>JAUYWH010000014.1:4272470-4315620 GCA_034779795.1 Ctenopoma multispine | reverse complement strand
CCCCCCCCCCCCCCCCCCCCCCCCACCAGACTGTACGCAGAGAGTCTATGAACATGTGAGTGTATTAGCTGTAAGCCTCCTCAGGAGCAGCTGCAGTGGGTCTCATGTAAGTGAAAGCAGCTTTGGGTAAATGGATACTGTGGTAAATGCAGGCAGCAGGCACACCTTTCCATTCAGTAGCCGTGTGGGTGGAGCTCCAGGGGGAGAAAGGAAAGGAGGGATGGAGGAGGAGGTGACTGGACAAAGAGCCTCAGACAGAGGAGCTTTAAGGTCCCTAAGAGAGCGTGTTCTGGAGGCCATCCGTTGTCGTATAGTCAAAGTGGAGTCAATAATTTATCAGCAGCAACCAGGATGGTGTATGAGCTATCAGATGACTCGTTAATCTTCAGCTAGTTAAAGCGCGGCTCCCCTCTGCAGCATCTTTAGTCTGTCAATTACAGAGTCAGACCACTTACCTAAAAAACAACAATGTACATGTAACTACATTTTTCCTATGTTTACTTCAATAATTACTTTACTAACTTCTCAACAGAGAGGTTCACACACCTTCCAGTGCTGAACAAAACCCAGGGTGACCCACGTTTGACTGCTAATGGTTTTAGCAAGTCAGCTGAAACCACAGTATTCAAAGGTTTGGGGTCATGTAGAAGTTTCTTTGTTTTCCATGAAAACCACACACGTTTTCAGATGTGCTAGTTTAATAATTCTAACGAACGTTTAGCCTTTGAAATCTGCTTTCTCTTCAAAAACAAAGAATGTTCGAAGGTGAACCCAAACCTGTCAAATAAACGTTGGAGTTACTGCGCGGCACTTTTCTTCTCTTTTGTCAAAGGGTGGACCAGTCTGCCCACATATTTGATTTGAATATTTCATAAAACTAAAAAAAAAAACAGCAAACCAAGCCAACCCTGACTGGGATTGCTGATTGCTGTAATGTGTTGCTGCCATCGATCATGATGTTGAGAGAAGAGAATATTTTTTTGAAGTAGTAACACGTAGCATCATAGCTGGAATGTAATTTTAAAGGTCAACTTATATTTGTTCTGTTCAGCCATGGCAGCCATCAGTGCTCACAATAACTACGTAGTTCTTCTTCTGTTTGTCGAAAATCAACTGCAGCTGCTTCTACTGGAAACTTATCGATGCATCTCTTCCTGTTTAGCCCAGTGTGTTTTTTCCAGCTGACACCGGGACTGTAGAACAGCGAGAGCTGCAATGGCCTGAACTGAGTGCAGGTTAAAACCCTGTTGTATTATTTAAATCAGATGTAAAATGCCTGTTTATCCGTTAACATTAAAGTGCTGTCACAAGTGCTTTTAGAGCCAGTTATAGTTAAAAAGTAATAAAACTAAAAATAAAGTTTGGCACATCTTGTTTGTACATGTTTCTCTCACCCTTCCTTTGCTTTCCTCTCTGACTGTTCTGTTCTTTCTTACCATCATCTGTCTGTCCCAATTCTGCACGGTTTGAGTGAGTGGGTGTCGATGGACTTAAGGAAAACGTTTCTTCTCCTTTAGCTGCAGCATGTTAAAATCTCCCTCCGGTCTTATCAGGAAGCCTGTTTTCCACACGCAGCGTGGTGCGTCACTACTATTTGCTCTGCGTGTAATAAATTGCCAATTGCCGCATTTGAACAATGAAGACAGGATGTTTCTTGGGGTTTTATTTACACTGAAGGCAATTAAGTCTAATTCAGAGGGAGTTAAATTCAGTGTGGTGATTCAGCCTTCTTAGGTGGCCAGTTGTTGTGTGATGCTCACAGTAAGTGAGCAAATGTTTCTGTGAACCTAGAATGATGATAATGCTGGAAGCAAATCAATCCATCAATCTGTGTTAGTGAGTCCTTGGGAGGCGAGTATTCTGATGAAACTCGTGGCCCGAGGCTATTTGTGCTGCTGCGCTCGTCCCCTTTTTCTAAAGTGGGACAAGTATTGAGCGTATGAAGTTCAATCAGTGGCTGCCATCGACCGCCTGGTCCACCGGAGCTCATGGTCAGTTAGAAGTGATTCCCTGCAGGCAACCAGCATTACGCGCTGACGACTCTGTGCTGTTTGTGATCCACTCTGCAGCAGCAACACGCACAGTTCTTTCCCTGCACTGCTTTTCTGTCTCAGTTTCCCACTGCAGGATTAGTCTGCACGCTCCCGCCGTCGCTTCGTTTGCCACTGTAAACAACAGTAGAAGTGCTCACGGGGGATCTCATTACAAGTTGTAACAGACACCTCCCCTTGACGGCCCCACCCTGCACAAGAGGAGAGCCGCCCTGCTACTTGTTGGTGTGTAGTGGAGAGCCCTTAGCAGGGTGGCAGAGCTGCAGAGTGGTTAGAGTTGTGTGAAGTGCTGGCAGGTGCTGTGGCGGGTGGACACACACGCAGGGAGGGAGCGAGGGAGGGTAAAACAGCAGCACTGACTGTCACAGCAGCTGATTGTGTTGTGGTCACTTCTAAAATACTGAAGTCCAAAGGTTGAGAAGAGCTCTGTGCATCCTCCTGAAGCGTGCTGGTGCAGTGAGTGGTTTTTGTTTCTCTCTGACTGTGCCATGAACCATTTCTTCCTCGCTTGTCCATCATAATTCTAACCCTTATGACCTTTCTTTGATACAGCTCAGAAAAGCCAGAGCAGAAACATAGATGCCCACAAGATTTTTCTTTCCACAGCAGAAAACGCAGCTCGTCTTTTGGAAGAAAATCTTATGCTATTTATGTTGCAGCTCTTGACCCATAATCTGGGTCAGGCCTCTTAGGGTGACGCTTTTTTGATGCTCATTTAATATTAACTAAAATTCACCTATTTGTCTGTTGCCACAAGTAAGTAAGAGATTATTATACCCAAAGCAGCACAAATAATATCCAACTAATCTATTAAATGAAGGGATTAGTGTTTCAGACATTTAAAATAAGGTAAATATGTGAGCAAGTCAGAAGAAGTCAGTGGCCTCTGGAGCTGACGGTCAAGGTTTTACCTTTGTTAACTTTTCATTTCAGGTTTATTTGGTGAACTGAGAGTGTTCCCACTTCTCTGTTTGACTCACATGTGGAAGTGATCTTAAGAAGCTTCATTCTGTGTGTTTAATTCTCGTAAATAACCCACATACAAAACTACGCTGAGGCCAAAACAACAAACAGCAGCAGAAGCAGCATAAGCAGCAGCACCCCCCCTTCACTCTGCTCTGCCCACACACAAATAAACTATGTTTTCATTCTCTGCATATCAGCATCTCATTTACCTTTCCAAAACAATCACGCTGAAACACGCTCGATTTTCCGTAATTACGTGTTAGATATGGATGCCAGATATGACACTTAAAGTTAAATTTGTATATGTAAATATATAAATGATCAGTAACAAAAACCTTCTGGTGTAAGTTTCAGTTCATTTTTGATGTTGGGAACAGCAGAGGGGAAACCGTCTCAGTACAGGGTCTTTATCTTTACGTTGTACCACGTCACATGAGCTTCGTGAGCAGATGAGTTTCCCCAGTAGTCAGTGATTTGTGGATATTTTTGTCAGCACTTTAAGGATGTTTTGTCCATCATGGTTTAAATAATAATCTAAACTCATTTACTCATCACTCACTAATTTCTTTCGCATTTTGTGGCTATTTTACCACAAGAAGCAGCTACGAAGTGAACGAACTGTTCGTGCTCAGAATGAAACAGAATATTTAAAAAAAAAGGAGAAGAAAGAAGCCACAAAATATATGATGGGTTATGGTTTTATGGGATTCTACCTGTTACAGTAAAATGTAAAGAAAAATCTTCCATGATTTATACGTTTTTTTTGTGACCCTGGCAACATCGAGACTGGTGGGTAGAAATGCAGCACATATATACAATGGCCTTAACAGGACACATACAGTACAGTTAACGTGTAGACATATTGAAAGCATCCTTTGTTCGAGTGCAGCGTGGCTCCTCCCAGCTCAGCATTTCTCTGAGTCAGGTGATGGTCAGCAGAGAAAAAAACGCTGCTCCTGCACAATGCAGCACCAGGACCAAGCCGCACGTTTCCCGTCACACGGCCGCTGTGGGCAAACCGAGCTCAAGCTGACTCATGACTATGGTGTTATGACATGGGTGAAATGGGCCACTGTAACTCGCATCACAGTGTTTGGATAGGCGTCTGTCTGTTGTCGGAGAGCGCCAGCAGCTCAGGCATGACTCAGGACTTATGACTGTGCTGACTCGTTGTGATAACAAGTTTATTCCTGTTGAGAGACAGAAAATCGTTCTCTCGTTCCAGTGCAGCTGTGCATATCCCTCTGTCCATTAAATACAATGCTATTGAAAATCACTCATACTTTTAAGTTTACAGTCACATGTCTTTAATTAACATTTATAAATACGTTTGGACACATACAGTGGGGAGGAAAGGATTCTCTACAGGCTGGCTTTGTGCAGTGGGACACTCCTGAAACGGGGAAATACATGTTCACGCTGGGCTTTTGGCCGACTTGTTGCTCAGCATGGCCTCTTTGATGCCTCTTCTATATTTGAATAGCATCTGCACATGGATTTGCATCTAATTTGTGTGCTGTGAGATCAGTAGAAGTTGCATCTTCTTATCAACTTGCGTCATTCTCTGTTAGGCATTTGTCAGGACATGGACAAATTTGTTTTTGTCCTCACCAAATATGGAAATGTAACATGTATATGTTGAAGCAGACATGGGTCTTGTGTCTCTTAAAAAAGGTTGTAGATTGAATAAAATGAAACATTAAAAGTACCGTTCTACAGTGTAAACTTGTTCCACAACATAAGTCAAATCATCAAATGTGCTTCTGAAAATCCTTTTCGTGTTCCTGCAAAACCATAGATTGAAAGTCACTGAATTAAGATCCAGGTAAACCACAGAAGATATTACACAGTCACAGATGTTTTCGTGGTTGTAAACTTCTGTTGCGTGGGTCGTGTGTGAACGTGCGCGTGTATGCTGACATGTTGGATCTCAGTGAGAGCTCGGGGAGTCGTGGACGTGGGCTTGAAGAGCCTCTGCGCCCACAAGCTGTTTGTTTGTGGGTCTCCAGGCTTGTCTGATTGCCATAGCAACTGTCCAGCGTTAGGTGCTCTGCGGTACTTTCACAGACGAGCCGCTCTTTGTTCAATGAGCTCGGCTGAGGAAAGAGCTATTACCACACTGTGACTTCTCATTGTAACACACACACACATGAATATGCATCAAGGCCTTTGACCATAAGAGAGTAAATATCAGTGGAGTGGCCACAATAGCTGCTATTCTTTGTCAAGCTGTGCTTTTTGGCCTGCTTGCTGCGCCGTCAGTACTGAACTATGGAGACGGTGCACGCATGTGTGCAAGTGCACATGTGTCTGCTTGCATCTAAAATAAATGAGCCCGGATGAATGAATGTGCACAAACTGTACTGTATGCAGACAGTTTGTGTGTGTTTCTGTGTTGGCATATTTTTCTCTGTACTCACTGTAGTCCGTGCTCTGGGGTGCATTCGCTTAAGCACGTCCGCCCTTGTCCAACACGTGTGTGCTGAAGCAGCAGCGAAGGCCATAGACACATGTAGTGGGCTGACTGTGCTGACTCCGCAGTTTGCAGCAACAGCCTGGTTGGACGGATGCTGCACCTGAGAGACTCCACACTCCCTCATGGTTTCAAAGCTCGATTAAATAGTTGTTCGGGGGGCCACCATGGGGCAGCGTGCATGTGTGTCAGATGTCTAGATGTTTTGTCTATAATTTTATGCACACTTATTTCTAATTTAACATGATGCATGTGATATCTTTAATTTGATATCGTTAATTAAGCAGCTCAGCTTAAGTTGATTGACTAATTAATGACAACATTTGATAACTGTTAAACATTTAAAGACTGTTCACTGAACATAACAAGACAGCTGAAGGACTCCTGTGATGTTAGCTAACTGCTGATTAACTGAGAAGTTAATTGGCAGATTAATTGATAACTGATATAATTTTGAATAGTCTTGTACCAGCATGTATGGGACACTTACTGACAGTATTGTTTTCATATCAGCATCAGAACTCAGGCGTCATGTTGGCACCGTCATCTAAAAGGTTCAAACAGGCCTTCTCGGAAGAATCAAAGGTTTTCACAAACGTTCAGTAAAAACGGGAGAAAGTGATAAAAAGATGATGAAGAGAGATGTCCAGCCATTAGAGAAGCAACCGTGCTTGAATTATTTTGGCAAGTGACATCTCAACAAAGTGGACCAGCTCCAATCCGAAACCACATCTGCCCGGCAGTCTCAGCTGAGCCTTGTTGAATGTTTTTGGAGCCAGAGAAGTGGATGTGTGGGTAGTCAGGCTGTATCCTCCAGTGATCTTTAAAGGAAGGAGACAGAGGGGGGATGAATTGTGACCTTTGACCCTCTTAGCGCACTCCCTTTGCTATTTGGCAGACCCCCAGACTCTTGTCCTTCCTCTGGTAGAGAGAGCGGGAGAAAGAGAGAGAGAGCTACAGCTCAGGGAGGGAGGCAGATATTTCCCCTGCATCTCTCCGCCAGGTTCAGTAGGTAGAAAGGTCATATTGTTCCTGTCCATTAGTCACTCTAAGCAGGATGGATGGAGCAGTAGCACTTTTTATGCAGCTGTGTCGTGGTGTAAATATCTAGATATTTTGTGTTTGTGTGTGTCTGCTTGTTTCAGAGCTGCACGTTTTGTAGCGACAAGTGACATTAGAGCCTCCTGAAGTACCAGTGAAAGTTATTTATTGTGATTTCATCCACAATTTCTGTTGGTTATGATAACATCTACATCCACAAGAACATAAAAGGTCAGCAGATTAGACAAACCACATCACTGTGACGTAACACTGAATTGTTTGTAGATGATGCCATAGACTCCAGCAATTAAATGAAAGTGTGTAACCTTATTATTTCTTCTCATACCCATAATAAAACACTTAAGTAAGCGTGTTAAGTAAATATTCTAATGCTGCTCTCTGCCATAAGGTTGCTGAGACTCTCTCTGCTCTCTTGCGTCCCGCTCATCTGCTGAGATGGACTTTGTGTTTGAGCTTCTGCTCACCAGATGCACTGAGCCGCAGAGCAGCAGTTTTGCAGAGCGCCCCGACAGCAGTTTGGCCCGTCCTGCATGTCCACTCAATGCGCTGTGTTTCACTTCACATTCACAGTGAAGAGTTGGCTCTTGTTTCCCCTGCTGGTCCTCCAAACTGAAGGCAGCAGTAACCCGAATCTTCTTCTGTTCCGTCTGCCAAACCCTCGTTGTCACTTCTGATTCACCTCTGAATGTAATCTTTGGCTGACAGTTTGTTTTTATTTTAGGATGTGATTTATATGTGGTACCAATATCAACTCATTGCGCTGTGCGAATATTTCTTTTCTAGCTTGTTTTAAGGCTGTCTTTATCTTTTGCAGCTCTTTGACCAAATTTAGGCATCATCTCAAATACCGATCAACTTTTTCTTTCCTCTCCTGTCTCGCTGGCTCAGCCAAATTCCCATAGGTGTCCAAGTTGCAACAGCTGTTTTCAGGTGAACGAAACATTTACTGATTGTCATCACAATGACAAACTCCAGATTCAGATCCCACATGTAGGTTGTGTAGCTTGCATGCCGGGGAATACAAATTATTATTCATGAAAGATAGAATTACTTTTTTCTGTGTCTTTTCACGAATAATGAAAAAGCACAGGATGTGTGCAAAGTAGCTCTACTGCAACAGTAACATCACACCAGTACAAGCACTTCACTCCAAGCCTGACTTAGAAAGGTGAATGATAACGAATGTAGTTGGTATTTTTCAGTTGTGACAAGCTGTTTGGGGATCACTTCAAAGTTAAACAGTACTGTGAGATGTAGCTGCAGTGTCACAGTCGTATAACGAGGTGGTCTGGAAAGTAGCTGTCCCTGCAGGTTGCTATTTTTAAATTAGAACCTGGTCTTGGTGAACTGGTCTGGTTAAACTGCAGTGTCCTGATCCATCACACATCAGGAACTCATCTGCGTGTCTAAGAAGGAAGAAGGTGCTGTAGCTGTTACAGGCTCTGTTTTCCTGGCACAAGAAACTCTTTCCACTAACACTTTCTGGCCCCCACGAGCCCGAGTGAAACGAAGGCAGAAGAATTACACTTAGGAGAGAAACAGCACTTTAACCTCCCAGGGATTCACAGGGGCCCATTTCCCCTCAACTCATCCAGACAGTATTCATTCTCATTACAGCTGGATCTGTGGGTGGCATTACAGTTTATATGTCATGGATTTGGTTCCGTTTTGGTTTCTTTATCCTGCTATCCTGAATAAAATGCTGTAAATATATATTTGCAGACATTTTTATTACAATTTAGCTGCCTGTTTGTGGGGTTTCTTCAGGACACAGGAGGCCCTCTGGTACCCTGAGCTGGAGACTCGGGCTTGAGAAACTGGCTGCAGCGTTGAAAACCACTTTCCTGTGTCGGACGTTCTGCCAGCAGTATCTGCCTTTCCTCTCTTCCCTACACTTGTCTGGCTGTCTGTGTGTTCGGATATGGCAGGGGCTCGCACTCATGAGCTGGCTTGTTTCAGTAAAAGGATTGTACTAATATGGAACTGGCAGAGAAGCAGGAAATATTTTCCTAACTGAGGTTGATTAATGGAGTCGGAGGGAGGAGAGAGTGGACGAGGGGGGAGGCTGAGAACAAAGTAGAAGGTTGAGATAAAGGGGTTTTAAAATGAAAACTATGTGATGGGTTTAAGGCTCCTTTTTATGTCTCTTGAAGCTGTTACCAAAGTGTATTGAACTTGTGTGGTATTGTACAGCCAGAGAAATGCAAAGCTCTTAATAACTGTTAAGGACGGATTGTGTAATTTGATGTGTTAAAACAGCTTTAGTCAGTTAACAGGAAATTAAACAAAGCAGTTCCTACTCAAGGTCAGAGTGATGAATCTGTTAATGCCAGGTTCACGTTTATTTTCACCTGCACAGAACTGCGAGAATGAGATTCGTGTACAAAGGCACTCTTGGTTTGAAACACACACATCTAGACAGTATAAGATGAAGCATTTAATATGTACAGTATATAAAAGATGTTATACTGTGTATAAACCTGGTTGCTGTTATGATTTTATCAATAGCATAAGATAGAAGGTCTACAGCATCTGTGCTGTAGAGGTGGGAAATATTTAGTAAAAATAAAATTGAAAAAAGTTACGTACTGTATCTAAATACATTAGCACCGATTTTGTGTGTTTTGCATTATTCAAATATAATGTAATATCATATTCATATTCAAATCTATTGGACTGTCTGTGTCACAAAATCAGAATGCTATTTGGGAAAATAGTGACGACATTTTCATTATTTTCATTTGTTTGTTTCTGTCTGAAGAGAAGTTAACGCAGAACACGCCAGGTTTTTATTTATGGTCAAACTGCTGCGTTCAGTATCCAAGTGTATTTGTTTCAGATAATTTGTCTGCATTAGTTTTATGTTCAGTCGATGCAGTAGGAAAATGTTGCACAGAGGACTGAGTGGCAACTTTGTTACTGATGCAAAGCAGATTCCTCTCGCGTTTGACCCCTGTTGTTTTTACAGCCTGCCTCAGTTCTGGGAGGCTGATATGAGGGGGGAGACAGCTGAGAGCGAAGGGGGGAGGTCCTATAAATTTATGACCCCCTAGTTCCTCCTGCAGACACAGTCAGCCATGCGTTCACTTTCCCCCCATTACACAACATGTAGTGAAGTTGAAATAGGTTGTGTTTAAGCTGCAGTAATGACAATGATTTTGTTGATGAGGAGGAATTAGTCTCCGGGACTCTGCAGCAGACATGCTAACAGCTCACAGATTTCACAGCACATGGTGTACTGACACAAAGAGTGCAAGGACAACATGATTAGACATGGTGTGCACACCATGGTATACTGTACACACCAAAGTAATGTAGTACTGTCACTTACATTTATACAATAAACAGTCTGGAGCTGGTGTCACACTGACTCAGACAGAGTCGGCCTCACTGGGCTTTAACTGTCAAACCAAAACAATGGTACAGATAATAAAAGCAGAGTGTGTCAGAGGCCATTGCTTTTGAAACTTTCCATTTCAACCATCATACATAGACCTGCACGTAGTTAATTCCTTGATTAGTAGAGCAAACAAAACCTATTCTACAAATATTGGTCAGTTGATTGTTTAAGTCATTTTCAAACCGTCTCTGGTACCAGCTTAAAAAATGTAATGTTTTGCTTTGGGCTGCTAACAGTAGCTTTGTTTGTTAATAAAATTAATTATTTAAATTAATTTGTTAATTAATTTGTTTCAATAATTGGTTCAAAAAAGAAAAAAAATATTTTGCAAAGCAGTCTCAGTGAAATACAGAAAAATGCAGCTACGACACAAATGGGAAAAAAAAGTCTCCTCTTGAGCTGTTGTGCTGTTACACAACCCACTCTCCAACAACCCATATGATTAGCAGAGGAATGCAACAAGTTTACACCAGTTCTCAAGTTAGTCTGAAGTCATTCTTGGAAGTTTTGGAAATTCCCAGAAGGTGCAGATGAGACTGAGCTGGCTGAGCAAACAAAGACAGACCAGATAAAACAGACAGAGTTTATTTACTGTATCAGATAGTACTGTAAGAGTGTCCAAGGGTGAAGCTGCACCGCCACGTGTGTATGATGGTGCTGCTCATTCTGACACCTCCCGTGGCCATACATACTCACGCCAAGCACACAGGGAAAAACAAAAAAGCCTGCAGTTTTAATGGAGTGGTGGCAAATAAATTCATGTGGGGCATGTTCTTTCTCAGCTCCTCAAGTCCACCACAGCTGCTCTGTCACAAAGCCAAACTATTGTAAAGTTACAGTATATGGAAATGAGAGGCGGAGCAGCCTTCTTACTCTTCTTTACCTTAAACTCTAGAACTGCAGCATCTTGAGCTGCTTTTAACAGTCACGTTTCTTTCTTTTTTCATTTCTCATCCTCAGTAATAGATTTGGTGAGATTAAACTGACCACGTGTTTCATTTTGACGCCCTGTCTGACTCTGCCGCTGTGACCAGTGGACTGGTAACTCAGTGCCGTGACCTGCCAAAAGCCCCGGAACACCTGAAGGGCCTGGGAGTGCTGACCAAAACACAGCCAGTGTGTCATGTGACAGTGCAGGTGGCTGCCAGCCTGAGCCGCGAGCTGCTGCCAGACTCCACAATGACCCAGAGAGTTAGGGGGACTGAAAGAAGCCCGGCTAATTCTTGTCAGGAGGAGGCCTGTTGTCCAACCCAGAGCAGCCAAATGTGCCCTTCTTCCAGCACATTTAATAAGCTAACATTCCTTCTGTGAACTTTGAGTTGTTTTCACAACTGTGCTCTTTGCAGTTTGACTCAAAGCCTTCTGACATTTATGAGCTGTCCAGTCCTGTTAAAGCTGCTCAAAGCAAAACTTTTAAGCAAAATGCACCAATTTTATGTCATTAAAACACACCCTGTTCCCTCCTGTACAGTCTACCCTATATGCCAAGTGAAAATGAAATTACGTTTTTGATTGATTGTGATTAATAAAGGTCACATTCTCCAGTTACCTTTGGCTGCCAGTAACTCTATTTTTTTAGCATGTTAGCATTTAATTGAGTGGTGGGAAAGTGAAATAAAGAAGCGGAAGGGAGACAGAAAGGGCTGATACTTGTTGAAAATAACATCCTGGAAAAAACACCCAAAACACTGTGAGAACCTGAACCTGCAGAGGCAGCAAACGCCCTTATTTTAACTCTTTGATTAAATTATACACTATTCACGTTAGCTACTGACAGTGCAGCCCTGCCTCAACAGTTGAAAATCTTTGCCAAGCCTTTAAACACACTATTGATTAGGATTAATTGAAATATATGTGTCTGCTGGAGCTTGCCTGGATTCATGACCAACTTTGGAGGAACAGTATCTTATGGCTGGAGGGCGTGTGCCTGCCAGTGGAACATAAATCTTCAGCGTTGGTCTTTTTCTGTCAGTTCTAACCCCTGGAGATAAAGCACTATATAATCTACTCTTTTCCCTCCACATCTTCTGCAGTGTCCACAGAGTTTCCTTTGGTTTTTTTATCCACCGCATGCCAGCAAACTTGCACACATCTGAAACGCAGTTCATCCACACTCCAGTTTATTGATAGTTGTGTAAACCTCGTGACACTCAATTTTAAGAGTGACCTCACTGCAGAAGTTCCACGAGTGCTCCGAACCATCTCGTCAGTGACTTTTAAGTGGCTTTTGTTCCCTGGCAGTGGAAGACAGGCCAGAGAGAGACAGTGCTGGCTTTCATAAACGCCTGGCTCTGCTCCTGCAGGTCCTCCTTCAGCTTTCTGGTGGAAACATGGTGCCTGATGTTTGGTCCCTGGGTGTAATTAACCCGGGAACTCGTAAAAAGGCGTTCACAGCAGGGTGCGTGGCTGGCCCACTCTGTATGCCAGCTTCTGTTGGGCGGCTGAGATCCTACAGATGTTTTCCGTTAGCATGTTTGCATGCCAGCAATGCCAAAGAATCCAATGCCTGCTACACCTACCGATTACAGTATACAATGCTCCAGTGTGCTGCGTCGCCACAGAGAAAGTGCAGCGCATTAGCCTGTCAGCATCACACAGAAATGTACCAGAACAACACACACATTCATTTGTCAACAAATTTCCACTGGAACTGGATTTTATAATGGTCTGACGTCATGCTTTAATGGTCCCTGTTTGGAAATTCCTTCGCCCCCTACCAAAAGGTCAAAGGTCACCTTTTGGCTGTATAACATATGCAGAACTGGTGGCGATTCAGTGTCATTTTAAGCTGCTCACAAACAGACATTATAACTTCTTCACACACTAAGCCGCTCCTGCTCTAATGTTTACTGACCAAAACACAATCCAACAGTTCCAGCTACAGTAGCCTTGCTTGGTTTAATACCCTGGATTAGTGCCACTGTCAACAGACTGTAAAACAGTGTGAATTTAATAACTGTGCAGTGCAAACAATTTTTCACAAACAAAAAGTGTAGATGCTGCATCTCCTGGGTCAGCATCAAGCATCCGTGCTGTAATAATGGACACACTACATACACTTCCAGTATATGCACAGTGACTGATGTTTTTCACCTTCTTCCCCTCCTCCATCTCTAGACATTCACAGCTTGGTGTAACTCTCACCTGAGGAAAGCAGGGACGCAGATCGAGAACATTGAGGAGGACTTTCGGGATGGTCTGAAACTCATGCTGCTGCTGGAGGTTATCTCAGGTGAATGGCTCCTTACTGAGGAGTAATATTACTAACCCCTGCAGTACATTAAAGTTAGCTTTAATAGAAGAGTTTGACAAATGATGTGAAAACTAAACGGATTTGTTTCTTAATGAACATCACTCCTGTTGTTTGCATTAAAGTCACAGTAAAACCTCATTATTATCTGTAATTGGAATTAAATTTCTTCTTAAATCATGATTTGTTTTGCCTTTTCTGTTTTCCCATGTAGGCGAACGCTTGGCCAAACCAGAGAGAGGCAAGATGAGAGTCCACAAGATCTCCAATGTTAACAAAGCACTTGACTTCATTGCCAGCAAAGGAGTGAAGCTGGTATCTATTGGTGCAGAAGGTGAGTTAGAAAGTGACGAGAACGGATTCAGATCCAAAGAACCAATAACATACTGTAAAAATACTTTGAGATGTTAAAGAAAACCTTTAAAATTGTGCGAATTGTATTTTTTACAATGCATGAAATGTCAGAATTTCTTCATATGCCTTGTACGTAATATCTTAAAGGGAAATTTTACTGATTTCTAACTACTTCCTACACACCTGGATTGGAGAATACGTGTATACGTAACTTATCTCAGTGTTTCTAGCTGACACTTGATGCCACTTGGAGGAGTTTTGGAGGAGGAGGTCGTTGATTTGCTCACACTGCTCTTCCAGGGCTCCTCCAGATGACGTCACCTGAACTGACAAACTCCACCGGATGATGCCATCTGGAGGAGGTGTGGAGGAGGTCTGAAGAAATTGTAGACTTGCTCAACATCCTCCTTCATACCTCATCCAGATGACATCGTTTGAACTGAAAACTTCTGAAGTTACAGCTGGAAACAGAGAGATGATTTAACATAGGAAATGTTCAATACGGTCTGTTGAAAACCGGTGAAGACGCCCTTTAATTTGAGTAGCAGCTAATGAGTAGTGGAAGTAGCAGGTGTCATGAAATGAAAATGCAATACAACACAAGTATAGTACTGTATATCAGATGGGCAGAAGTTGGGTTACTACTGTGAGTGGTGTCACATCTTCGTGTTACGTTTTCACCAGAAGATGAAGGTCAGGCGTTTTCCACAAAGTAACCTGACATCTCACTTTTTGACTTATTGATTTTAATTAGACCATCAGCCAAATCAATAGCTAATATTCTGTGGTGAATATTTATGTATAATGTAATCTCTGGCCCTCTCTCTCCCTCGTTGCCATGGCAGAGTCTCGCTGGCTGCTGTGCGCTTTAATGAGATCCTTATTCCAGAGTGTTCCGGCGGAGGTTTGCTTTGCAGTGCATTTTTTGAGAGTAGGTCTTAGGATCAGCAATCCCCTCAGGGGCTGAGGCTGCTCATTGTTCAGCACAAATAACTTGGGGATGTCCGTCCTCCTCCCATCGGAGAGTAAACAAGTCTTTAGCTGAGTAAATACTGCACTCTTTCTCTCTCTCTCTCTCTCTCTCTCTCTCTCTCTCTCTCTCTCTCGCTCTTCACAGTAACACACACCCCTCTGGCATTTTATGGGATTGAGAAAGTTTACACACGTGTGTTACAAACAGAAACTCTCAATTGTCAGTTCATGGTTTTCTACGTATCCCTTGTATCGTGCAGATAGTTTTGGTTTTGGGTTCCAGTGTTGTGAGATGTCCACCTCTGATATTCCTTCTGCTGCCTCGTTACAGTGGCAGAGAAGAGAATATTTTTATTTTGTTGCTCAGGGCACTTAAAGTTTTGCCCTAATTACGCTGGGTGCATCCACAAACTTCACAGTCAGCATTTGTTTTCTGGAATTGCTGCAGCACAGTCAAGGAAATGATGCTGTTTAGGATGTTAAAGCTGCAGCTAATGATTGTTTTCATGATTGTTTTATCTACCAGAAAAGTTCTAAGTGATTAATAGATGAATCACTGGTTTGTAAAATGCTGAAAAAAGCCCATGGATACTGAAGTTGTTTTATAAGGAAAACAAGATATTTAGGTGTCAATAAAAAACACACGTAACTCGATAGTAGATGAAGGATGAGGATTTTATTCTTCAGTGCACAGAAGCTGCCATAAAAGCCCCTAAACCAGACCAGAATTCCAGACAGATTAGCCTCCTGGGATCCCCTCCTGGTCAAGCAGTCCTGCTGACTGTGGCGTTGGGATGGGACTAGTCGAAGCTTCAGATCCATGCGACTCATCAGGGGGTTTGTTGTGGGTGAGGGATGAAGGAGGGGAAGGGGGGGGGGGGCAGTTTCAAATGGAATTAGCAGGATTTGTGTTCCCTCCCTAGGCTGATCAGTCATGTTCATTAGAGTTAATCTCAGCGTGGATCTGCATGTGTCGGCCTGAACCACTGAACTCGACTTCATCTTCCTGCTAATTCAGTCCGAGCCGTCTTTCACACCGTGTTACATGTGCGGGCGTCTGACTGACAACTCGCAGTCCAAGTTTGTCTTGTCACTGTTGAGCGGCTGTGGCGCTGTGCCTTATTGGATTAGAGGGAAGGCCGATGATTATTGAAGGCAGGCAAACAGGGTGACGTGTTGAAGGGGATTTACCGACAACACGGAGAACTGGACACATTGCGGTTCATTCACAGCCTCCAGCTACAGGCACACATCTGACTGACAGCTTGACACGCTCAGGCTCAAATGACTGGATCATTCATATATACTTAGTGCTCACTGTTTCAGTTCCCCCGCAGACATCCAGTGAGCTACATACAGCCTGTGTGGAAAATCATGCAGCTGGAGTTTTGGCATCACAATGTGCAGCTGTGAATGTCAGTAGATTAGCAGGTTATAAACAAACTAGTGGATAAACAGGGATTTTTGATGATGGTCCAGGCACCTTAAGTTCAGGTGCTAACGGGGACAGAATGTGTAAAACATTAATGTTATTTCTCGGCCTTTCTTTCAGAGATCGTAGACGGAAATGCTAAGATGACCCTGGGAATGATCTGGACTATTATCCTCCGCTTTGCCATCCAGGACATTTCTGTGGAAGGTACAGTGTGTGTGTGTGTGTGTGAACATTTCCACACACTTCTTAGTCATTCCTCATCATGAACTCCTGCTCATTGTCTTCATTTGCAAATGAAAAGACGTTTCATTGGCACAGCGTCTCAGTATTAAGATCTTTGTCACGCATCTCACTGAGCTTAAAAAAACTGCACAGAGCAGATACAGACTTGAGCTAATGCGTGTCCATTTGAATGAATGTGTCAGAGATGAGCCTTGTCCTGTTGAGGTGTAGATGTTTATGACACAGCTCACTCCTTCAGAATATATGATGATGCGTCTACTATCTAATCCAGAACTGATCAGGCTTGATTTGTTCAGCTTTAGATTTCAGCACACTGTCTATTAAATATTTTACTTTTAGTGTTTGGACACAACACACAGACACCTTAGAATCAGCGAGAGAGGATGATGCATGGGAGCAGTTGTACAGGCGTCCCATTCACTTCACCTCCACTTAATCCACCACTAAACAGGGATTAGTGGAGAGTTGGTCAAAGTAAAAGCCTGAGAGTTTCTCAAAATTCACAATGATCCCTTCTTCTCAACCTCAGAGACATCTGCCAAAGAGGGCCTCCTGTTGTGGTGCCAGAGGAAGACTGCACCCTACAAGAATGTCAACATCCAAAACTTTCACATCAGGTAAGAAAACATAATGAGTAACCAGAAGGCCATTTTACTCACACGCTGAGATGCAGTTACAGTTTAACGACGTGAGACGGTGGAAGCAGACGCAAAGTTGTCAGGAGCACAAATGTTTGTGTCAAGCAGCGGAAATCGTCCGACTTCAGGCAGTTTGATCTGGTCCAAACCTCAACGGAAAAATTCACTTTGGTGCATTTGGCTCCTCTGCGTTTTACACCAACAATTTAAATCCGAATCAGGACTTTAAAACACAACTAAACAGACTTTTAATACTTGATACAACACTATGTGAAGCCTCGGATCAATCATTAGACATATTATAACACTAAAAGTGCAAACATTAACTACTTTCTGAAGAGTCAACTGTAACAAAATGGGTTATAAGCTGTACGTTTTAATCATTAATAAAGAGTTTACTAATACTTCATATATCAATCATAAGCCATTCATAAGAGTTGGGTTGCAGGATTGTTAAAAACATCTCAGTTTATCTTTAATGCTCGTTCACAGAGGTGTAAAAAGCTAATTTAACAAATTCTCAAAGGTGAAAATTGTGACCAAAATGTGTTGTTATCTTCAGACTGTGAATCAAAAACAGCAGCCGGTAAATGGGGAGCAGATTTTAACCACTTTATATAGTGACAGGAAGTTAATCCATAAATGATACATCAGCATTTTATTGATATATTATGTTTTTATAAGAATCTAATCCTGCAAAAAGTAACTAGTAACTAAATTAGTAAAACTAAAATAAATAACAATATTTAGTACAATATAAATACAATATTTTCCTGTGATTTGTAGTTGAGTAAGTATAAAAGTAACACAAAATGGAAATACTCCAGTAATGTACAGTTACCACAAAACTTAAGTACAGTACTTGAGAAAATGTACTTAGCTTAGCTTAACACCTCTGGTTGTTAATAATAAAGGACAGAAAGGGACAGAAAAATTCTTCACAGTCCGTCATCTGTAAATGTTTTACGAACTTTGATAATATTTCCATAAAGCCGCCTGCTCTGCTGAGATCAGACATCTGTAGGATACAAACACAAGCAGCCGTTCACAGTTCCCGCAGTCCAGACGTGGTGTCTTCGCAGCTTTGTTGTAATGAAATAAACCATAAAATTCACCCATGGACGTCTCATCTCAGCCACTGTTTTAAATACTTTTTCAGATTAGTTTAATCTTGTGTGGATCAGTAAAGATTTTATATGAAATTAAATTAAGCCAGACTTATAGAACCTGTATAAAATTCACCGTATATTTCTGCATTATGAGTGAGGCCTGGATCAGAGCGTGCACCCACATGTGGTGAATTATTCACGGAGGTCCACTGTGATGCTCAGATGTGGATGAAAGCTGAGGCGAGAAGAAAGGTGGAGGTGAGGTCATTTCAGGAGAAGGTAAAAGGAAAGGCCTCATCATCCCGGTGCAGGAGAGGACTGTCAGAGCAGAGGCCAGGTCTTTGATGTGGTCTCTCTGTGAGAGATGATAGCAGTGCATCTCTGTCAGGAGAAGAGAGGCAGACGAGGAAAGAGCACTGAATTACTCAACACTCAAGGACTGCTGCTTCACGTATAGGCGTAGCGTGAAAGCACTGTAAGCATTACTGGCACTTTTTAGTACCTGTAATACATTCAAATAATCAATCTCACTGAGTTGTTACCAGTAAATCCTCTGCAGTGCTTCCAAGGCGAGATTGAAAGTGCACCGCACCATCACATCATAGTGCATTTCAGACAGGCTGCTTTTAACTTTAAGGCCAATAATCAATGAAACATAGAAGGCCGAGCTAACACTATGACGTCTAGATAAAGAAACATGAAAAAACATGGACAGTGATTCACAGACAAAATCCAGTTTAACCGGATCCTCCTGGATTTTGAATTTTTTACTTTATTAATTTGTTGTGTAAGAGCTTAGTCAGAACAATTACATGTGTATGTTATATAACATGCATAGTTTGGTGTTAGAAAGTGATTTGTACCAGTGAGTTGTGACTCAACTTTGTGGCTCCTCTCAGACCTTTTGACCTTGTTGGCATCTTTTTACTCATTGTTTCGTTGGAGGCACACACTTTTATTGATGTGCTCATTTTTCAGCCTCAGAATGCAGCTGTTGTCAGTGAAAATGCTTCACAAGTCTACTGCACACTGCCCGTCCAGCACCACACGGCTACTTTCTGGTGAACACAATAGCTTATTGAGCGGGCGAAGAGCCAGATATCTACTCAGGACTTGTTCGAGAGCAAAACAGAGCTAAAAGGAGTGTGAACCTGTCTGTTTTCATCATATGTAAATAGCCAACACTGTGGTCTGTTATGTCAATGTTGACATGACTTGATGCAACGTTTGATGCAGCTTCGAATTTATCTGTGAAATGCAGACACCAGCAGCTGTTGCTGGTCAAAATATAGTAAAATACTGGATTAGAGGGAGAATATTCCTGCTCCATTCTATAAAAACTGGACCACATCTGTTAGTCAGTGCTGCAAGTCGTAGTGAGACCACTTGCCAAGAGAATTACACAGAAAAATTAAAGAGTTTCAAAGCACAGCCAGCATCTGTTCAGTGTAAACGTTATCAAGCAGAAATATATTTTCCTCTGAACATGTTCCAGAATCTGACTCCAAAAAGCAAGCTGACTGTAAAAGCATACTGTAATTACCAATTTACTCCTGGTCCTTGAAAACTATTTGATGGGTCATTTTTCACCCAAGTTTGCAGGTTGCCAACTTTCTTTTCTTCAGAGGGACTCAGAACGTATTACACCATATCTCTGGGTCTATGTTTAGGAAACAGTCTGAGGGTGAGAACACAAAGGATCAAAAACATGTCATTTTTCAAACATCAGTAATTGTGGTTTAACTCTAGTTGGAGACTTGGACCACCTCCCTCGTTTAGGCTGGCGGTGGTAAGGTTTCTGCTGTGTTACAGTAACACACTGGGAGGATGTGGGTGTGTTACGTGAAACTAATTAGAGAGGCTGGCAGAGGGGAATGGTCTCGATCAAAGGTTAAAGTCAGATTCCTTTTCTTTTCCCCGTCTCATTATGTTTCACCTCACTTTCACCCTGACCTCAACTGCTTCTCTCTGTTTCAGCTGGAAAGATGGTTTGGGATTCTGTGCACTCATTCATCGACACCGTCCAGAGCTCATTGACTACGGAAAACTGCGCAAGGTGGGCGAATATTCCCTGACACGAACTTTACAGACAAACACATAGAGATGCTGTTGAGACCCTGGACCATAGATACTTAATGCAAAGATCATTTTTTAAGTATTGTAAGTATTTAGAGAGTGTGCTACTGTTGAATGGCAGCACGTTGAAACCGGGACACTAACTGTGAAGGTCTTGATTGTTTGCTGTGTTAATGACAGGACGACCCCATGACCAACCTGAACACAGCCTTCGACGTGGCAGAGAAGTACCTGGACATCCCCAAGATGTTGGACGCAGAAGGTGAGAAAAACCTCAAAATGATGATGAGGAGAGTTTTCAAAGACTAAAACAGACGTGTTCACATGTGTAAGTGATGAAAATGCTCTGCACCACCCAGTTCTTGTAACAGCCCTGTATATTTAATGTAGCAATTAGCCAGGTGTGCAAAGGTGTGCATGTGGGCGGAGCCCCACGTTTTTCTCACATTCCTCTTTACATTCCTGTTTATACCAGTTGCCAGGCTCTGCACAACAGGACACAGTAGCTAAAATACTGATAAACTGACATGATTTAGAACAGCGACACGTGTGGGCAGTGACAAAGTGAGCATTTCTTTCCACTCTGGATGTTGTTTATGTAAAGAGCTCAGCCCCAGCTCCACTTCCTGTCTCTTCATTTATCTGTGCTCTGTGTAACTACTTTGACTCCCCCCCCGACCCCCCACCTCCTCCCTGACCTCCTCTGTTTCCCACAGACATTGTGGGTACCGCTCGTCCGGACGAGAAGGCGATCATGACCTACGTCTCTAGCTTCTACCACGCCTTCTCGGGCGCCCAGAAGGTATCCTGGATGCAGCGTCTCCTTCCTCCATCTCCACTTCCTCACTCTTCTCCTCCCTTGTTTCTACCTCCTCGTGTTTTCTTCTAACCGTGCTCCTTCTCTCTCTGCAGTGCGCAACGCCTCCTGCAGGGGTCACGGTCACTCTCCTTCACTTTCCGCATGGTTCCCAACACCAAATGCATGATGGGACGACGACACTCTGTTCTTAGAGGCACTGAGCACAAGTGTGTCTCCAGTCTACCCCGCTACTGTTGTTGTTACAGCCGCTGGCTCACACATTCACTTCTGATTAGTGTTTCGCTGCTCTGAACAAAAGCTGTGCGGAGTGGGAGGTGTGGGTGATGTTTATCTGATAAATGATGATTATGGCCTGTGATGAAAGCCTTAGCTGCTGATGGAGAGAAACAAATTTGCCTGAAGTCTGGCATGATGGGGGAGCTGTAACCGTCTAAATCGATGGTTATGTTCAGCCTCTAGTGTGGCATCTTAAATGGAGGGTGAAGAAATGAAAGAAATTAAAAGTGGCAGTCGGTTCATTTTAATGGATATGTGTTGTCTGGTTTAAGTAGGTAGTCTATTTACTCGTTTCTCTGCAGTAAAAAAACAGCTGTAGCTGACTTTCTCTGTTGGATAATGAATGATTGTCTCGGTTTGACAGCTACCTTGAAGCACGGCAGGAGATTGTGCTGTGCCTCCTGTCAGACAGTCAGGGAGAAGCAGAGCATCACGACGCACAGCGTTATATAAGAGCCAGGTTCGTCTGTGAGGCCAAGCAGCAGAGAGAACTTTTCACCACAGCTGTGTTTAAGCAACTCGGATCAAAAATGTGTTTAGAAGTGGAGAAAGTAAGAGAGGCGTCACCGGAACTCCAGCTGGACTCTGGATTGCATCACAGATCAGAGACACAGCTGGTGGTTCTTAAATTAGGTTTGAATGAGTGAAATACAAAGTTTAAAAGTTCATAAAGTTATTTCTACAAACAAAATTAATTACATCACAGAAACGCAGCTTAATCCTGTACATCGCGCACTTATTGGCTTATTGACTTATTGACTCTCTGCTTCAGTATTTACAGGAACAAAATGTGAACTTTCACTGTTAACTCACCTCTCACTTAGAAAAAGATCCAATTTAATAAACTACTTTGGGGAAAAACTAGATCTTCCATTTTGAGTAGAAACTGCAGGTAGACTGGAGATGACTTGTGCCCCAAGTGCCTCCTCTTGTGATTATGCCCCCTGCTGGCCCTTTTGTCTCGGCACACTTTTACTCTTGCGCATGTTTCTCTTCTCTGTCCTCTCTCCCCTTCCTCTGTTCTCTGGGCAGATATCATTAGCACCTTGAGGCCAGATGAGAAGGCCGTCATGACTTATGTGTCGTGTTACTACCACGCGTTCTCAGGCAAGCAGAAGGTGAGAACTGAAAACATCTCCAAGAAACAGAAAAAATGACCACATACCTGCCAAACTGGCTGCTAGAGAGTAAATAGTCAGTGTCATTAGCTGCTTACTGTCAGTTTGTTTTTGATTTTACCTGCTGAGACTAGTTTTAACTAACTTTTAACAATTTTAAGGATGACATGAAACATCTAATATATATTATAAAATATTCAGTGCAGTTGGTATTGATCTAGTCACTGTTTAATGTGAAAGACGCTGCTCATAGTGATATGTATGTTAATTTAGAGCATTTTGTTTACCCAGTATTTTCACTGAAGACAATCCCACTGTACATTACTTCTAGTAAACAACTACCTGGTGAATATTGTGAAGAGTTTAGCCAAAGGAGTTTGAGACCAAAACAGACCTAAAATCAAATGAATATTCATTAGGTGGCCAGAAACATGACTCAAAATGATTAATAATGTTTTATTCAGTAACTGGTGTCTAACAGGTTTACCAGCTTAAAAGGAGATCATACAGAGTGTCGTTGTTTTTACAGCTCATTTCCTCTCAGTGATCTTTTGAATGACCTTGGTTGTGCAGAAATCTGGAAGATTATGTCCGTTGAGCTTATGTCAGACTGGAGAAGTCAGTAAGAGAACAAGTCCAGTCATCTTCACCATTATAATATTCATTTTGGGTTTTTGTGAGTATAAAATGATAATCTGCTCTGCCTCCATTCTTTTCATGAAACAACATATAGATAATATAGACAGAATTTACAGTATATTGATAATAACCAACAATAATGTCTCTCTCACTCTCACCTAAAATTTACCAAATCCACTCGTGATCTATGCAGAGAATAATAGAGACTCACCACACATACAGCATATCCGCTAAGTCTCCTGTACTAAAAATCTGTTTTATCATCCGCATCTTAATGGAGCTATTGAACCTCCTGAGTCCAGAATCCACTTCTGGCTGGCACACAGTTTTACAGAGCTGGCATGGATTTCACTTTGAATCAGAGGGTAGAGAAACAGTTGCTCCTCCAACATCTACCACCCTCCAGGGTAGAAATTTCCCCGTAAACACCATCACTCTCACCTTTTGTTGTTGGCTGGATGTGGAAATCCTCAGTATGACTTTGCAAAAAGAAAGTCCATGCTAGCCCCAGTTTGTGCCTTTCATAAGTTATTAATTCACTTCAGTCACAAAGAAAGATTTCTTTTTCTAAATAATTCACAATAACATTTTTTAAATCTCTTTTTTTTAAATCAACGTGTGAGATCTAAACCAGAAAAGATGGTAGTCAGAGGTTTTGTACGATAAAAAAAATGAAATGAAAGCAAAACAACTCAAATATAGCTGCAGGGTGGTAGTTACTCATAGAGGCCACTGAGTTCATGTCTGAGTTCATGAACACTGTAAACTGTTTAAAGCCAATGTAGATGTAAAGGGTTTAGTGTTTAGATACCGGCAATGTGAACAATATGTTCAATCATATGATAACAGAAGAAATACCATCTTATTTTGAGTCTTCTCATTTGTTGATTCTTAAACTTTACTATTTTGGTTTATTCTCAGGATTTAGACTTTTTAAAACTCTGCAAAACAGGCAAAGAGCTCTAAGTTATTAAATGACCTGTACATTTAACAGATCTCAATCTGTTTACCTTTTAGAAAGAGTATGTTTAGCTGTGACTGTACTTTCAGTAAATAGGGCCCAGCATGCAAACATCAGCTCACAGAAGCATGACCCACACATCCCGGCTCTCCTTTTAAGGTAGCTCGCCTGCTGCTCCTGTTGGAGCCCCTGGAGCATGTCCCCGACCGAGCCAAGTTTCCCCCCATGAGTAGAGGAAGCAGTCCTCTGTGAGGGATGCCAGTCTCTGAGCTATGAAGTGGAGTGGGAGGAAGTCTATTTGACTTTGTGTCTGACTCTCTAAAAGGACATTTGTGATCAATTAATTTCCTTGTCAAGGTTTTAAGGGGGGAGGTCAATAATGGTGCAGTTATTGACTACAGTCATAGATTTCTTTATCTATGTAGAGTATGAGGCAGTTTAACCTTAACACTCAGATACTGATGGGAACTTTTCTATCTGGCTGCTTAAGGCTTATCTTCAAGACTTTATGCATGTTTGTTACATTTCTGCCTGTATTTTCCCTTTAAGTCCTCTTTGCTTTATATCAATGAGCTTTCCTGACCAGATTTACTCAACTCGCGAACAAACGGGTTAACCGACTACATGTTGTCATGGAAACTCTGCTTCACTCATGCATTGCCAGTCGATAGAAGAAGACCGGCAGGGCACGTCAAGGAAGTATTGTGTCATGGACCAGCCTCTCTTTATCCCCACTGGCTGTTTCTATCCACACAGGAACCTCACTATCTGTTTCCCAAGTCTCCATATGTAGGTTGAGAGACTAAAATAACACAGTGTGCGTTACTGTGCTATAAAAAGTTAGCAGTGCGGAGAGAAAGAAACCCCTACTTCTGACGACGGGTACAATATGATTGCGTGTTGTTGTTAAAGTATTAATCTTTGGGCTTTTGGTGGCATTCCTGCCACAGAAGCCTGGAGAAGGTCACAGACACGTCATTATAAAATACGCTGTCCTGCTTTAGCTTGCTTGCAGCATTGTTGCTGATCTATTGCTTCATCCCCAAAAATGACTCATTTGGGAAATCTTGGAGCGCTCGTGTGTAGGCAGCATTTATGCAGCTAAGTGGCAGAAATAAATCATATAAACGTATCACTTTAACTTCACCGAACACGCACACGGACACATGCACTGCACACTGCAGACGAATGAACACTACACCAAACTTTAGTTTGATTTCTGACACTGTTTCTCCCCTCGCCCTCGTCATCCAGGCAGAGACGGCGGCCAACAGGATCTGCAAGGTGCTGGCTGTCAACCAAGAGAATGAGCAGCTGATGGAGGACTATGAGAAGCTGGCCAGTGATGTGAGCACACCCCAATTTTCCTACAACTCTCCTGCACCTGCTCAACCCCCCCCCCCCCCTTCTCTCCTTGTTCTCCTTTTTGGAGCCACTCCCTTTCTTCCCAGCTCCAGGGGTGTTTGTGCTCCGTACAGGTGCAGGGTTAGAGATCACAAACCAAAAAGGCAGCCAGGAAAACACTGCAGCTTTGAAGCTTACACATACAAACTAGCATAGTGGTAATTTCTATATCACTGTACACAGGTTTTCTCTTGTTTTAGCTATTTTTTGTTCTGTTCAAGTAGTTCATTGCAGTGTAATATGAAAATTAACCAGAGACTAGAAAATCACTTGATATTAGTATTAAAGCCCGACCAATTTGTTGATCAGAATCATTTATGAAGTGTTTACAGTAAGCCATTAAAGTATAAATGGCAAAGATTTGCCTGTTCTATCTTCTAAAATGTGAGAGTTTGCTGCTTTTTGTGTCTTATTATATTGTAAGATACTACGTAAAATACTTGATCACAATTTACAACTAAACTTAACTGAATTTAGTTTACATTTCATATTTAGCTAAAAAATGAACATTACTGTATCTTTTGGATTTACAAAAACTAATTTTAATATTTGCATCAGCCTCAAACATCCAGGATAAGTGGGGCAATAGTTTGAAGGTAGCAGCTGGTTTGAGAAAATGATTGTGTGCTTGACATACATTAAACGCAGCCAAATGCAGCAATGACAGTTGGGCTAAAACAGGCAGAGCATTCAGATAGTTCTCTTACAATCAGACATAAAATGTTCTCACTTATTTTTGATTGCAAGTTACAAATCATCAACTAACCAATAATCTAAACCTGTATTCTTTTTTCACACATCCACAATACCTCATATACTTCCACAATCACTCTCCACTTATCTTTATTGGCATGATTCTCCTTTGCCTCTCTGACCTTCTTCTTTTCCTTTAACTCTTTCCTCAATTCCTTTTCCCTTATTATCCTCCTACACCGCACACACCACCACTATCAACATCCCAGCTGCTGGAGTGGATCCGCCGCACCATCCCCTGGCTGGAGAACCGTTTGCCTGAGAACACCATGCAGGCCATGCAGCAGAAGTTGGAGGACTTCAGGGATTACCGCCGCCTCCACAAGCCACCCAAAGTGCAGGAGAAGTGCCAGCTGGAGATCAACTTTAACACCCTGCAGACCAAGTTGAGGCTCAGCAACCGGCCTGCCTTCATGCCCTCAGAGGGGAAGATGGTGTCGGTAGGTCACAGCACCCAGTAAAAGTACAGCACCAACTCCCACACATCCTCCATTCTCTGAGAAAAGTTTAATAAGCAAATCTCTGCTGTGCAGGACAAACGTTTGATATATGGATATATTTGTGTGCAGTTACACAACTGCATAATCATATTTTGTTGCTGTGTTGAAACATCTGCAGACAGTACCGTAGGAAAGCACAGTAAAGCCAGGAAGGTTATTTCGTTTTTGGTATATGTTGCCACTGTCTAATTTTCACCTAATGGTGCTTTTATGTTAATTTCTGCATCTCTGTTTTTGGCAAAGATAAATCCTCAAGTATTTCTAATGTGTGTTAAACAGGACATTAACAATGCGTGGGGAAATCTAGAGGGAGCAGAGAAAGGCTATGAAGAGTGGCTCCTCAATGAAATTCGCAGGCTGGAGAGACTCGACCACCTGGCGGAGAAGTTCCGCCAGAAAGCAGCGATCCATGAAGCCTGGACTGATGGTAATGAACAAAAAACAGCTGAAAGTCTGAACATAAAACTCAAGTAGACTCCTGCGTGAAGTTTGTCAGTCTAGCTGGTCCATGTCGTGGACTTATTTTATCATATTTTTATCTTTGCTAAGTGGAACACTATGCCATCTTGCAGGTAAGGAGGACATGCTGCAAAAGCGGGACTACGAGACAGCCTCTCTGTCAGAGATCAAGGCTCTGCTGAAGAAACACGAGGCCTTTGAGAGCGACCTGGCTGCTCATCAGGACCGCGTGGAGCAGATCGCAGCCATCGCACAGGAGTTAAAGTAAGAGAGGAGAAAACCATTATTGTTGATTATTTCGATTATTGTCTCTTTTCATTTTTAGCAACTTTGTAAAGTAAAAAGTGATTAAAGTGCATCAAAGCAAGCTGATTTGTAACTGATGTGATACAAATAATGGTGATGAATCTCTTGTTCCAGTGAGCTGGACTACTATGACTCACCAAGTGTAAACGCTCGCTGCCAGAGGATCTGTGACCAGTGGGACGCACTGGGAGCTCTGACCCAGAAACGCAGTGAGGCTCTGCAGGTGGGACAGGATTTAGAAAGAGATTCTGAAATAACCCCAAAAGAAGTCAGATTTCTAAGCATTTAAAATTCCCCCTGTCCATCTTGACAGGAATAATCACACATTGAGAGGTGAAACTGTTCACCTGCACAGGGAGAGACTTAAGTTTCAATGATGCACTGTAAATATAATTCCTCAGCTGTTTGGAAGATTATGATTAAAATGAAGTGTCGAACAAGACTTGATCGACTGGATGAAAAGCCTGAGAATTTGTGTGATAACTTTCCTTTTTATGCTCAACAGAGAACTGAGAAGCTGCTTGAAACCATTGACCAACTGTACCTTGAGTTTGCCAAAAGAGCTGCTCCGTTCAACAACTGGATGGAGGGCGCCATGGAGGACCTGCAGGATACATTTATCGTCCACACCATCGAAGAAATCCAGGTGAGCAGAGAGGAGTAGAAGGAATCTGCTCAGTTTCAGAGGCAAACACAACTAAAGACAAAATTTTAATTTTTTTGTGCCTCAGGGCTTAAGCACAGCACATGAGCAGTTCAAAGCCACGCTGCCAGAGGCGGACAAAGAGCGCCAGGCCATCCTGGGCATCCATAACGAGATTGCCAAGATTGTGCAGACCTATCATGTGAATATGGCCGGCACCAACCCCTACACCACCATCAACCCACAGGAGATTAACAACAAATGGGACAAGGTAGTACGCTGAAGCATGAATATCTGATAATTCAGAAATAATAAAACATATAATAAAAACTTATTTTCACAGAGTTGAGTTGTTTCAGTTTAGGATTTCAGTTCATGAAAGTCTTGCATTGACTCGTCATCATAGATAATGGGAAATGCAGCACTCTCTGTCCAAGTCTTTCTTCTTCATTTGTCAAATAAATGTGTACTAATCTTTTTGGTTTTTCAATTCCTCGCCCACCCACTGCAGGTCAGGCAGCTTGTGCCTCAGCGCGACCAGGCTTTGATTGAGGAGCACGCCCGGCAGCAGAACAACGAGCGTCTGCGTCGACAGTTTGCCAACCAGGCAAATGTCATCGGCCCCTGGATCCAGACCAAGATGGAGGTCAGTGTGAGCAGAGGCGACAGTGAAATAACCACGTTACAGCTTCAGATCAGTACAGCTTTAAGCGCAGCACTGGTGAAGTTTAATCACTTACCACTCCATTCCTGAAAAGACTTTCACATGCAGAGAAATGTGTTATATAGTTACCTATAAGTCCAAAAAGTTATAGCTGGGATTAGGAAATACTTTTATCCTCATGTGTGATAACTGGGAAATGCATGAAGGCAGTTCATGCAGTATTCATTTAAACGGTAGCATTGCAGTATCTGTCCTGTCGGCAGCTTTATGTAACTTTATGTGACAGGGCAGTGTGAGGAGTTGTGACGTCTGTGTATCTGTGCAGGAAATCGGCCGCATCTCAATCGAGATGCACGGCACCCTGGAAGACCAGCTGACACACCTACGCCAATACGAGAAGAGCATTGTCAACTACAAGCCAAAGATCGACCAGCTGGAGGGAGACCACCAGCTCATTCAGGAAGCTCTCATCTTTGACAACAAGCACACCAACTACACCATGGAGGTACGACCTGGAAAAGAGATTTACTGAGATTAATGCTTAATGTTTGAAATGATTTACCGCTGGTCTGTTTGACATGCCCTGACTGGGTCCTGGAAACACTTTGTTTTGTTGCACGGCGCCTTGGTTTGGGATGGTTGTGGTTTGCCACAATGTACAAAACAATGGGTGGCGGCATGTTTAAACAACCGCAGGAAAGCCTTCACTTTTCTGGTCTTACATGGCAGCTTCCAGTCTCCAGTGGACAAATTTAACTTTTTGGCTCATCGACCAAGTGCTGGGAAAGAATAAAACCCTACATGCCAAGAATATTTTTTACTGGCCAAAATAATTCATATGAATTTAATCGCAGACACAACTTTTTATATTTCTGTCCTCCTTACATAATGCATATTTTTGGTTGGTCTGTTGTTGTTAATTTTAAGCCAGTTAAATGTTTAGTGATATTTTATGTTTGTCAGTTGATCCCATTAGAAGACCAAAACCAGCAAAGAATTATGAAGTATTGTCTGTGTGGGACCTGACATATTTCATTCCTGTGTGCTGTAGGGTTTGATTTGTCTCCAAAAACTAATAAAAACACATTAGTGAGTCACTGTTTGGGTGACACGTTTCCCATTACTGTGGACACTGCAGTTTATCTTTAGTTAATCCCACATACACCATCCTGGTATAGTAAATACTCATTAATTCACTAAATGTGTATTAATCCATAACTGAAAATAGTCCCAAGCAGTTTTAGTGAATTATTCACAATCAGTTCTTCAAGCTTCGTGTTTTCAGCAGGAGTGCGCTTCAAGCTGAGAGAAAGTTACAGTTACAGTCAGAAAGTATCGGACTAACATTAACATCCATTACACTGGAAAACAGAGTTTTTGCTACTGGAAGTTAAAACATATGATGATAGCAGCTGTCTTTTCCACGTGTGTGCCTACTATTGCCTCGTCTGAAATACGTTACCTGGTTGCATTCATGCCTCCTGCAGCATGCGCGCATGTTCCCACAGAGCATGTTGTGTGCTGTGTGGGTTCAGGCGTGTTGATGAGCTGATGTCAACTCAGTTTAAGTCGAGACGGACCATAGGCACGTCTATTGTATAAGGGTTTCTTGGATATAGGGTGTATGTTTAAGTAAAACATGAGTGTCCACCATCCTGACCATTTTTCTTACATTTGTGGTGAATACACGCCGTGTGATCAGCACGAAACATGACTAAGAAAGTGATGATTGCTTACAAGTACTATTTTGGATGTACGATTGGAGACCAGGATAAAAGCTGGGTGCCTCATATCTGCTGTACTGTTTGTTGCTCTGGTCTCACGCAGTGGTTAAATGACATAATGAAAGCCATGCCTTTTGCTTATGGTTTTGGCATGAACCATCACTCAGACTGCTATTTCTGTACGACTTCCTGGATTCTTGAAGTAGAATAAATCAAAAATCGTCTATTCTGACTGTGAGTCTGCTCTTAAATCAGTGGTGTATGATGCAGAGAATCCAATGCTAAGTCCTCCTGCATTCATTTTCTGCTGAAAGTGACACTGATGCTCCTGCATGTATAACTTAATGTCCTGATGTGAGAGACAAAATGTGCCTCCGGATTTTAATACAGCACACTGGATTCACTGTAGGATACGTGGATTGGAAGTAGAAAACAGAAATTACCATTCCAACCTACACCCAACATACTGACCTAATCTGCACAATCTGACCATAGGATAAAACTTGCAGAGCCGGGGAGGACATGAAACCCGCTTGGTTGAAACTCTGAACCTTCATGCATTGACGTGACTGATCACTGCACCATGTGCCACCCTGATTTTGGTCTTTTGATGGGATTTGTTAACTAATATGTAGAATCTCACCAAATTTATCTTTAAATACTTTGACAGAAGAAAAACAGACATCAGTTTGGAGTTACAAGTCATCTTTTTTTCTGTCTATATTTTTCTTTTTAATTTTATTTTGATGAAACATGGTGGCCTTCAGAAACAAAAAAATCCGTCTCTCTTTCCTCTACAGCACATCCGCGTGGGCTGGGAGCAGCTGCTCACCACCATTGCTCGCACCATCAATGAAATTGAGAACCAGATCTTGACGCGAGACGCCAAGGGCATCAGCCAGGAGCAGCTGAACGAGTTCCGGGCTTCCTTCAACCACTTCGACAGGGTCAGTACACTCTCTGAGTCATTGTGGAGATACGAAGCAGCAGGCGGGGAAAGGTGTCGTGGGCAATACACTGCTCATTTACGGTCAGATGTTTGGATTTGGTTTGAGGCAAATAGACATGCTGTAAAGTGAGATTGGAATAGGAATTATTGTGTTTCATGTTTGCTTTCTTGCTGAGAGTTAGATGATAAAATAAATCACATTCTCATATTGTATCTGTTTGTAAAATGCATACAGATAACACAGCATTAAGACAGGAAGCACTGGTAAACACCTAGTCTGACTCTGACCAAACATCTCTATCAGAAGTTCACAGTAAGTGTCTAACTAACATGTTACCTCTTGCAAAAACCGAGGAACCCAAACAGTAAATTGTAGGGTTTTTTTAGAGGGTTCTGTGTCAGACTGTTTCATCACTGGGACCAGTGACATCCTGGAGTCTCAGCTGGTTTATCAGTGAGCTTTTTAAGTGCTTCATATTTATCATGCAGACATAAAAGAGGTATCAGGGTTTCATGTAACTCTCTGCAAAAAAGTGAACAAGTGTGTTTCCCAAAATGTTGAGCTATTCTTTTAAAGATGAATGTAACCGTTACAAGCATGTGAAATCACAGGTTTGTCCTGTGTATATTCAGACTTCGTCGACAATGCAGGGAATTTAAGGTGAGGATACATCATTTCTGGGGTCTTTGAGTATGTCCGCGTCCTGTCGTGCTGCCTGAGGTGTGGCTAATGGCAGTCCCGTCACAGGAGTCTAACCAGAGTATCAATGAGTGTGCAGAATGCATCAGGCTGCGTAGTGACCTTGGTTGAAAAGGAACTTTTCGATCATCTTATGAAGCACAGGAGTTTTCAGTCATACATCAGTCCTATACGTTCAAAGTTAAATACAGAGCAGGTAGAATGTAAATTACAAAACATCGTTAGGCTGTTTCTACCAGACTGTCTCTCTTTGTCCCCCTCCTGCCTCCAGAACTAAGTGTTTACACTGGGGTTCAACATGTCAGGAACAGCACCAATTATGGATCAGTTTTGATTTAGCTCCCTCTCCTCCCTCCTCCTCTACCCCCAAATGCTCCCAGACACTCCACCATTACCTCACACGTTCTTCCAGAGCGGCACTGTTGTTAATCAATATGTGAGGAGGACAATCGAAGCAGGAAGTCAACTGTGGACCTGAAGTTGTGCCTGTGTTTCGTGTTTCATTAGGAGTAAGTCTCCTTGATTCAAAGCGTTAAGCTTGACATTGGTTGGTAGACACAAAGGAAAACGGGCTCCACATTAGTCTGATGTGTTGATGTGTTAGGGTTAGGTGGCTGAATGGTTAAGGCACATACTGTACCACATCACTACAGGGTGAGGCGTAGCGTAGCCCCCTCTCTCTGCTCTTGTTCCACCTAAACTTTCAGCTGTGAAATAATAAAAAACAAAATAATCTTCAACTGGTTTTTGACTTTTCAAATATAAGGATGAGTATGATGATCTGAATATTAAAACGCAATTACATAATTAATTAACAGATAACTCAACTATTTAAAATGAATAAGAAACTATTATTCGGGATTGTCACCTTATTATAACTGATAAAACTGTCATTAAAGTCATTCCAACTTCTCTTTTATGATAGAAAACTATATTTTAAGACGTCATCTTTGGTTCTGGGAATGGACAGCGGACATCTTTTGCTGTTTGCTGACGCAAATGATAAAATAAGAAAATTATTAAATTAATTCATAGTGAAAATAGTGAATCACTGCAGCCAGCCAGTCTGTAGACAGTATATACAATAACTGAATGTGCTTGTAAATGTATGAAGTGTTTTGCGAAGCATTTCACGCTGATGTTTGCCTGTACAAAAAAGGTAAAAAGATATTTTTGCATCTAAGAAGAGCATATTCTGTGTTAAGTACATGTGCCATTGACGATATCAATAACCTCACTACAAGTAGTCTGCCTGCCACACTGCACATTAACGCCTCTGAATGCCCCCCCCCCCCCAGCATGGCAGCACTGCTGCCACCGTGTGTTCACCTGCCAGATCCTAATGAATATGCACTGTGTTCTCTGTTTTCTATCTCTCGTGCATGACCCTCTCCCTTCACTCCCCTCACCTCCTTTCCCCTCCCGTGCATGGTGCACTCCCTCCACCCACACCACCTCACCTACCTCCTTGTCCTGCCCCATCCACCACCCTCACCATCACTGACTACGCTATATGTGTTGCTGCATGGCCTGTGGCCCCGACGCCTCGCCTGGCACTGGCCTACCACACCCCAGGACCACTCGGGCACTCTGGGCGCAGAGGAGTTCAAGGCCTGCCTGATCAGCCTGGGCTTCGATATCGCCAACGATGCACAGGTACCTAAACGTAGCCACACCCCCACAGTGAAAGGTTTAACCGGTTTCTTTCTTTCTTTTTTTTGCACCTTTCCCCTCCCTTGTATTTCTATCCTTCCCCCTATTCTCTCCCTCCTTTACTGCTTCTCCCTCCTGTCCACTTTTCTGTTGTGATTTCCCACATTGGCTTTCCTCCTAAAATCTACTTTGTTCAACCTTTGATTCTTCCACTAACTTTCTCTGCTGTCCCTGCCACTCCATCTCTGTATCTCTCTACTCCTCCTGGTTTTGTTTGTCCATCGCTGACCTTGTAGAAGAGAACAGGAATCATGGATGCTGAAGACTTCAAAACCTGCCTTATCTCCATGGGTTACAACCTGGTAAAGCCGTGAGCACTCATCAAGCATGATAATACGAGACATTTTCAGAAACGGACTATAGTTTAAATTACAGTTTATGATTTTCACTCAACACTGCCTCAAAAAATTTTTAACAAGCAACACTTTGCAAACTAATCTAAAACTGCATGTTTTAGTTTGTTATTATTTGTGTAGTATGTTGAACTGAATAAGTTATCCAGAATTGCATCTTTGTATGTGCGACGTCCCTCTTTTGCTGTGTTGTTCGAGTGTGTTGCATTGGGGACAGTCACCACTGTGTCACAGTCGCTCTCCGTTGCCTCCAGGGTGAGAACGAGTTCTCCCGCATCATGAGCGTAGTGGATCCCAACAGGATGGGCGTTGTCACCTTCCAGGCCTTCATCGACTTCATGTCCCGCGAGGCAGCCGACACAGACACCGCCGACCAAGTCATGGCTTCCTTCAAGGTTTTGGCAGGGGATAAGGTAAAGTGTCACCAAAGAAGCGTAACTGTGATGGAAAGTAAATATGACTCATCTGACTACTTGTATATGAAAAGATTAAACTTAAAAAGATTAAAGGTAAGAATCGTCAGCTAACTACTACAGAGCTTTTTATTATCTGTCAGGTCCTTTTGATGGTCTGCATCTTTACTGTTCACTCATAAGGTTGTTTCAGAGAGACCAAAACATTGGTTCAAGCATAATAAAGTTTGGTCTAACGTTCATGAAGTGGACACAAACATAATGCCCAATGACAAGTTAAAAGCTGATAATATGTCAGTGTTGTTTCTGCCATCCCCGGGTCAGAACAGTCAAAGCAGGCTTAACTTTAGTTCTGCCTCTCTGTGTCTCATTTGCTCTGTGTGGGCCATTAACAGTGTACGGGGAAATCAAAACACTTTGCAAATACATTCATCATATAAGTGTGAAAGGGGGTAAGTCAGGGTTGCGGTTAGTTTTTGCTTGTGCTTCCTCCAGGTTTTTGCAGGTTGATGGTGCTTTTAACTGTACTGACAACCACTCAGAGGGAGAGATTGTACAGCCAGAAAATTTCATGAAATGACTTCTGTCCTTTAAAGCCACATAAAGGGATTTATGACCACTGAAGGCCAGAAAGACCTCAGAGACACTCGGCTGATGTTATGTACACATCCAACAGAAATGGAGCGATGAGAGCATCTTGTCCGAGATATTTTCCTTGTCACTTGTTTGTGTCAAATTCAATATTTGGTCACATTTTAGCACTGGTGTCGTGCCAACATCCCCAGACAAACATCTGCTTCTTTTCAGCTTGCTAGATGTTTGACTTTATTTACAAGTGAATCATTTATTCCAGCTCTAAGCATTTCTACAATTGTCTCAACAATGCTCAACTATAAAAGCTACAGTAGCTAAGTAAAAAAAGCTCTCAAAGCAAAAGATTATTTTTAAAAAAGCCATGACACCGTGTGTTGCCTCTTCCAGTGGCATTGTTCTAAACTATAATTTATTTATAGCTGCTATTCTAACATAACAACATCTTATTCTGCTTTTTTTCATCCTTGATAGAATTACATTTTAGCAGATGAGTTACGCCGGGAGCTGCCTCCAGACCAGGCGGAATACTGCATTGCCCGCATGGCCCCCTACACTGGCCCAGACGGCGTGCCCGGAGCCCTCGACTATATGTCTTTCTCTACCGCTCTGTACGGAGAGAGCGACCTCTGAACACTCCGTTAGTCGTGCTGACTCTGGACCACCAGCCTACCTGTTCTGATCACAGCCACGTCCTCCGACTGCCCTGTCACCACACTCCTGTCCTACTACGCTCCTTTTTTGTATGTCTCTGGCCTTATCTTTTTGTTATTATCCTCTGTCTCCTCCTCCCACCAGCCTCTTCACCGCTCCCTCACACTCTGTCTCCGTTGTATTTGCTTCCCACGCAATGCAGCAGCTCTCCAAGTTTACAAAGAGGGAGAGAGAAAATGTTTGTTTCAGTTTTTTATTTTCTTGTTGTCATTGTTTTTTCTTCATAAAATGAATAAAATTAACATATTTTATTATACTGAACAAAAAAGTATTTTTCTTCACTTGATTGAAAATAAGAGACAGAAATTGTAATAAAGGAAAATTGCTATACTTTCTCTTCTTATTTTCTGTTTGCTGCAGGGATCACTTTAGAAAAAAGAAAATGACTAAATCATCAAACTGTATAACTGTGTTTGTGGTGACACATAATGTGAGGTTTTACCTGCATCAGAAGGAGATTAGCTCGGACGAGCAGTGAAACATTTTAGCCTAACAAATAAGAAGACACGATTCCCTAACTTAACTCACAGATAATCCCCTCTTGATCAGCACTAGGCGACAGTGGAGAGGAAAAACTTCTTTAACAGAAACCTCCAGCAGAACTGGGCTCAGGGTGGGCGGTCATCTGCCTCAACTGGCAGAGGTTGGCAGGAAGAAGAGAGAGAGAGAAGAACAAGAGAATGACAGTACACAGCAGACAAAATAGTGGGCATGTTGGTGTTAGGGCCAGTGGCTGCACGCTGGAAACAGGTAGCTGCAGAATAGAAGAATATAGAGGGAGACCAAGAAGAAGAAGTACAACTACAGGAGAGAGAAGACAAAAAGTTAATGACATGCATACCAAGTTACTAATCTACAAAACTGGATAAAATATAAGATAAACATGATAATAACATAAATGTTAATTCGATTCAGTTTGTTTCAGTTTACTGGTTTATTAAATGTTAACCAGTAAATTTGCAATTAATCTTAAAGTAAAGCACAGTTGTTTATAAAAAAACCTGTTCTCAGTTCCTCAACAAATTCTATTCTTACAAACAGCACTGGACATACAGTATAAAGGCTGTTGATCAGGGAACACATGAACAGGATGCATAGAAATGAAGAGGTTTGAGCTCCTCAAACAAACAAAACCGGACATACAATTCTCTATATTATAGGAAACAGTTCAGTTGCTCATTTACCTGGTCGGTGAACACCTGTGGGGGTCATCGGGCGGGAAAGTGAGTCCAGCGGCTGCATGTGCGTGTGGTAGGACAACGTTGAAAATCTTGAATGTCATGTCAAATTGTCACTATTAGTGTAGAGTGTATGTGTTTGCTGTAAAACATGCAGAGAGGCAGAAGTGGAGCTTAAAGAGTGTAACTGTGTGAGAGACTGTAACAATGTGAAGGCATAATGAAGAACTGTTACTGTAGGAAGCGTTGCCAAGAAACTGAACATGGCGAGGAGATATCTGCAGCTACGAGAGCGACTTAACACAGACGCGACTGCTATTTAACACCCACTTCCGTCGTTATTTCTTTCGTAACAAACAAAAAATAAATTTTACCTGATACGAATCATAACGGAACATTGTACGTGACCGCGCGACGCTCCGGACAGTTTAGCGCGTCGGACTCGTACAGGAAACGCCTCCGCATTGACTTTACTTGCTCCTGTTTACAAAAATGGACTTGTAACTGTGGAAGAATCATGATTAACCTAAAAGCACTGCAGAGAAACAAAACGGTGAAATATGGAGTCCCTATGCTCGTAAGTATATTTTTTTATCACGTTTTAACATAAATGCTAACGACAGATATGCAGTAATGAGCCTGTTAGCTGACACTTTAGCTAGCAAGTTAGCAGCTTAATCAGTCATAGCTTGATATTTTAGCAGTGAAAGTTTTAATAAAAGTTAAAGTCAGTCTGGTTGTGTGTAATTAAAAATGTTGTTTTTATTAATTTTAAGCAATGTGTAAAAGAATGATGATTCTGTTCATTTTTACCAGATTGAGCTTTGAGCGATGCTCTTAAACTTGCTTAATTGAAGGACAAGAGGGTAAAAGTTTGCAACGTTAGAGCAGCAGCATTAATAAGCGTTGTCATTTTTCAAGCAGAAATACAGAGTTAATAATTCGCAATTGAAAATATTAAATTGTCACTGTTATACACAGCATGAAGATTTGTCTGTAGATGTTTTTATTTCTGTAATTATTTAAATCATAATCACTTAAAGCTGCAACAAATCAAGAACAATATAAAAAACATAATAGAATTATTTAACTGACATGCATATTTGTGTATATATGTTAGGACATTCATCAAAAAATAATAATTCCTAGATAATTGGTAATCATTTAAGTGTTTATTTTGCATAACATTGCAGGTAATTTTATTCAGGTAAAAGCTCACTCCAGCTTTGTTGAAGCAAGTGCTCTGCATAGTACTAACGACTAAAAGTCCGCTAACCACACCTATTTGGATGTTATTTCAGTTGCTGGTAGTTGGAGGTTCCTTTGGCCTGCGAGAGTTTACTCAAATCCGATATGATTCCCAGAAGATCAAAAGAAAGGTTTGTAATAAATGTTACACATCCTGTCAAGGTTTGTTAATAATAAATGTCACACTAAATCAAGTGTGATTTCCTAGCTCACCTTATCCTAGAGAAACTATTTAAATAAACTCTGCTTGGGAACCTAAAAAAATAGTGCAGTAATCTCTGTATAGTACTCTGTTACCAGTGTGCCAGTACTCCTCCCAGTGGTTAGAAGTGTAACTGCAACTGGGTGTGCCAAGATCTTACAAGCATGCAGAGTAAAAATAGTCATCATGGACATGTCTCTACATTTTTCATGGACTGCTGGAATCTCGCAGTTTGGTGTGACACATTTTGATTTAAGGCATTTGAATCAGATAATTTGTCTACCCTTCATTTCAGAAAGACACTTTCTGACTTCTAACCCTTTTAGAGTGAGTCAGTATGAAAGCAAGCTCTACTAATTAACTAAACGACCGGCCGTAATTCATTCAAGTGACAGAAGACCAGGCTTTTATAAGAAGTCATTACAGTTTGAAGAGCTGTTTGAGAGGGCAAATAGCTGTTTTGTGTTATTTTACTGTGTCAGATGCATATAAATGTCACCTGGGTGGGAGCCAGGTTGCAGGGGCATCTTTTCTTATTACTGTCCATGTGAGGTGGCACTAGACAGAGGATGACAGTGGTGTGTGGGGGGGGGGGCATCGTGCCTTTGGCTCCGTGCCTGTGCAGCTGCCCACACTACTCGCGTTCTCCTGACAAGGCCTGTGGAGAAATGATTCAAATCTGCTCAGCATGTGTGCACACATGTAATTTAATGCATGAAATGTCTAGTTTGTCCAAATACCCGAGTAAAACCATTCTTCCAGCTCCTACGTCGAGCAGTTATCAGCCGATTCTCATTTTTCCTTCTGATATTTGCACATTTAAATGATTAAAACCACTATCTGAGAGTAAGTCACTGTGTGATTCAATTAGCATTTTTTTCTTCAATGATTTTAATTTATCCTGGAGGCAGAGATCAACTTCAAGGCCTTTTCTCTTCCCTGTCCAGTTTCTGTGAGGGTTTTTCTCACCTTCCGAACGCTCCCCATTTGTTTGAGGTTCAGGCTAAAGCAAAACATTCACACTAGGTATCATAGTAATTAGTGAGGATGGTAATTCCCTGCTCTGAAGGCTGCAAAATGTTCTATATATTATTTATTTGCTGTAGTAATGTCGGTCTAATTAAAAATCAATCGTGAAACTATGAAGCTCATCAGTCACCCGAAAAACTCCATGAAATATTAGGACTCATTAAAAGTAATGATTTAGAATGGGATTCATTTCAGTCCAGTTTCTGTGCAAAATCTATTTGAATTGCAAAACTCGGATAGCTTCATTGGACTCAACTCCCACTTCACCCTGACATGGACTTTGTGTTTTGTTTTTTTTTCTCTTTTTTCACTTTAGTTCCTGAAGTTTTGCCATATCAAGCGAAATAACTTGCAGTGTAAAAGCAGAGTAAATTAAATCCTCCCTGTAGGATTGACTTGGACATGAAACATTTTCAGTGTTTTCCTTCTTCCAAACAAGGTTTGACTTGAAAGCTGCTTCACCTCTTCTGCTGACGTTTATACATAAAAAAATATAATCCATTAAGAAAAGCTTGAGATGGCACCTGAAGGGGCTTCTCAACATCTGTCTTCTCTTGCTGTCCTTGATTTGTTTTAATTTCTTTTGTGCTGTAAAAGCTCCATCTTGCATTCCGTTTCTCTTTCAGCTGGATCCATCACTAGAGGCGAATGTGAATGTTGAGAGGCAGTCAACCATGCTGGAGGATGAGTACGAGGTAAGGGGAGATTGGCTGGAGGCCTTGAGAGGGGAGAATAGATGATGGAAAGTAACTGGGGTGTTTTTGTGTGCAAGTAAAGGGTGCTGATAAATGATCCATGCTTTGATAGTTTACGTTTAATAAACAAATCTGGTTATGTTTTTATTCATTGGTCGTCCTCCAAAAGGTACAGGCCCTTTGAATAACGGGTGCTTTTATGTCTTCTGTATGGTCTCAGCAGTTGAGTAATCTGTGTTTTCAAGGTGAAAAGCATTAATTTTCATACTAATAAGCTATGTAGGCGCCTATACACATCTGAACATCTCTAATAAGGTATGTAGGTGGACGTTGGTTTTGCACACATTTTCAGAACAGGGATTTTGTTGTTACTAATGTTAAGTGCTTGGTAAGTATGTTACCAAGGTCAAACAGTGCTTGCAAATGATTGTATCTGAAGTATAGTTAGAGCAAGGAATGTATATCCTTAGATACTGTTTAGCATTAGCACCGAGCACTTGATGCCCAAGTAAATGACAGCTTGAATATAACCCAGCAGATTATTTGAAAGTCATTTTTACCCTCAGGTCAGTAAAACTGAACCTTGTCTTCTGTTGTGGTGTTTTCTCTCTATGCAGAAAATTAAGGAGTTGAATTTGGACAAGTGGAATAACATTCGTGGTCCTCGTCCCTGGGAAGACTCCAAAGAATATCAGGAACAACAGAGATCCAGGCAGAACATAAAAGACTGAGGCTGGACAGAGACTGTACAATTCCCCCCAATTATTTCAGATACTGCAGCATGGACTTGTATGTTCGGGGCACGTGTTGGTTTTCAAACTTTGGAAATGTGTGTTATTAAGATCTCTAATAGTGATAAACATTATGCCACATGTTTATTTCAAACCTTTACATAAACTCAATGGTCTTTTTTCAGTATGCATTTCTTCTTAAAGCTTGGTATAAAGCAGTCATATCTTAAGATGATCAGGGGTTTGCAATGAAAAAGCAACCAGTAGGTGGCACATCTGTGTCCTGATGCATCATAACTTACACAGGAACCAACCAGGGAAATGCATTGTAATATGTGATTTCCATGTCTCAGTAAATTATTATTATTATTGATCCAGATTGTTTCTTTTACTTTCATTTCATTTTTGACAAAAGCTCGTAGATATTGTGAGTCTTTGTTTACAACTGTATCACATTGATTTACCAGTTGAAAGTATGAAAGCATAAATAACACCACAGCCCAGCTTTTCCTCAGGCTTTATGTCTCCACATTAATCTGTTTCTCTGACAGTTATTACTTTGCACTGCGGTGGATTTATTACGTTTATAATGAAAATAGTATTACCTTTTTGCTTTTTTTGTCCTACAAAACAAAGGACACGGTTTTGGCTGTATGCTGCAGTGTTTCCAGATTGAATTGTATAAGTAACATTAGGAGAATGACGGATAATGTATGTACTGCCTCACCTCATTCAGGTTGTGAAACGGGATGTGATGAATATTCTACAGGTGTTGCGGTTTGTATAAAAATGTGCTAGAATTTATTTCCTGTAGATATACTGTATATTTCTGTTCATGATTTTTCTAAGTATACAGATTTTTATGGGACACAAATAACCTGCGACTTTTATTTACAGGCAGGTTGTACAAAATGAATCTTTGTTTAAAGTGAGTGTGAGGCAGAGCTACCATCAAGTCGTAATCACCTCTAATCCACCAAACAGATCTGAACAGCGAAACAGAGCTTTCAAGCAATTGGTCACAGGATTATTAATAATAATAATAATATAGACATATTTGAAATATCTAAATTTAAAGTATCCACGTGTTTGAAATATCTAAATTTAAAGTATCCACGTGTTTGTGCACCTGTAATCTTACAAGGGAATCATACCCTTGCTCCACAGGCTGCCGCTGTGCTGATTTTGATTACGTAGACACTGTCTGAAAATCAACAGCTCAGAAGGGATGCTGCTGTCAGTGGGAAAGAAAAAGTATTGACTTTGATCGTAGTAGATAAGTAAATCTGTACTAGAGAGGTTGTGACTTGTGCTGTAAGGTTAGCTGCAGTGAAAAAGGATAAAGATCTTGTCTTTAAGTATACTTCATGTTTAATATGTTCCTGTGCTCTTAAGGTAAAAACTTCCAGAAAAACAAAGTGGTCAAGTTAAAGTAGTAGAAAAAGACTCATCCTTAAGTAAAGCGCCTTGTAAAAATACTCATTACAAGTAAGTCGGGAAAATGAACTACGTAGTAAAAGTAAAAATCTGTTGCTTTACTGTACTTTTATCTCTTTAGGTTATTACTTCTACATATTTGTGCAGCCTTTATTTTTACACCCGACCTTTTGACATGTCACAGCTGGATTATAAATGACGTGGTGCACAGCAGTTGAAATGGCTGCATTCCGTTTATGTTAGGCCAGTTCCACATATCGTGCATGCTTGCTGAGTGACAATTCTTAATTCCACACTTAATGGAACTCAGCCGTTAACTTGTTAAGTTATATTTGAATTTCAATGGGCGCGTCCACCCCGCTGAAGTATCGAGCACAACTCTGAAGGAAACGTTTCTGTGCCTGACCTCATGGATTCTGTGCAGGAGGGGACAGGACGTACCGTGTGTGTGTGCACAATATGTGTTGTGTTTTCAATGCTATGAGCACAAAGAACATCCAGTTATCCACTTCCAGTCTCACAAGTGCAACAAGATTTCGCGAACAACATGCTTATTTGAATAATAAGAGTTAATCCTGTTTCCAGTCGAGATGTGATGCTAAGAGGTTTAATTTCCTTCTGGTGAAATCACACTTCCAGTTTAACGTTATCTCAAGAACTTTCAAACCATAGAAAGCTGTATTTTGGTCTAAAGCTGTATTTTGGTCTAAAACTGTGTCAGCTTTATCAACAGGCACTGAATGTGTGTGGAGAAGTTAATATTTGACCTTCAGCCAGCTATTATTGTGAGGCAGCAACACGTCAGTTTTACTCATTCTGCAACCTACAGCGGGGGAAATAAGTATTTGACACATCAGCATTTTTATCAGTAAGGGGATTTCTAAGTGGGCTATTGATGCAA
>JAUYWH010000014.1:4251962-4272370 GCA_034779795.1 Ctenopoma multispine | reverse complement strand
AATATTTGGCTTGATGGCAACATCTGGTGGAAATTTTGCATCAATAGCCCACTTAGAAATCCCCTTACTGAGAAAAATGCTGATGTGTCAAATACTTATTTCCCCCGCTGTATAATATTGCAGAAATTGTTCGTCACACTCTGAGAATGTGCAACAACAAGTGTATTTTAAAAAAAGAAGAAAAGAAGTAACATGAATTGTTTAAATGAGCTGTACACTGAGCCACACTGGGACATATAGATCTATGCAGAATATGAAGTCACAGCTACAGAGTTAATTTACTGTATGATATCAGGCACTATAGATCTGAACACACTCCTCATAGGAGTTCCTCATTATGAAACTGTGTGCTGAACCACTTTAACAAAACAGTAAGGGTGGTTTATTTCTCTTATCATAAAATAAACCTTTCAGCTACACTCATACTAAACATTAAAGTCTCCTGGGTGTCATGACAGTTTTAGGGAGCTCAAACTCAAACCAGCATGTGTATATAGACTCTGATGTTTCACAATCATTCTAATGGACTATTTCCTACAATGTTAATCCCCACAGACATAATGCACATATTTTATAGACTTTATTTCTGATCAGTCACGAATAATCATCCAAAATTCTGCTTTTAAATAACAGGGAAGAGAGCTCTAACTCCGGGACTATTCTCAGAATTGTCATGTCAGGAGATGCTGATAGCTAATTCAGCTTCTCTGTTCTGCAGACAAACTGCACCGTCTGTAAGCCTTCATAAAGCCCACTGCGAGTGAGCTGAACGAGAGCGCTGAAGCAACAGATACAGGTGCGGTCGTGAGAAGACAAAATGGGTCAGATCCGAATGCCTTGTTCTTGAAAGTGAGCCGACAGGACGCATGATGAGTTGTAGTGTAATTTAAAAAAGACCCGTCGCTTCGAGTGCTGTTCAATTTTTAATTTGAATATGCAAGAAATTGTAATTAAATATTAATGGGCGAGGCTATAAAAGGGGATATCAAATTCAATATTTACTAAGTCCTTCGTACAGCAACAAAATAAATGAAGTGTGGGAAGCATGTGGCTAAGAATTTGTGGCCACTCGGTCTAATTATAATACCCAACGCCCTCCAGGGGCCCCATCAGCTCTGTGGACTGCTGCTAGGTCATCATAGCTCTGAAGAACCAGTCAGTGTTCAGTCTTTTTTGATGAATGGGAGGGAGAAAAAAAAATCCTCTTCCTCAAACACAGTCACACTCTAGATGATTAATTACCACTGGTATCATGTGACAAAAAGACATTTCTCAGAAAGATTAGAGACATGATCATAAAATGTGAAGATTCCCCGGTGAATCCTCCATCAGCGTTGACAGCCAAACTCGTACTTGTTGTTTTAAAGATTTGAAGAGAAGATTTCTAAATGTGTTTCCTTTTAAAACAGGACAGTCAGTTGTGTTTTGTAACTGAGGAGAAGATTTAAATAAGACTGATGAAGTCCATTCTGTGCTTATTGCTCATTGTGTGGTCATTTTATCGCCACTCTTTTTAATAAAATGTCCTTTTCTGATTAGTTCTTGGTTCAACAACCTGAGCAGTGTCTTTAGGAAGAAAAATAATTTAACCTTACGAGACATTTTCCCAGTAGCACTGTGGAGTTTTTTCCTCTGTCCAGCTGTAGACACATTTGACATAATTTAAATAGGTTAGACTGGAAAACAGCTTTAAAACTCTCATGGAGCAGTGTGTGTTGCAATCATCTCCATTTATGAGCAGTTTGTCAAAAATTGTAATGATGAATATCTTTGTGATTGCTTTGTGATCCTTTACAGCCTTCTGCAAATAAACAATTCTTGATCATGACTCTCTCTTGTGAGCCACGGTGCGTCTCAGCATTTTAGACGATTCTGGTCAGTTTGAAGCGGTTCTGTGGGAAGGATGGTTTCAAAGTTCCTTTGACAATATGAAATATGACTGGATTTATGATATAATAATTAGTTGTTCATCTTGGTTTGTATAACTTTTAACGGGAATGTTATGACTAATATTTAAAGGTATTGCAGGTGTGGCCTGGGTTTATTTGTGTGTTTTTAACAGTCCTGTATTTCAGAGAGTAAAATTAGAAACACTGAAGCTGTGGTCAAAGCTTCAACCTTCACTGCCCTGCAGAATCAAACAAGGAAAAAATTGACTTGTGTGGAGGGAGGGAGGGAGGGAGGGAGGGAGGGAGGGAGGGGGGAAAGTGAGCGAGCGGAGATATTCTCTCCTTCTTTCTCTCTCTCATTTCATTTCTATAAATAGACAGACGCTTGGCAGCTGAGGGGTAGTCCACGCAGAACAAATGCACCCCTTGGCTGTTTCACTTCATTCCCCACATAATGAGCCAGACGGAACGCACACAGATCGCCGCCGTCACTTCCACTCTCCCCAGGACCGGGGCAGGGGCCACACGTTGCCATAGAGACGTACAGTAGCTGTCGGACAGAGACCCTCAGACAAGCCGACCACTCTGTCTCATCCCGTCTTCCCTTCTCTCCGTGCCGTACATTTCATTCCTTCCCTCTGTCTTTCTTTCGTTCAGCACCATAAGGGACGGCAGAGGTGTGTAGATGAGTGTGTCCAGTGTCCTGCACTCATCTTCAGTGCATGTAATGTTGTCAGTGTGGGCATCCCTCTCTCAGCCATCTTCCTCTGTAAATATATTCCAGACCAGTGAACCACTGAATGCTCAGCTCCAATATCTGCAGCTGCAGAAGTGGCACTCTCCCTGCTGTGTGCATTGTACTCTGTATATGTTTGGACTACAGTGGTCTGTGAGGATTTATTAGCGCAGATGAGTTAAAGTTACATGCAGTTCTAGAATAACCAGTTGTTGTTCTTCTTCTTCTCAATATGATTTTACTTACTGTATGTATTGACAGATGCAAGTCCTAAAGATGGGAGTGATGCTCCAGTGCAGCTGTTCCCAACCCCTTAAATCTATTTGTGAGTCCTCCTCTGAATATGTGGGCAGGTTTTCCTTCTCAGGTAGTTTTAGTTAGTTAGTTATTTAAAGTAAAAATAAAATACTGGAATCTACAGAAGCTCTGAGAAGCTATAACAGTGCGTTTTCATATTGAAAAAAATATAGTAGTTTGCATAGAAAGGTCGTTAAATATGTTTAGACCTTTCATGTAATTTCATTTTGGTGAACTTTGCCATGGATTTTTGCCACTGACAAACTGACCTTTGAGGAAACAGTGAAGGTGCTCACATTAGTCCTTCAGAGACATATCTGACACAACAAACCTATAAAATCTGAGTCTGTTTTTTCTTGTGATAAAAACATCCTAAAAATGTTCTGCATGTTTCAGAAGCCATTTTCCCAAAGTAACCAAGGTGCCTTCTAAGAAGACATTTTGCTGTCGAGGTCTGCATCCCTCTGCCCTGTCCATCTTCTGATTCCTCAAGGGGCTCAGTGCGCTGCCCTGTGTTTAACCCCCACCATCACACCACCCTTAGTGTCACCACTTTCCCTGGTGACAGGAAATGACCCTCCGGCTTTAACGTCTTCACATCCTGATGCGAGGTGACTCTTTACCTTTCTCATTTCACAACTTCACTATTCATTACTGACTGTTGTAAGTGGACGTTGCCCAGGGGTTGATGTCAGTGATAACTCCGCTCATGACCCCGTCCTCCCTCCTCTGTCTCTCACCAGCCATCACTGGCCTGTTGCAACTCAAGCCTACAAATTATCAGCATGTGCAGAGTGCCGAGTGCAGCAGGGAAAGAGGCAGAGAGAGAAAATACAAATCAAGTGCAACTTCAGCAGAATTCTCTTTTGCTTTACTGTATCGTCTTCTGCTCCAGATTCTTTGCCGCTTCTGCTGCGTGTCAGACGTTTTAATGAAACTGATTCAGACCCTGCAGCTTCCGTCAAGTGTTCTCTGGCAAAGTCAGGAAAGAAAGAACAGGCGAAGTTGCTTTGCTGTGGGAGAATGCGTGTTGGCTGCAGGTACACAAAAGGAGCCTGCATATCAGCATGTCCAGTGTATTTTCTGCCTCCACCGTTTTCCCTGCAGATAAGAAAACTTCATTAAAGCGTCCAACCAAACTCCCCATGCTAATTACAGCATTACATGGGCAGGACTGGAGGATGGCAGATGGGAGTGGTGATGGTGCCTGGCCAGATTGGCTCATCGTATCCCCGCCCTGTCCATTTGGGAAGGGATTGTTTTTGAATTCCACATCTGAATTTAACAAGGATGGAAATATGAGCATAGCATAATTCTGTACCACAGTGCCAGACTATATGATTAAAATTGGATTTTCCCTCAAGAGAGAGACTGCATATAGAGTCTGCATCAAGACTCTCCATGTTGCTTCTTAGTTAGTGATAATTCATTATTGATTAATTGCTAATTAGTTTAAAGGCTTTTAAATACTTGTATTAATTTTACATACAGTGTGAGTTGCCTTGGAATACAGTGCTTCAGGCCTGTATGATGCTATAATTAGAGGTGGTGGCAGTGTCAACATCCTCCTGCTTTGCTCCGGTCTCTGGAGCTTTGTCTGTCTCGTCAGCAGTGGTTATGGGTGATTGTGCTGCATCAAGGACTGTGTGCCCAGTCAAGCTCATTATCTGCTGGCTTGTAATGCATCTACGGGGAACGTAATCATTGGGTTGTGCAATACAACTGCAAGAAGAGGCAGAGAGAGACTCAGGATGTGAAACCCGGAGCAGGATTTGATTAAAGGCGTAGTTAATATTTTGGGAAATAAACTTATTAAATGTTTTTCTTGATATGAAATATAAATGAAGGTTGTAGAATATATCTTGATAAGAATAATTCCTCTTTTTTTTGTTATGAACTATAAGATGCTGCACGTAGTTTCTGCTCTAAACTTTAGTTACTTTCAACTTTTACTCTACATTTGGATTCATAAAGCCTCACGCATGTCTGTGTATTTGGGGCATATGACTCACTCAATGATCATCTTCCTGCTGTCGTTCATTTCATACATTCAGTGGGATCCGTGCAGCGGCGCAGACCTGCAGATCTTACAGAGGTAAATATCAAGTGTTACCTTCATTATTTTTTATCCCCCCCCCAATTGTTGTCAGGTTGTGTTTACTGCCTGGATGATTGGGTGATATTCACGGTTTGTGTTGCAGGTTTCACTTCTCAGCTGATGGTGACGTAGTTGTGCGCCTAACCGAGTCAGTGTGTGACTTTTAGAGATGGGGGGCGGAGGTCTGTAGGACGCAACCATTTCACACCTCTGTCGCGTGAGAGGATGCCTGATATTAACATCAGCGATCCGAGGAGGACTATTCCTAGATGATGCTCGTCTCCTGCCATCTCCGAAATACCCCGAGGCAAATCGTGGCCAGTCCGAATGGTGCGCACGGTCCGGCGGGCGTCTTAATTTAAAAAGCGGAAAGCGGCACAGCTGAGCGCGTTTCTAAGATACCACTGCTTCGTATTAATTGCGGTGTGGCAGCTGTGCAGAGAAGACAGCCGGCAAACAGGAGCTTTACGGCAGCGCCTCCCTGCAAGAGCGACACCATAGATTTCCTGCGCTATCGCAGCGGAGAGAGGAGGAGGATCGCACTGATTCACGGCTTGCAGGAGGAGGGAGAGCCGCGGGGACTGGCTCAGAGGATCCGTCTCTACCGAGGGTGCAACCTTAAAATACCGACACCCCCTCCTCCTCCTCCTCCTCCCTCGTCATTGACAGCTTTGCGACCCGGTCAATCCGTCAGACAGGGAGGATCTGGGGAGGAGGGCGACAAGGCAGAGGAGGACGAAAGGCGATCACCTCTGGCCGGTTTGATCCAATCGCCAATACCGAGCAGGCTGGGGACCTGCCTCTCCATACATGAGGACGCCAGCGCTGCCTCGCACGTTTGACTGGACAGATCCAAACAGCGATCAGGTTCTTCTGAGCCTGTTCCTCGGAACGTCAACAACAATAAAGGGGGCGGACAGGAGCTGTTTCGCAGTCTCTACAGAAACTCCCCGGAATACAAATCCAGGTAGGTTTTAATGAATAACGTGTGTTAATGAGTGCAACCGGCATAAACGGTCAGTGGCAAACACCGGAGCCAGTGGGCTTGGTAATTAAATATGTGACAGATGACATCAACCGTATTAGATTTGTCCAAGTAGCCCACAGTCGATAACCTAAGCTGATATGAACTGGCTGAGGTTCGTCACTCTGCTGAGGCTTTAACCTGTCCATCTCCTCCCGTTGCTCCTCATCATTGTGCACATATGATCCTTTGCAACGGGCTGAAATGGATTCGTGATACAGTCTAATGGGTGTGCCATTAAAATAATTGACGTCTGTCAACGCAAGTAACGGATACCGGTTGTAACAGCCTGCCGTTCCCATCCGACTGCTGATTGGCTGAACACCTGGATTTCCATTTTTTTTTAATATAAGACACTTTAGCTTTTATTGTGCCTTCTCCTGTGTGCATGCACGAGTGTTCCTGATGACCAGTGAGGCATTGGATGTTCATTTCAGAACAGACGTAGGGTACTAAAGGCATCTACACGCGCAGGCCCGTATGCATCCTATAAGTTGAAGTGCGGGCCTATGGGTGCTCCAGCAGGGATTCCCTCCCCAGGTAGCACTGACATCTAGAGTGAGAAAAACGGCCTTATGATGATTAATCAGCAACAGCTGAGGCTCTCCGTATGTCTGCTGACTCCATGTTTACGCACATCTCAAATAGCCTCCTTAAACAAGATCCTCGTCCCAAAATAGAGAAAGGGAAATGGATCTGTGAGCAGAGCAGCCTCAGCCATAAGTCTGTCTGCATCTGTGTGGTCATGGGGATCAGCGCTAAATCAAACATTAATACGCGCCTCTTACTGAAATCCACTGCTTTACAGGTGTAAGTCATGTGGGGTTAGAAAGGTTAGTGCTGTGACTGGGCTGCCTGTCAGTTATGTTATATATTGACCCATTCTTTGGTCCATAAAATGTTAAGTCAAAAATCACAGCACACGATTTACCAAACAAAACATCTTCATTTTATCGTAGCTCGTTTTGTTCAACTGTCCAACAATGTAATGAAATGATTATTAATATCGGAAGATAAACATGAAAATATGAAAATGGAGAATTTAATTAAAAGGAAATAATAAATGATCAACATACATTTAAATTCAGTGCATGTCCATTTACTAATTAAATGTCTAATCATTTCAACTCTTAAGATCAAGGTTTGTGATATTTACCTTTTACTTTGGCCAGTTTGTTTGAATTTCTATCTTAGAAAGTCTTATTTTTTTCTAAAGGTTATCAAATATCCCCCGTCATAAAATAAAAGTTCCTAAAGAGCTTGTAACCCTAAAGGAGTTAAAGGAATTAAATTTGAGCTGCAGTGCAGACTTATCCCCTGGTGGTGAGGTTTCAGGCTTCTCCCATCTCGAGGAATAAAGTTCAGGCTAACATTAAATAAATGTAATTTTAATTTCACATTTGTTATACATTACATGTAGTTGCCAAAAATCATTTTATCTGAAACTCTATCGTCCACCTCAGATTCAGCATAAAACCCTAAATGACATCAAGTAGAAGATCAGTATTGGTTTTCCCCACAACTGTTTGTGGCTGGAGACGTTCATGTTGGAGTCAACAGGAACACGTTAGAGCTGCAAGAGCTTATGACACAAAACCTGTGATAAAGTATTCATCTGTTGTGTATATTTCCAACCCTAACGAAAGATATTGCAGAGTTGCAGCATCTTTGCAGCTTCACTAAACCTGGACTTAGACCAATCCTATGGCAGCTAGTGCACTGACTTCAAGGATACGTGTTTCTGATGAGGTCTTAGTGAGGGTGAAGAAAGACTCTCAGCAGCCTTATTTTCTTGAAATAAAATATTTGCAATAATAAGAATTGTCTTTTTTAGGTGTATTTAAATGTTTGCAAACTCAATAACAGAGACACAGAAATATTTCAGACAAAGAGCAGCTTCTCCTTTTGCTCAGTTGTTTTATAGATTGAGATCAGAGTTCCTGTTTAGAAACCCCCCTTTAAACACACTTTCCACACATCTTTCATAACCACTAGACACAGTCATATGTCTCTGAAATATTATAATGAGCAAATAAATGCACTGTTGAATTTATACACCACACCATGTCTGTAGAATCACAGGTCTTGCTGAACTAATTTGCAATTTGAGATCTGATCACAGCGCAGTGAGAATCGAGATAACGAGAATAATCGATCAGCGTCAGATGTAAATGCAAAGGCCTGTTGAGGAGCTGTCAATATGCAGATCGTGTATGTGTGCAGATACAGATCACATGTTAACACAAGGTGTAAAAGTGACCTTTAAGTGAGGATGTATGGTCCAGTGCTGCTTGTGTTGGGACGCTGTCTCATGCAGGTGCCCCGACTCTATGGACCACCCTTCAGAAAAAACACAATTTCTCAGAGACAGGCTTCTAAATATTTCTTAAATTGTTACGTAAATTATATAACTTAAATTTTGTGTTTTCAGGTCATGGAGTGGTCCGGAGAGGAGTAGTAGTAGTAGTATGTTAGCATAGAGTCAAAAGATTATTGGGCAGCAGTACACTAAAAAATCAGCTTAAGTGTAGAAGTTTTGTCCAGATTTGTTCAACAAACTCTCAAACGTGAAAATGATGGTGAAAATGTGTTGTTACCTACAGTCTGTGGAACAGAAACAGGAAGTAAATCCATGTATGATACATCAGCCTTTTACTAATATATAATGATTTATATAAGAATCTATTCCTGCAAAAAACAACTAGTAACTGATATTAAAACAAATGTAGTGGAGTAAAAGTAACATAAAATAGAAATATTCCAGTAAAGTACAACTAGCTCTAAACTGTAATCAAGTACACGAGTAAATGTACTTAGTTACTTACCACCTCTTGTCACATACAGTATGTCTAAAAAATTTAAGTCGGCTATTTAGAAATGTGGAAGCAACAGTGTTTATTGTCTAATGCGTCGTTTAGGAGACACTGGGCAGCACGGTGGTGGAGTGATTCAGCTCATAGCTGGAAGGTCCCCAGTTCATATCGAGGTCAGCTGGTGGAGGACTGTGGGTTCTGCGTGTTTTCCCTGTGCCTGTGTGGATTTTCTCTGGGTTTTCTGGGTTTTCCTTCCAAAGCGTGGATAGTCGTCTGCGTCTGTGACTGCGCTGACATAGACTGGAGACGTGTCCAGGGTGTGTCCTGCCTCTCATCCAATGACAGCTGGCATCAGCACCCTCATGACCTTTAACGGGAAAAGTGGTTTAGATGATGGATGGATCTTTTGGGAGACTTGGAAATGAGCCCAACTATAGTTTACAGTTAGTCTTTATGAACATGATTGTCTTCAGATTGTAAAATGTATAAATCTAATGTAGAGTCAGTATCACTGTACCTTCATTTACTTTTGTGTTCATGGGTATGTGGCCTATTGGAGATTTGATTTTGCCTCTTATTTCTCTAGATTAGGCTGACTGAGCAACTTTTATTCTTTGTTTATTTATCTTTCTTGTTGAATATTCACCATCCATACTCCGGACTCCTCATGCCTGTAAAAGCTACAGGAGAGGTTTTAAAAGAATGTGGTGTTAATCTAAAGGTGCTATAATGAGTATTTTAATATTAACAGTGAACATAATAGACCATTTACCAGCTGAAGGGATGGATATTTTTTAAGCATTGTATGGTAGATGTACAGTAGGTTACCACATAGGGTTGACATCATTTCAGTAAGTCTAAAGTATGAGTTTATTTTGAGCTGACACTTTCAGGCTAATCTTCCTCTAGTATATCACATATCAATTAAATGACCAGTAATTTAATCATTTCTGTCCCCAGGCGGCAGCAAACTGAGAAGCTCTCCTTAGTCTTTAAAACCTGTGTACTTTGTCTATTTCTCCCTCATTGCAGTGTGTGTTCATCCACCTCACCTAATCACTATGCAATAAAAAAAGACAGAAGCTCTCTGGTCAGCACTGCTGCTCTGACACTTGTCTTCACCTCCCAGTGCCTTGAATAAATTATTCATCCCTGATGTCAGTTTTCCAATTTTTCGTATTAAAGTTATTTACAATCATCTTAATAGAAGTTTATGAACGTAACCTGAAGAATAACGCAAATTTAATACTGTTTTCGACCTTCTGTGTTAAACTCTGAGACTGAGATAAAAGTCTGCACCATTGCAAAATCCTCAGTTTTTAGATTTAACTTTTTCTCTAATTAAATTTCATCTTTGTCGCACAATTATTTCCCTGTTGTCTTTGTTTTGTTGTGCACTGTGTTGCCGGTTCTCACAGGGATTGCATATCTGGCTCCTGTCCATAAAAATGCCTTTGCTGATTCAATTAAATTTAAATTTTATTTAATCTTATACTGCTTTTTGCTTTCATACCCATTCCTATCCTCTGGATCAGTGTGCTGCTCTGAAATAAATATCTTTTTACGTCTATAGAATTTCTTTTCAAGCTGAGATGTCCTCCTTTATTTTTTATTTTTTTTAAATAATACATCACTTATAAAAAAACCATTCCTGGGAGGATATCTCTCTCTGAATGTTACTGAGGTCATGATCTCTGAAAAGTCAATTATTTGTACTTATGATCCAGAAAATAATAAAAAAAATTAATTTCAGAATAGATTAATTGGTTTTGCTAATGCCCCATTTTGCACACATTGTTTTTGCAGACAGTAGGTGTTGGCACTGCTCAGTTTCCAGAGACGATGTCTGGCTTTTAAATAGGCGATAGTGCTTCAAATAAGCTAGCTCCTGTTTGATGATGTCCCCTGAAAGATTTGCTAGCTGTCCAAACTGGTCAGCAGTCTGTCTGGGTGACAGTTATAATTTCCAAAAATGTCACCTGGAATTTCAAGTAGCTGGAGTTATTTTAAGTCTTAACATCTAGTGTACTGCATTGAAGTTAAATCAAATAAGAAATCTGCATTAAGCAACATAACATATGCCATTTAATGGATGCTTTTATCCAAAGTGCCTTAAAGTGCCATGAGTGCGTACTGTACACATTTTAGTGGGGGCGGCCCCAGAGGTAATCAACCCTTTAACCAGGAAACACAAGAATGCACTTTTAGGTACAAAATGTAAAAGAAGGGAATAAGAAAAAAAAAGCTCTAACTACTTTTAGCTTTACAAAAGCAAAGGGAAGCAAGTGTAACGGTAATAAAAATGTTCATCCACCAGTGAATTCAGGACAGAATGATTAACTTACACAGTGTGCATCTCTCTAAAGAGATAATTTTAATTCAGACTAAACTGCCTGTTAGCCTCAGGGGCCCAAAGGTGTGGTGAAGGCAGCAGAGTGGGCCCCATCCAACCTTCTGAATCACAATAATCTAGACAGTCCTTATAATAAATCCCCTGTGTTACATCTTTTTAAGTTTGGGGCGGTTAACTGTTCTTCATGTTCCGTTGCCTCTGGCTTCAGCTGTTAGCATCAAAAGAACTGTCAAGTCCCATCTCATAAGAGCTGAAGAGGTGCATAAGATGCTTACTCTGAACTTTTATGAATTTGGACAATGTCTGTATTGTTATTATAATGCTGCTTCCTCTATCTTGTGGAAGTGGTAAGTGTGCATTTAGGGCTCAGTATATAATGAATTTGGACAGGACATCTGTACTCTTTGTTTCAGTTTGCCTCTTGACAGTCTCTTGCCTCCACTCTGCTGCTTTTTTTTTTTTTGCCAATGCGACATTTTGGACAGTGCTTAGTTTGGCAACATTGCACGCCTGCTGAGCGAGCTGTTTGGTTCAGAGCTGTGTATTACCCCCGAGATTTCAGACAATTGCACTCAAATCCACATTATTGGGTGCACGTATCTACATCTAAACTGAAAATAAACTTTGACTGGAAATGAGCCCACAGGCTATGGTTTTATTAAACTAATGTTATCTGCGTTGTTCACATAGTGCTTTACAGGCCTGAAAATCTCATGAATTTCTGAGCATAGGGAAGCATTTTCCAGCCCGCCTCTCTTAGATAACATAAAAGTCTCATGACTATGCTGTTTGGAAAGTAGGAGGCATTGATGTTCTACAGAAGAATAGAGGGATCATTTAAATTCTTGCACTCATATAAAATTTAGGAATTTCTTTCTTGCTTCAGAAAAAGTGTGTTAGTCCTTGTGAAATGCAAACACACTCGTACTACTACTACTTCTCAAACTTGGGATTTGAGACAATGTAGAAATGCCCTGAGGTTGCATAACCATTCAATTATTTGATTACATAAATTATAGAATTATTATGTGACTAAACTTGAATGCATTATACTCAATTTTCATAAGCCCTGCATTAAATAATTACAATAAATATGAAGATGTAGAGTTATATAGCTGATTTGTTCCAACACTGTTGTCATAATGTGGATGTTGCTTCTGTAACATGAGGCTTAACTCTTTTTTTTTTTTTCTTCTTAAAACTCAGATGTATTGTAACAGCCATATACTTCTTTGTTGTTTCTCACTTTAGGTGGCAGGTGGAGAAAAAGCATAGCCTAGTGCTGGATCCCAGAGGGACTGTCAGTGTGCTAAGGACCCTTGAGACGAAAGAGGGTGCATGGAGGGTTCAAGGCCTGTGAAGCCAGGGTCATCAGCCTGCCTGTGGTTGGGGCTGGTCTCTGTGGCTGTTGCCTTTCTTTGTACAGAGGCCCGGACCACTCCGAGCCCTCTGCTCAGTTCTAGCAATGCCACTTGTGAGGGGAACTCCAAGTGTCAGGCAGGGATCATCCTGCCCATCTGGTATCCGGAGGATCCCTCTATGGGAGACAAGATTGCACGGGTCATTGTATACTTTGTGGCCCTAATCTACATGTTTCTCGGAGTGTCCATCATTGCAGATCGCTTCATGGCAGCCATTGAAGTAATCACCTCCCAGGAGAGGGAAATTGTGATTAAGAGGCCTAATGGGGAAACAACAACTACCACGATCCGGGTGTGGAATGAAACGGTCTCAAACCTCACCCTCATGGCCTTGGGCTCATCCACCCCTGAGATTCTGCTTTCTGTAATTGAAGTTTGTGGGCATGAATTTAAATCTGGTGAGCTCGGGCCCTCCACAATTGTTGGCAGCGCAGCCTTCAATATGTTTGTCATCATTGGCCTCTGCGTATCTGTCATTCCCCAAGGAGAAGTACGCAAGGTCAAACACCTCAGAGTGTTCTTTGTCACTGCAGGCTGGAGCATCTTCGCTTACATTTGGCTCTACATGATCCTGGCTGTGTTTTCTCCCAATGTAGTCCAGGTCTGGGAGGGTCTACTGACACTGGCCTTCTTCCCTATATGTGTACTCCTTGCCTGGGTGGCAGACAGACGACTGCTCTTCTACAAGTTCATGCACAAGAAGTATCGCACAGACAAACACAGAGGTGTCATCATTGAGACTGAGACTGAACGCTCCAAGGGCATAGAGATGGATGGGAAGATGGTCAACTCTCACTTTATGGATGGAGGTGCAGCAAGCAATCTGATCGGTTTGATTGAGAGCAAAGAGGTAGATGAGTCCCGACGTGACATGATTCGCATCTTGAAAGATCTGAAACAGAAGCACCCAGAGAAAGAGTTGGATCAGCTTGTTGAGATGGCCAACTACTACGCTCTCTCGCACCAGCAGAAGAGCCGCGCCTTCTACCGAATCCAAGCTACACGCATGATGACAGGTGCAGGGAATATCCTGAAGAAACATGTGGCAGAGCAGGCGAAGAAGAGCACCAGTGTGCAGGAGGTGCATGTAGAGGAGCCTGAAGAGTATGTGTCCCGGATTGCCTTTGAGCCTGCGGTCTATCAGTGCCTCGAGAACTGTGGAGCTGTCATTCTTACCATCACTAGAAAGGGGGGCGATATCAACAAGACCATCTACGTGGATTACAAGACAGAGGACGGATCAGCAAATGCTGGGGCGGACTATGAGTTCACAGAGGGCACAGTAGTGTTCAAACCAGGAGAGATGATCAAGGAAATGAGCATCGGCATTATAGATGACGACATCTTTGAAGAGGATGAGCACTTTTTTGTTCGCCTCAGTAATCTGCGTGTCCTGGAGACTGAGGATGAGGTGCTGTCCCCGAACAGTCTCCCATACCCAAAGGCCATGCTGGGCTTCCCCACTGTGGCCACTGTGACCATTCTGGATGATGATCATTCAGGCATCTTCACCTTCGAGAGCAACTCGGTACACATAAGTGAGAGCATCGGTATTATGGAAGTGAAAGTGCTGAGGACTTCTGGAGCAAGGGGGACAGTCATCGTGCCTTATCGCACCATGGAGGGACTAGCCAAAGGAGGAGGGGAGGACTTTGAAGATACATATGGAGAGCTCGAGTTCAAAAACGATGAGACCTGGTAAGACAGCAACACTTTTTTTTTTTTCCAAATCAATGTGGGCCAGTAGCTGTCCATTAATTTGTTGTTGTTGATTTATTACAGATTTTTGCCTGATATTTAATCACCCACGTTTATTGAAAATGAAGCCATGAATAAGTGCATCATTACCTGCTAGTTTTTGCATCTCATTGATTTGTGTGTTTTTGTTTGTGAATAACAGTTTAAAGGGTGGTAAACCTGTCAAGAAATGTTAGCTGCAGTATATACTGTATGATATGATATGATAACGAGCTTCAAAGCTATTCGGCAGTCTGCCAGATACACGTCTCATTCAGTGTTTGTATTTGATACAAAGATGTTGTCTTGTTTGCCTCCTCACAACATTTCGTTTAGAACATACTTTGGTAAGCCATTCATGTGTTTGCACTCATCACTCTGAATTTTAAATGCTTTCTTTCCTTACATGATTAGACAGCATGCCCTCTCATCTGAGCGTGCACTCTATATCCTCTTGTTTTCCTGTCAAGAGATTCTGCTCTCATCAGAGCACTATGGTAGCAATCCTGTGTTTTTCGCATGCAACAGGGAGTCATCTTTGGGATTCGTCACACAACTGTGGAAACAGGAAGTCCTTAAGTAACCCTCCCCTTGCTTCTCTAATCCCTCCTGCTTTTGTTTTGTCAAACTTTTGATTTTCGTTCCTTTTTTATTGTTGCTGTGTTGTCTGCTTCAATTGTAACGAAACAGTATGGGAGAACGGAAAAAGGAAATTAAAAGAGAGAGAATCACAAAGCTCAAAATCATGTAATAAACAATACATGGCAGTGTTTTAGGTCACTGAAGGTCAGAAGGTAGACAGGAGATTTGATTAATTCTGTAGTTAACCGTTCTAACAAAGCCTGCAATGCAGAGTAAGCCTCTTTGTGTAGTAGTGATGTCTTGTTTAAATTGCATATGTTATGTAGCCTTGTCAGCTGTACCATCTGTGTATAGTACTGCACTACAGAAACACATACATACAAGTGAGTGGGCATGTTTGGCAGTGCAATAATAGGAACATGCTGTGCGGTAGTACAAGTGGTATCAGGGCTATGCATTGTATGATACTACAGCCTTTGTCCCGTGCATTAAGGCGGTGCTCTGGGATACTGGCTTGTGTACAGAACTGTGCCTCTTAAGAAATATTGATTTGTTTATTTCACAGCTTGCACCCGCTTGCTTCTCAGACATTACTCTGCGGGCACTGAATCAAAGTGACATGCGTCTGTGACATCCCTTTCCCCCACCAATCAGGAGTCTCTTGGCATGCAGTGTCTCACTGGCAGGGTCTTTGCTCCTGGGTATGAGATCCTCAGGGCTGAGACAGCCCAGGAGACCAGCAGCAGGGGAATGAGTGTTGGGGTGATCAGCGTGCTCTTGGGACCGACTGAGCTCTCAGGGTTTTGCTTGATTTATGTGAGAGATGTTTCTTGGGCTGGTCCTGAAGGCTACTGGGGAAGTAGAGAGGAGAGATGTGGAATGATTATTATGAGACTGCTGTGATGTTGCTGGCGTTGAGAGAGAATGCCGGTCTATTGATCTGCTCATTGTGTTGCACACTGTGCTGCGAGTTAGATGTTCCTACGTTGCAGCATTTTCTGATGTGGGGATGTATGAATGGTATGATCTGACATACAGTGAACAGTTAAATACACATAGTACAGTCAACTCATACTTCACAGAGGTGAGTTGGAATTAATGGCCAAATAATTATTACTATTGAGGAGATTAGGCCAGTCCCCTAATCTGTCATGTCAATTCGATAACCCTCTTGTGATTTACAGCTGAAGCCAGAAGGTGACGCCAAGGAACTAAACACAGCGCCTTAGAAACCCCCGCAGAGCAACACACACACACACACACACCAGTGCACAAGTTTAAATGCATAGACTTACTGTATAGATTCAACACAGTAGCATAAATCAAGCTTTACAGGTGCTAGTACCGTAGTATTTTCTAATTTAAAACCTTGCTGTCTGCTTCCACCTGTTTCCAGTCTGTATGCAAAGCGCTATGCTGTGTTCTGGCTGTAGTTTTCGGTTTAATGGACAGACTTTAGAATATTATAAACATTCTTTTTTTATTAAAACTCTCATGAAAAAATTTATTTTTCGAAATTTCACCATTTAAAAAAAACCCCATTTCAATCAGGTAGTAGCAGCAGTATGAGGCAAATTAGACCGAACCTCCTTTGGTTCAATATTAGAAATATACCTCAGTTGTGTAAGTATTGACGATGTGAAGATTTGTGATGTAATCAAAACACTGTGCGTAGGTGAATTGTTAGGTTGAAAGACTGAGGTTAAAGTGCCAGGCCAAAGGTCATAATGTCGACCTTTGAGCCTTTTAACAGAAAATCTTATTGTAGCTTTTAAATCGGGTATAAATTAAAACTCTGACATTTGCATAGAAGAGACTCTGGGTTTACAAAGGAAAAAAATATTATGACTAATAATAAGTGTCAAAATCAGTACAAGTGTGGAATAAATGTCAAAGAAGTGGTTTTGTTGACATATGTCCAGCTATATTGACAATGTAAAGCTTTAGTCCACACTGACACAAAGTACACAGTAAACACGATGTGACTTTTACGGCAAAATGACAACACATGACATATTGTAGATATTACACTAAATGTACACAGTCAGTGCTGATTAAGGTACTCACTATGCTAAATGTTATATTATTACTTATAGCACACAGGACATTATTCAGTTAAGCAGTTAAAACTATAAAAATTGCTCAAATGCATGAACACGCCCATGTACTAATATGAAAATCTTTCCTTCCCCCTTCAGAGACTTGTGAATCTTTTGTAGAAATGGCAGACTGCTGTTAGAGAACTCCCAACAAATCTCCAGAAATTTCCATAATTACACTCGGATAGTGATGCATTAAATTCTGTGTGCATCCATTAAAAAGACAAAGAGGAGCAGTGGAAGTGACAGCTTCATCCAGAAGCATACTAGAAGATGCATGGGAACATTTTCATATACAAAACAAAGAGGTAAATGCGTAGAATAGTCACTGAAGGTGTAATCACAATGATGTTTCATCTGCAGCCTTGAAAGCTCCCCTCAGGCTCATTTTCACACTCGTGACATGAAACCCCCCCCCCCAGAATTTATTTGTCTCAATTGCCTGCACATTCATATTCCACACCTGACACGCATGGAAATTGACAGTAGGATTGTTCTGTTTATTTCCATTTTGCACACATAATAAAATAACAGAGGGATTCTCTTCTTATCACATGGTTACGTTTTCCTCTTACTGCTATTTCAGTTGTAAAGGTAATGACAAAATAAGGGCTCCCTGTCTACAGGGCTTTTCTTCTGTTGTCCTTTAAGACAATTAGACCTCATGCTACTTCAGCTCTCTTTCCCTCAGCCCCTGTTTTATAAGGCATTGACACACTTTTGACCCTTTATCACCTGGAGAAGAAATTTATTACAGTCCTAATTATTTGCAAGTCATGAATACATCAGTTACATCAGTCACACAATCAGTGCTGATTTTAGACTCTTTACTCAAGCACCACCAAAATTAATCTAAGCACCCCAAAGTAGAATTATTAGTACTGATTAATGCTATTTTGATTTTTGGTGCTCTAAACTAGTCTTGTTGTACACTTGACTGAAATGTAACTTAACTCCATTTGTATGCATACATCAATATGATCAGATTAATTAGCAAACCTCCGTTAATGAGTGCCATGCATAATTTCTCACTGAATAATTGTATAAGCTAAAACTATACTATATGTAGAGTAAACTACAATGTTGCATTGTATTATGTATTGATATGGATCCTATTAGATCATAAATTCTATGCTTGGTTGTTAAGTTTACTTTTGGTTGACAGCACAAGGAGAGATTGAACAATGCATGTCACATTCTCATTAGGGCCTGAGCACCTCTAAAGGTCTGATCCTAGCACTGCCCATGCTGTAGTTCTCATTGTGATGGATGAAGGGTTTTTTTGTGGCAGTGTTTCTGCTCTGAGCTTATGAACCTCACAGGCACCACTAGCGTCTTAAATGTACATTTTATGGTGATCAAAGCTATAAATGGATTCCTGAGGTAAAGTGTACTTCCTAATTATGTTAGACTAACTGGGACAGTGGTTCCCCGGGCAGGAACAGGGCTGCAACTAAACGTTACTCTCATTGAGTAGATTTTGAAAAAAGTAACTTAATTCCAGCCTGTTCCAATGTTTGAGTGTTTCTGCTGAGCAAATTGCTTAATTGATCAGTTGCTGTTTTTTTTAAACAGTTCATTGATTAATCATATCAGCACTTTATCAGAGTCTTTGTAGATTTGGAAAAGGTAACGATCTAAATGAATACAGCAAAGAATTATGGAAAGGTCAGGAAAAGAACAAAACAAATGAGTGGAACATTAGTTGTTCTATCAGTCAATTGACAGCTATTTTATCCACTTGACAATCAGTTCCTTGTTTTGAATAATAATTTTGAATAACAAAGAGAAAAATGCTCAAATTCAGTTTGGTTGCAGGCGTTCAGTTGTTGGTTTCTTTTCTCTTCTACAATAAACATTATTACCAATATTTTTAGGTTTTGGACAATTAATAAGATTTGTGTAGACATCACCTTGCACTGAGATTAATCAGTAGTGTAAAGCATCGTTAGTCTTTTTAACCCTTCGTGACCCTTTACATTTATCTTAAGTATTGCTGTATGCTCTGCTGAAAAAATGAAATGGATAAAGGATGGATGCTTCTGTTTGCCTTGACCCAGTAAAAACACAGCTGTGAGGTGGAGCAGCACCATCCCTGGAGAGCTGGTTGTTTAACTAGGTGCTGATGGATATGTAAACAAATGAGTGGTGTGCAGCGGACAGACCGGAATCAGCTGAAGTAATTGCCACTGTGGTCACGCCTGCATGAGCACGAGTCTCCTGTGCCCATAAACCTGAATTATATTTTTTATATGACTAGCGTCATGTAGCCTACTGCAGGGAGTTGTGCTCATGATAAGGTGCATGGATTTGGCCTTTTCCCTGCCTTCCCTATTCCACCTCCTCCAGCTCATACAGGACACTCACCCAACATCTTTCCTTAATATCTCATAAATGTGTAGCTGTCATCCCTCTGGGCGTCATGAGTGACAGAACACATGTCCTCATCCTCATCCTGCTGACCACTCAGCTTTTCCCCCTGCCAGCATTTCTCCAGATATCTCGGAACAGACTCATGAGGTTTACCCTGCAGCCAGTCCTCCCAAACAAACCGGGATCATCTGCAGCTCAGCTAATCATATACACTACTGTACTTTTGTTGTTTTATTCATGCCAGCCCCAGTGTTTCTGTTCTCTCAATAACTGGAACGTGTCTTGTGCAATCAGACTTTCTTTGGTACTATAGTCAGGTTTGTTTTATAGTCTTTTTGTATTTCTATCATTACAATTTATGCCTGGTTAAAAGTGAACCAGTGCTTGCAAACAAAGGTCACACAGACACACCTAACTCTTTTTCTAGATGTGGTCCTGTTATCGTGTAAAATTCCACTTTGCAGCCAATTTCAGTCCAGTTTCCAACAAATACCACTAAATATGCATTTAAATATAATATGGATAACTGTCAGCCATGCTAGGTTGTACTTAAGAACAGTGATGCTGTAAACTCAATGCTAACATCAGCCAGAGCAGAGGTATGCATGGACTGACCACCTGGTAGCACAGAAAGTTATTTATAGGATAAATGAATTAAAATGACTGAGATCTTGAGAGTGAAACATTTGACATGCTGGTGTTGCTATATCAAAAGATAGATTCACCAGATTCATCTCCTTCTTCTTTAGTGGCAGGTGTGACCATCTGGGTAAAATGTCCATCCAGCTGTACCACACCGTTCACTGCTGACGTCGTTTCCTATCATAAGTTTAACAGACACATGCTAGAAGATTCCTCAAAATATTTCTTTCCTTTGGAAGCTTATAGTAGCTTTTGCACTAGACAGAAACGCACACACACACACACACACACACACACACACACACACACAGACACACACACACACACACACACACACACACACA
>JAUYWH010000014.1:4204884-4251862 GCA_034779795.1 Ctenopoma multispine | reverse complement strand
CACACACACACACACACACACACACACACACACACACACACAGACACACACACACACACACACACACACACACACACTAACTCACGCACATGTTGAGTGGCAATAAATATGCTGGCCCTGCATTTGTTCCTCCCAGTTGGGAGAATGCAATTAAGTTAAAGCTTATTTATAACACACTTCAGTGCAGGGCATGTCGCCAACACTGAGCCTCCCCCTGAGTGTTTGTGTGTAAATCTGACTGAGGATCATATATTCAGGCTAACTTATGACAGTCTCTCTAGCCTAATAGAGTTAGGATAGAGGTAAGTGCATCAGTTTGAGCCATTTGACAGTCAAAGTGTTAAGCTACAGTGTTCTAACAAATGAATTGATTTTATTCTGAAAAACAGAAGAAGCGATGCCTCTTTGTAGACAGTTATTTAAAGATGTTAGTTTGTAAAGTTAGTTATACTTATTTATCATGTGTATTTTGCTGTATGCTACAAGTTAAATCAAAGAAACTGGGAATGATTACTTTAAAATTAAAGGGCAATTTCATACAATTAACTAGTGCTAATGGTTTCTAACCATGTAGACAGCTTCTTTTAGGGCTGCTTTTTCCACACAGGCTCTAATGAAAATGTGGCCCCAGGGACTGCAATGTTAACCTGACATTACTATTACTATTACAGTTGGATGAACTGTCATGCAATTTTATACAAAAAAACCCCAAAGACACTAATAAGCACTGTGAAATGGTTGTTTCAATGCTGTCGAAACTCAAATATAAGTGTTCAGCTGCTGAGAGTAAATGTAGTTTTGCTGTAATGCAAACTGCATAGAGGCACGCTTGACCTGCCTGCAGCCGATTTTATGATCTCCCGCAGCCTTAAACCTGAGTATACTTGTAATTAGATATGTTTCTTTAATTAGCGTGAGCTAGTTTGTGAGTAGACAGTTCAAGTACTCTGATGCTCCCTTCAGTCATATCAGATGTGCTGTAAATAGGAACCGCCTGCTGGGAAACACGTTTCATTGGCTGTGATATCTACAGCTTGATGTCACGAATTGTGGAAGTGTGTCAGCATAAATGGTAAACAAGGACAGGAACGAATGAAGCAAAGCAAAGGCATATGTCTATTTCATTCAGGAAATTTTAGCACATTATCTCATTTGAGAAGAACCTATTTAACAAACCTGGTACCGATGAGTAATATCTCTTTTGCTTCACTCAACGGTTAGTTTGTACGTATGTAGCTTTTTTGCTCATCAGAGAGGGATGAAGAGTGGTGCATTCAATACAGGTTGCCCCTCTCATTTTATTCCTGCATGCCAGGGTGATGGTCTGGGGTACCAGGGGAGGAGCCCTTCCTGCTCCTGCACCCACATGCAGCATCTGCATACTTTGATAAAGGTCAGTGCCGCTCCACAGCACCTTCCTCCAAGCACAGCGCAGCGGCATTGAGGCTGTAAATCGATACAGCTCGCAGTGAGCGAAGCTAAGGTTTTACCGAGCACAGAGAGAGGGGGGAGCTGCTAAAGGCTGCAGGAGGTGAGAGAGGCAGTCTGCTTTCAGGTGTTTTTTTTTTTTTTTTTTCTGCAGTCGTCTTGTTTTTTTTCATTCCTGAACCGATAATAGAAGAGCATATGAGAATGCAGACTGTGCTTATGAATTTTTAATTCTGATTGAATTCTGATTTGAATGTGTGAATTTAACTTGGGGCACTTGAAGTCAGACCAATATACGAAATGCTTCAGTGAGCAACCCTGAAGGCGGATGAGTGTCAGAAAAGCTGAATGAATGAATATGTGGAAATTTTATGGAAACTTTCTTTAAAAAAATCAGTTGACCGTTTTATAGGGGTCAAGTTTCCCTTTTCCATATTTTTTTATTTATGGTAGCAGAATATATTGTATGGTGTTGAACATGTCAATCAAACTGGTTTGTTTTGTGACTGGGTTTAGCGCACAGTGAGGGCGGAGGGATAAAAGTCAGCTTTGTTTTTTAGAGGGCAGGTTTGACTAATAACATAATAATCCATGTTCCAGATAGAAAAGTACTCCTTTCTCTTTCTTGTGGCCACTCATCCATCATTCTCCTCATGTGGTGCAGTCAGTCAGTGACATACATTACCACTGCGAACCCTAGAAAGAGTCTCTGCTGATACCCTCCTCTAGTTCCCCTCTGGCCTCAGAAGTGCCGTCCTGTCATGTATCCATACCGTGTGTAGCATTTAAGGAAGCTCCCCATTCAGCCCTGCAGAGTGCCACTGGATTCTTTTGATGTATGATTTGTGGACTTCACAAAAGCAGGGTTTCAAAAGAAACCGAGTCAGCAGCTCCTCACAATCTGCAGCTGTAAATCACAAGGGTTGTTGTACCACTCTGAGTCTGATTCTTTTTTCTTTTTTATGTCTTTGATTATTAGGTTTAGTTGCAGCCTCCTGTCTCCACATCGCCTGCATCCCTGCAGTGGGGATGTTTTCTTGAAACACATTGAACCGATACTGTAATCTCACTCTAGTTTTACTCTCCACAGTCCCAGGGCTTCCCCCCTCCTCTTTCTCTGTGTCAGCCTGGACCGGCATGCTCTGCGGGCAGCTCAGGGGACATTCTTTAGGGGAATCTCACTGCTCCATATTATTCCCAGGGTGCTGCAGCAGAAAATGCGCCAGAATTCATCAGTAGTTCTGCACTATCCTTTCCTATCCTATTCCTGCACATCAACCCCACCCTTCATCCCTTTTCATCGTCTTCTCTTCCTCCTCCTTTTTCCTTTCTCATCATTTTCCTGTTGGGGCAGCAGCTCTGTGGTGCAAAAGCAGGCATGATCCCAACATTCATGTATCAGCTGTTTTAAGAAATGGCTTGGCCTTTTACGGAGACAGCAGGAATTTGAGATGAAGTAAGATTCAAAGAAAAAAAAAGCTGCTTATTATTTGGGATGGAGTTTCTGTTTAAATGAATTGATTATAGGCATCGATACATCATTAAATAATCTCACAAAGGAAATATCTTACTGGAAACTGGCTTTGCTTTGCTTGGTTTTCAGGCACTTCTGTATTAGCGCCAAGTCAGATATATTGCAATTTTCAGAAAGATCTGACTTTCCAACTCTTGGATGATGAACTTGGATGTTGGTGTGAGCACCGTTTACAAGTTTTAAACCCGTAATTACAACAATCCCCCTGTGATATGAATGTGGCATCAGGCCCATGAAACAAAATGAAACTGAAAAGCTTTAAAGCTTTAAAACATTTTTTTATTGTCTCATTTCTAAATAAAGTTATAAACTTATGCAAAGTTAAATGTATACGTTTAGAAAGAAGATTGTCTGGTTTAGATGCAGTTGTGACTGATTCTTCTGAGAGTATATTGAGTCACCTTTTACTAAAAGCCAGTCGCTTATGATGTTTTGGTGACCTTGTGTGATGGGTTGTCTTTAAGCGCCAGAGAAGCAAAATAATCTCTGTACAGAAAGTGAAATTAAACCTTTATTTTGCATCTCTCCTCCATCCACAACCTGAGGTAAACAGTCCTGAGGCACAAGCCATCCAAACTCCCTCTCTCTCCGGTTCTTCAAGGACACAGGACACAGTTGAAGGCGGGCTGCATGCTCCACACATATCTGATGCTTGTGTGTGTGGGTGTCTGTGAAGTACGCTTTCTCTGTGGTGCATCTGTGCTGGTGGGACCAAGGGGTTCACTTAGGAGAAGAAATTGATCTTTTGCGTTTCCCCTAATCCTCCCTGGTGATACTCAAGTGTCAGACTTATTAGGCGGCAAATGCTCTGCAGCATGAGAAGAGTTACTCCCAGGGCTTTCCAATGAACAATCATATTTACATCAAACAAATACTGGGTGCAGGAGCAGTGGTCCTTTATGCAGAGCGTGTTGCATCTCTTAAGAGGCTGAAAAATGAATGTGTTAATGGCGCAGCAATTCTTCAAACTTACACTCACGACAGGGGAATAATGCCTGATAACTCCCAGCCTGGAGGATTTCGGCAGACAGCACAATACAAACCATGGCACAGGATGATGTTTGTGACGTCTTTACATGACGATGACAGCAGAGGCCACAAACAAGCTAAGGTTAAAGTTATGACAAGCTCTGCTCAGGAAGATGTCAAGATGAGTGTAGTCTTGTTTCTTTTAATCCTCTTATCTTTCATTGATACGTTGGATTTTGACTCCTGTTGTTGCTGTTGAGTTTCTTTTAGTTTTTTCTTTTTGGGGTGAGATGCTCTTTATAATTCGCACCAGGTGTCTTCGTCTCACCTGTGGTGTTTATATTTATGTTCTTTTCTTGTCTTATGTCTTTTTAGCCTTCATTCAAAAAACGTTGTATCTGCTTTACCTGCCCCAGGCGGCGGACGTCTCCGTTTTTATGTGCGTTCATGAGTGCAGGGTTTTTGGGTCCACCTTTAACTGCACTTGAATCTTCAGTGTATATCTGCAGAGATAAAATGTCTGTTTGATCCTGTTCATTGTGACTCTTGTTGACTTCTAATGTTTTTTTTGCTGAAGATCTCTGGTTTATTCTAGTTTGCTCTTGGTGTCTGAATTTCTTTTCCTCTGTCTTGTTTTAAAAGAATTCATGATCTCAGAATAGGAAGAGAATCTCTCTTCGCCTGCACCTGGTGTTGAATAAGCTGCATTTAAATGTCTGGAATCTACATTCAGCAAACTTTCATCGGGAATTTTTTTGTGCCTACTGCACAGACAACAGTTTCTCTGATTTTGCTATTTAAAGCTTTATGTTTGAGTAAAATTAGCATTTTTATTTTATTCTATAAACGGATAAAACATGTTCGTGTTCAGTTTTACACAGCACATTACTAATATTTTGTTTGGTGGAATAACGCTGATTTGCAGTCACAGCTTTCATGCGTCTCAGCATTCCCTCCACCAGTTTTTTACCTTTCTGTTGGGTGAGTTCCTGGCGCAAGAATTCAAGCACTTCAGCTTTGTCTGATGGCTTGTGACCACCCATCTTCCTCCTGATCACATGCCAGAGGTTTTCCGTGGGGTTCAGGTCTGGAGATTGGGCTGGCCATGACAAGGTCTTGATTTGCAGTGGTCTCTTCATTTTTTCCAGAGCTGTATGTATGAAGTCCAGACATGGCAGAGGCTCTGTAATCGAGGTGGATGGTGGAGCATAGAGGGTCCATTTGGCAAACAAATGTGCCCACGCCGGCCCTCTGGGGTCCAGAGATGGGTAGAACGGTCATGTTGAGGGAGCTGGCAAAAGATGAAGAGGTTACACTGTTGGAATCGCAGCTCTGCCAAAGCCTGCGGGATCTCTTTTTCTTTACAACACTCCACCACTATCTCTCCTTTCATTTTCTTCTCCTTTTCTTCTTTTCATGTTCCTCTGTCTCTTATCATTTCAGGGACCCTTGTTCCTGGCTCCCCACCCCCATTCCTCACAATTTTCTCATGGTTTTATCTCTTCCTGTCGTTTTGGAACCAGCATTTCTGGGGTTTTTATCGTCATTGCTATTTTCTCTTGGTCCACTTCCTTTTTTTAATCTGTCTTAATTTCATTTCTCCTCCCCCCCATCCACCACTGTTCATATTTATTATTTAAGCCCCCAGCAGTGCCTCCGTATGTGCCTTCCCCTCTTTATAGATGTTGGCCTACTTCTGTCTCAACCTGTAATTGTGCTTTGGATTGAGGGCTGCTCGAAAGTCCTTCAGAGTGTCACAGCACCACTGCCGAGGTGTCAGATTAGCGTAATGCACATTTCACAAAATGTAACTAGTCTAGTTTAGCAGAGCAGCCGACATCTCAGCTTCTGACTCTCGTAGTATTTGATGGTTTAGCTACTTTGAAGTTGCGTATTTAAATCTGGTTCCTTTTGACATAGGCAGTCATCCTCTTTTTGTCTCATCTTGTTATCGCTTTCATAATTCTGCACATGAAATGTGAAATTTGACATGAAATAAAGCTGCTGATGTGTGATGTGCCACTGGATGCAGGGTGCTCTCAACCGTTCTGTGTCCTGGTTACTTTCAAATCACTAATATTTATAATGAATAAAACATCTCTAACCTTCAGACCGATGTCAAAGGAAATGAGACTGTGTCATTTCTGGATGTAAACCTCTAAAATACATTTGCCTTCCTGCCACAGTCATGGCACCTGTCATGTTAGATTCCATCCAACTCAGTGTAGCAGCCCTCTTCAACATGCCACCAACCGAGGCAGCAACAGGACAGCAGGGAGATGGTGGTGAAGGGAAACATGCAGGGAACAAGAAGAGACGGGGATGGAGAGAGGAAGGAGAAGGTGAGGCAAAGAGGATGTGTGAAGGAGAGACGGCATCAGAGGGAACAAGGTGCAGAAACATAATGATGGAGATAAAATGAGAGTCAGACAAAAACAGAGAGAAAAGTGCTGTGTATGTTTGAGAAAGACAGAGAAGCAGCATCTGAGACGGGCGGGTAAAAATGAAAGGAAAAGAGCAAGTGAGAGGCAGGGGCCTGGGAGACAGATAAACAGAGAGGTGGAAACAAGTGGAGGGGAGAGCGGGTGAATAAGCAATGAGAGAGAAAATGAGAGCTGAGCCCCCAGATTTCTGTGCATGTTGGCAGATTTTATTAGGTTTGACCAGGTGTGAGGGAGAGTACGAGGAAGAGGGAAAGGCAGAGAAGCCTGGTTAGTCTAGATGGGATTGAATTTCTTCACGACAAGCATTGATTATAGTAGCCAGCATGGTGGAAATCTGCAGTCATTAAGAGATAAAAGGCAGCAGTCGGGCCAGATCAGTGTGTGAAATCAGCAAGATAAAGTCCAAGATCATTTGCCTGATCGCAAACTTTAAAAAGCCTACCTGCAGACCAGATGGAGGCTCTACTTGTTATTTATTCAGCAACATTTCAACCTTGGCGGGCCTTTCGGACTGTCGGAGAGGAAAGAGAATTTGCTTCTTAAGTTAGATATACATCATCGAGAAAAGTGGCTGATAGCATTAGAATGAATTAAAGCAATTTGTAGAAGAAAGTAATTCATTTAACCATAAGTTGACTGGGTAAAAACATATTCATGATTATTTTACATGCTTAGATTTCACATAAATATTAACAGATTCAATGGAGCAAGGCTGATGAGCTACCTCAGGCAGACAGCTTTCACACATGAAATACCCCGCTGACTTCAACCTATATCAAATGCACCCTTTGCATTCATGTGAGTAATTTGAACTATTGATGCTCTGTGCACTACAAATCAAAGTACCAACCATCATTAACATCTTGCAGCTGACCACACACACACACACACACATTCAGACATAACACCGTGGACTGACAAGCAAAATCCTATACATGAAAAATATATATGTTTTTTATATATATTTATTATACCTTGTGTACTTCTCTGCTGCCTTAGCAATGCAAATTTTCTTCTTATCTTACGTTAAGTTAGACACATTTAGCACATAGCTTTGCCTTAAGCTCAGCCTCGCTGTTTATACTCGTCAAAGATGTGTGGTTTGTCCAGTCTTTATTGGTTTCAGCTCGATGTCATGTGTGTCCCCGCCTTTAGCAAAATGACAGTTTGAACTTTTGAACAACAGTAAGGGGAAACGAAAAATGGTTCCTCATGAGTGGTTCCTCATATTAGCTTCCATAAGGAAGTGGAGTTGGAGCTTGGCACCAAGATAACTGTAACTGCTCTAACAGACACAGAGAAGTAAATGCCAGAGTGAGTGAAGACAACTACAACATCAGTTTAGCAAAATAAATAAAAGTAAAAATCTGTAAACTGCTTGCTTCACATGTCTTTCCCCCTAATATACAGTATCATGTCACTTTCTTCAACACTGAAGCTGGTGTTTCTTACCAATTACGTAGACTTGATGTGGGATTTAGTATTGCATTAACCTGCAGCTCCTTGCTGATCACATGATCACCTAAAACATATCTTATTAAGCTGCACAATTTCATCCACAGCACAGTGCTGTACCACAATTACCTTCATTTGTACCACAAGTGGCTCTTCAGGGAATTAAATGGTGTACTCTTCCCAGTGAACTATACAAGACTGTACCAAAGAGGGTGTCAGGAAAGAGCCAGGTCTCTGAAGCCAGAAACAGACAGACAGCACGTGTTTTTTTTTCTTCTCATTGTCATAGACCTCATGGAGCAAAGACAAGCGCAGCTTTAGACTGGTCTAATTAAAATCAATGCTATGACGTCTTTTTGAGTGGAAGATCTTCTGTGCTTGTGTCCTACAACCCATCATTTCCTCGTGTTTGAGTCTTTTTGTTCCCTTTGTTATCTTCATCAGAGTAATGGACATTTAACTATGTGTCATGGGTATATTGTACACTGCTTTTAGTTTCCATAATTATTCACACAAGGAAGTTTTAAAGTGTGTGTGTGTGTGTGTGTGTGTGTGTGTGTGCGCGTGTGCGTGCGCGTGTGCGTGTGCGTGCGTGCGCGCGTGCGCGCGCTCAGACGTCTGCTTACAGGGGAAGAGATTTATTAAGAAGTCTTACATGTGTGAAAACTATTTCTATTACAATTTCAAAGAATTGTTTCAACATTCTTTTTTTAATACCAATTTTAAAAGCCTGGGGATACTTGAAACATCAAAGCGAGTTTCATACTGTAGATCTGTTAACGTTAGCTTATAAATTTTTTTTCCTAAGCCTGTGACTTGCAGCAAAAGACATTTTTGGGAGATTTGCCGTTTCTCTTTCCAGCACAGAGTTAACTGAGAAGTTAGGCTACAGCTAAAGCCGCCATCTTAACTTAGCACAGACACTGGTAAGAGAGGAAACAACTAGTTCACTAAGATGGCAAAGTCTATCTATCAGCACCTCAATTAATCAAATCAGTTCATTTAATGATAATAATAATATTAACGACATAATGTATTGATCCCTTTGGAGAAATTACTGTTGTACATGTCAGTTGAACTAAAGGTTTTTTGTGTTCTGCCCAAGGGACACCTTGACATGTAGCTTGGAGAAACAGGGAATCAAACCTCTCACTCTGAGGTTCATAGACGACTTCTCTACCCACTGAGCTACTTGGCGCCCCAAACTTCTTCCTTTAAAGTGAAAATTCATTTTGTGTGTTTGTACTAAGTGCAAAAAACAAAGAGCCTAAATTTCAGCAAAACACTGTTTACACAGTTGCTCTCTCTTCTGTGTAGATTGATTATACTAATTATAATTTTGTCTGATTGGATGTTAAAACAAGTGTAATGTTTTACTGTTTTTTTTTTTTCTTTCTCCGCTGCCTCATTTGAGTGAACAACCAAACAAACTCTGACGAGGTAATTTGGCATCATGATAAAGGCAGAAGCAGACACTTTGAATCTTGAGATGTTTGATGTTTGGCCTGTTTCTCAGTCAGCCCAGATTAAAGATGGAGCACAAGTCTGTGGAGAGAAATGTGAATGTGTGTTGCAGAGGGAGACGGCTGAGGTTGAGGTCTCCCCCCTGTTGATGGGTCGCGGTTAAACATGGTATATCTTGTCTTCGGGGAAACGACACACTGCATGGCAGCCCGGCTAATGGGAATCTGCTGCCTGTCATCTATGGCCAGGCCATTTCATCAGAATATCAATAAGGGAGAAAAAAAGTAGCATAGAATTTCTGTTGCGTACTGATGAATGCAGCAATGGTTGAAGCAAAAGGAGAACAGAACAAATGTGGTGCCCGAAGGGAAGAGAAGGCCGGCTCCAACTTGGGCGAGATATAGATTGATGAGAGATTGTTCGCTGGGAATGAGATTTCATAAGAAGCTGTAGATTTTCTCCCTCCTGCTGCAGGTATGAAACAGAGTTGTGTCATAAGAGCAACAATACAACCCCCCACCCACACACGGACATAAAGCACATACCCCTGATGTTTACCATTCAGACACGCTAACAAGATTCGGCGATGGCTACTGAGGAAACTCGGACATTTACTGGCTGTGTGCATGAGAGCTGATAGGGCTCTTTTGCCTATGACTAATAGATGAAAGCCTGAAAGAACTGCAGCTGAATAATTGAGGTCTTATGTAATGATAATTACAGCCCATAAATAGGGATTCACCTTTGGCAGAGCACAGACTCAATTTCCATGCTGTCTCCCGTCGTGAAGCCGAACAAACTGTTTCCATCTGACATCTTTCTGTCTCTCTTTTTTTTTTTTTTTTGGCTAGACTGTCTGTCTCTCCTTCATCTCCTCTTTATGTCTCTCTCTGCCCGTCTTTATGTCTTTCAGGATTCATTTTTTATTTTATTTTTTGGTCTGTCTCAGCTTTTGTTGGTTACACACGCACAGACAGTTTCAAAGCGGTGCCTTGTGGAAGAGCCGGTATTGAACAGCAGCCTCAGTGACTGAGATTGGTTGCTTTAATTGCTGTCAGAGGCAGGATGGGAGTGTCAGCGAGCTGGAACAGCTGAAAGGTCTCATTCCAAAACATTGTGTAGCTGTTAAGTAAAAATAAAAATAAAAAATGCCACCTGAAGCTCAACACCAACATTAGATAAAGGGCTGATTCACCCACAAAGTTAAATAAATCATTTCTCACTTACTTTTAGAGGTAAATTGCCTTGCAACCTGAGTTTGAGTGTGAGCTACAATGGTTATTTGATAATTGATTCCTACTATTGCCTTTATTTGTCAGAGACGATGTACAAAAACTTTAACCTCATGTAATAGAAAAAGTTATCAGTTAGCTAAAAATGTTCGGAAAATCGTGGAACTATAGATTTGAATATTTTCGAGGCAAAATGCAAAATGTTTGTTGGTTTCAGCTTCTCCAGTGTCAGAATTTGCATCTTTCTTATTTTACAGATGAAAACCGAATAAGTTGTGGAAACAAAAACAACATTGTTCTTGTCTTACAGAGTATTACAGTATAAGCATGAGGGGAAAATGTCTTACAAAAGCCAGTTTAGTTGCTTTGCTCAACAAGAGGTCACATTAAGGCTTTAGTTGTCATATATACACCCTTTTCCTTTTAACCCTGAAAGATAAAAGGCTTTTGGGTCACTGGGTCTTTGCCAACCATGCCCCACTTTCTGGAGCTGCTTGGCTGTATGGCAGAGATACTCCTACCTCTTCTCTGTCTAATGTGCTCACCGTTTTGCCAAAAAAGCAGAGATGGGGCGTTGATAAATGTCTAGTTCATAACAGCAATGCAAGTGAGGGATGAGGGGTGAGGGGGTAATGATTTAATCATCAAATAATGGATAGAGGACATCATTCAGGCCTTGATTAGTGCAGGTGTTTGCCACCCCAAGAATACTCAAGCTGATGAATCTCATTGTCAATGCTGAAAGTGATTGTGTGGTTTAATCTTCACTGTGAACTACAAACACAAGTTGTTTTTGAAGTGTCAACGATTCATCTCCAGCAGCAGATGCATGAGAATTAGCTCAAGTGCTCATTTGATGAAGCATTTTACTTTTGAGTTTGGCTCATACACTTGATAATCTGGCTGTTAGTCAGTGTTCCCAGTTCCTCAGTTATTTATCGATGATAATTAACACAAAGTGAAAATATAATCATCACAAGTTTTCCAGGGAATATGTGTGACACTTGTAAATATCTTGGTACGTCTGGCCAAGTCAAAGACTGATAAAAGCAAATCAGTTTAAATTATATAAAATGGGGAAAAGCTGAAAATCATAATTTGTATGTAAAAACAGTTGTTTTGTTAAACAGTTAAATCTTTACCTGGGAAATGTATACTTATACATATATGTATGTAGAAGTATGCATACCTCATTATAAAATCTATTCTATTCCACCCAGCAACTGAGATTATTCATTTGCCATTTGTGGCGTCTTGTTGAAAACCTCCTCTGAACATGCATATTTCGATCTCCTACTTCAGAGCACCCATTCAGATAAATCGTCCAAAGTGTTGGAGTTTGTTTTGAAATAAGAGCTTGACAAAGGTGAAGGAACAACAAGGTGTTGTTGTGGCATCTTGATTTGGTTTGACGAGAGAGGCAAATATATGACGTTATAGATGCTACGTTAAAACCTGCTTGTGTGGTATCTCCTCCTGAGCCTGAAGTTTGAAACCGGGTATTTTTAAACTAGATTTTTAGTCTTCGAACAAAATCTAAGCATTTATTTTCTTCACTTTTGTCGAGCTGTCATAATGTCAGCCAAGCCATGTCAACGTATGCATAAGTGGCTGTTTGCATTATTCACAGTCTGTGAAATAGTCTGAACAGCTTTGTAATGCTAACAGACATAGATGGAGACAAGATGCTGTATCCAGCAAGTGTCTATGGCTGTGCTTGCTGCTGTGGCAGCATTTTAAAGACTGGGATGAAGAGTAAAATGTGTAGATGTCTGATCATGTGAGAACCTCTTTGGAAGTTCCATCTAGGCTTTTATTGGCGACAGGAGATGAAGGGGATTTTTGCAAGGTGAGCCACATGGTTACAGTTACATGACATGTCCCTAAGAAAAGTGTGTATGTGTCGTATGTGAACGCCTGCGATATGAGCACATAGACACTCGTACAATGTGTTGATGTATCTGCACGTGTCCTGTATGTGTCCACACAGAACGAGTACACTCAGCTCATTCCACAAATATAGTTCTGGGTCCACTTACAAGTCTCCAAAGTTGCCCTGTGACCAAATGTGGATGAGGTTTAATCATATTACCCAGGGATACATTATACAGTACACTACAAACATCATCTACAGAGTGCAGAGAGGGCTCGACTAGGAAGAGAGCGATGAGCATTGATGCTTTAAGAAAAGTCTAGATATAGAGCAGACTATACAACAGTAGACATTGTTTTTCTGTGACTTGTATCTCTGTACATTTTTTTTAAAACTGGCTTTTAAATGATGGAACGTCCCCTGTGACCACGATGGAGGTCCTAAGGTCTCGGACATGTCAGATTGTGTTTCTGAACTGAAGATGTGGCTGTCTGAGAAGAAAATTGTGTTTGACGTGGCTAATTTCTGTGCTGATTTAGCTGGGAGCTGATCCTTTTGCTACTGACACATCTGATCAGTGTTGATTTGACCATTCTACTCTGTTTGCAATGTTAGCTAACTACCTGGTAACTGGTCAGCTACTGTATGATCACATTTAATATTATCTCTCTAGCTAAGAAATAAATATTCTAGCGTGGCTCACAAATGTATAGATTTATTTTTAAAACAGGTGCAGAGCAGCTGTAGTTTTTAGGAGCTTTATTCAAAAATGAATGACTAATGTGTTTGTTGAGAAAGCACACATTTTGTGCTCCACTGAATATTCACAACACTAGGAAGGTGTTTATGTGAAGTAAAACTGGCCAACAGTGGAACTTATGGATATTTTATTGTACATCAGGTTTTTGCTACACAGATATTTGTCGGAAGGATCTTTTCTTTATTGATTTTGGTCTTTTTTTTTTATTTCGTTTTGACAATTGCTAATAATCTGTATTTTTCTAATGTGGTCATCTCCAGTAAATCTGTGTCTGTTAGCTAACAGGTTTCAATTTTTCTTGCTACATCTTCATACATTTAGCCATTATTTCCAGAACAGCCAGTCCTCCAGTGGAGCTCCACAATGGCAGCAGTGGACAGTTGTTGCTGGGGAGTCTGTGTATATAACTGAAAACCTGTATGAAGTGTGTGTGAGATGGAGAGAAAAAAGGTGTTAGAGATCTGCTTTGTGTGTATTACCATTAATTTGAGGAATGCACATGCAGTGCAGCACCTGTAAAGTTTAACTGATGTCAGTGTTGGTATTTGTATGAATGCACGTGCCCTTGTTTTGGAGAAAAAATGTCACCTGAGCTCCAACTAGTGTTTTGGTTGCTGCTCTTTCACCACAGCTCCAAATGTCAGGAGGATGGATCACATGTTTCCAGTAACAGTAGCCTTCCCACTCAACCTCCGCACATCCTCGTTTTTCTCCGGGCGTCCTCCTGATGGAAGTCGATGTGATGTAATCCTGTGCCTTAAGAGTGAAGCTGCTAAAACAGATGAAACTGCCTCTAAGAGGCCCTCTTGTCTCCTGCCTGCCAGGTGCTTATAAAGATGGATGGAGAGAATCACATCACAAAAGCACATGAGGAGATTACTGAGAAAGGTGTGGCAGGGATGAGCAGCGGGCTCAGCAGCCTCATCCTTGATTCTCAGGTGGCACCTCAGCCTCAGCCCCCTGGCCCCAGGCTCAGAGACAGACCCAACTCTCCAGAAGGCTGATGATGGGATTTGTGAATAAGCAGGGGGCTCAAGTAAACACAAACAAAAAAATAAGACTGGCGAAACACTGGCGAGGGCTTGGTCGGGGAAATTAGAGATAGAGAAAAGAATGGAGCCAAACCAAGGTGAAAGAGAAACGACGATGACTGAGGAGAAGAGCAGGGAGGATGATGTGATGCATGCTGGTCATGGGAGCGCCTCTGTTCTGCTTTGCTCTGTCCCTCCAGGAAGTCAAACAGCTTCTTCACTCCATCTGAAGGAGGCTATGTCACCATGGCAACCGGAGAGATCCTGCGCCCGTCTCCCAGCTCGCCGGGCTGGGCTGTACGTGTGCGTGTATGAAAGTGTTTTGTGCGTACACATCGGCTCGTCGTCGCTGCATGTGTGCCTCCGTCTGATGCATAACTTTGGCTCGGTCTGCCTGCACATGTGTGTGTAAGTGTGTGAGAGCATCGAGTGCAGGCATGAGTGTGCAAGAGAGAGATGCACACTCGCACACGCACTTAGCCTCACATTCACAGTTTGTACTGCAGGCTTTATTTTTAGCACGTGGCACTTATATAATCAGGGTGACACTGGGGGAAAAAAAAGGAAGGCAAAAAACATCTCCTGCGTTTCCTTTACCCTCTATCTGATGCTTTCCCTGTCCAGCTTTCATCATCTTCATGTTCCTCCTACATTTTTTTTATTTCTCCGCCACTCTTTCTTTCCCTCCGTGCTTCCTGCTTCATTAGATATTTGATTCTTGAATCTTCTCTTCTTTTTGCTGTTCCCACACCCCTCGTTGGTCTTCTTTTTTTTTTTTATTTAGCCGTACCTCCCTTTCCCTTCGTCATGACACTATTCAACCATGGCAATGAGAGGAAAGGAAAGGATAAAAGTGGAAGTGTAGACAGAAAAATAGATCAATTAGAGAAAGATACTGAGACAGAGAGAGAAATAAAAGGCATGGGTGAGTAAAGAGCACAGAAAGAGAAAAGAGGGAGGAGTACAGAGAGAGAGAGACAACTCATCTCTCCTGAAGAGGAGACCAGGGATCCTCTCACATAGGCTTCCTTGCTGCTTTTAAAGCATCCTCTTCATCTTTGTTCGCTCATTCCTCAGGGTAATTTGAGAATAGATGACATTTCAGGATTACTTAGTGGGATCAGTGTAGAGTGGGCTTCAGGAATCCCACTGCAAGGGCAATGGGAATAACCCACCCAGACTCTCTCTTGTTACATTCAGTAAATCACAGCTTTACTTATAAACGGTCCCTCTATCGATTAAGACAGTTTGGCTTTCAAAAAATCTCTCTCTCTATATATATGTACGCATGCTGGGGACTATTTTCAGCTGTGAATTAATACACATTTGGTAAATATTTCCAGCAGCAGGTCGGTGTATATGTGGGATTGACTTAAAATAAACTACAGTGCCCAAAATGGAGATCTCAAGCAAAGAGGAATAAGCTTTGTTCGCATTTTGCTAGAGCTGTTAGGAGATGGATTTGTCGCTGCATGGTATTTAAATGTGTAGAATATTACCAGCCTTATCCTTTTAATAAGCATTACTTTATTACTTTATCACTGAGATACATACCTTTTTTTTCCCTTCCTGAGGTCAGAGGTGTGTATGAAATGCAGCACAGAGCTTTGTTTTATACTCAATAAAACTCTTGCACGTGACTTTTGAAAATGTGACTAGATTTAATGAACGCAGAGCTTGCAGTCACAACTGATTAGGACAAATACTGTAGTTCCTTCTTTACCTGTTTCCCCAAATAGGAAAAGAGTTGGGTAATGAATCTTTGTAATTATATCTTAATAGGTACAAATACATTATGCTACTAATACCTGCTGCTGTTGTATAAAACTAGATCTGCTCCCAGAATGTGTGTGCAGGCATTAAGTTTCCCCCTGTGTGTTGTTTCAGGTGTTTGTAGGTATCGGCACTAGTTTGTATGGATGTGCGCTTGTGTGTTGACATCTGGGTACATTCATGTTAGAGTTTCCATAAGTGTGTTTGTGTGCTTTGTCCTGCACCTCAAAGATCTGAGACAGAACTGTGTCGGCACCTCAGGGAACATGTTTCACTTTACTTCCTTAGTGGCATTGAACGCAAAGAATACTCTGCTACCTGCCACCACCCTCCACACCTGCAAGACCTATAGCAGAGTAGAGCAAGTACTAGAGGTCCACTGGCTAAATCTCCACAGTGTCACAGGTTCAGCCAATAAAATAAGTCCTGTAAAGGTCATGAAGTCCAATGCCCAAATGTCCCAAACGACATGCCATGATGGCCTCATCAGAGCACGCTCTAAGCCCAAATTAGCTGCTCTGCTGTGCAGCAGCATTTCAACAATGGTGTCTGGTAACGAGGTTTACAGTTTTGCAATTTATGATAAGTAGTTAAAAAATATTTCTAACGTTGTTTGTAGAGAGTGCATCAACTTTTGTTACATCTTTTTCAGTGAGGCGTTAGTAGTAATGTTAGCAGCTGAACTGATTTAGCTTCTAGGCTTCGTCGTGAAGGCACTGTGGGTATTTGTGGGCAGCAATTAACACTTATGTAAGCAAAGTCAAGTCTGTTTTATTTATATAGCACTTTTCATACACTATGGCAATTCAGAGTGCCATGAGGACAGCGGAGTCTGTGCAGTTTATTTTCAGACAGGTCTAGGCTAGCCAGGGCATTTCTCCAGTGTCCCAAAGCCACACGTTTCTTTTAAAACCTTTGCCAGTACACATGGGGGGTCAATCTAGGGACCACAAAGCCCAGTATTAACAGAAGGGCTGCATGTAGTAGACTGGATTTCAATTGCTACAGCTCATGACAACACATCCTGCCCCATTTTCAGTAGATTTGTCAGAAAATGTGTAAAATGTTGATTAATGGAGCTTTAAGACTGATCATAATATGAGCTTGTGAGATTAACCCACCTCCATTTCTTTTTGGTAAACCTCCAGTTAACCATTGAGAACCATCAGCATCCACAGATGGATCTCAGAACCCCAGGCCGTGGAGAGGGCATAGTGAGCTTTCATAATCATTCCAGATATGTGTCATGTAGTGCAGGAAATGCTTGTAGCCTGTTTTCATGCAGATCGTGTAGTTTGGGCTATAATGGATTGGTCAGACCACCAAGACCAGGACCACCACCAGGACACGTGTGGTAAACCACACGTGTCCTGCTCCTTTGACAATAATTCAGATTTTGTCATTGTTTTGATTGGATTGATTTAAGCTGGTTTAAAATCCCACCAATCTTACTGTTTATGCCTTTGCCAAACTTCTGCATTGTTGTGTTGGAAACTGGAAAATGTCTCTTTCATCATTGTTGTCTCATTCAGTGTTCAAATCTTGCATGAATCTCCCAAGCGATATCTGATATTATTGAAAACCCTCTCAGGCCAATCAGGAAATTGCATCTGGCACCTGTGCAGGGATTATGATGGGAGGCATGGACAAAACAGTGTAGCATTACTGTTGATTATGGATTACAGAGCGAGGCAGCAGAGCGATGACCTATCACGTTATTGTTGATACAGCTTTTTGGTAACAGCAGTCCTGCTCTAACGTCCACATAGTTATTTCATCTGACTCAGTCATTGTGTGAAGCTGGGTTTGATGTCCACGGTTACAGCTGAGTTGAGAGAAACCACCAGTCAGTGAGCATCATAGAGGGACTGCTTCACGACTCCGTAGTGGTGTTAGGTCACACGCGGCTGCAGTTCAGGCCGTGTTTGCATGTGTGCATAGGAGAAAGAAGAATTGTGCATGTGTGAGTTGACATTGCATTGTGAAAATCTACATGAACTGTATGAATATGTACAGTATGTGTAGCTCAGCCACGTCTTTTTTTGGGGGACTGATAGAGGGCCACAGTGAGGGTTTTCCAGTGGCTGTAGTTCTGAGCCTGACATCTCAGTGACACATCATTACATATTGCTCAAGGCAGTGCAAGCAACAGTGACCTTTTAATGCTGCTGTTGAGTTCCTTGCACATGTGTATTTGTGTATACTGTACGTTTGTGCATGTGTGAATGCTTCTGTATGTGTGCATGCATGTGCTTACGTGCACTATCTGCTCTTTAATTATGTTTCTCGGTTCATTTCTCTTCTGACATTCATCACTGTTTTGGTAGAGTGTTTTAGCCATGTGTGCACACAAGGTATGTGTCTTTATACATGTTACATACATGTACAAATATACAGAGTTGCACACATAATAAGGTTGTGACTTTTAATCAGATGCATGACTTCAGGAGGATATTAATAATTGACAGATTCCTTCCATAAAGACACAAAAACAAAAACATTTTCACAATCCAGATCCTTGAAAATAGATTTTTTTTTAAAGAGACACTTATTTGCGTTCCTGTCTATAGATAAGCTATAGAGGATTCATAACACTTTCACATCTGTGGGTATATGAAGCAACACTGAACCTCTCATACAACTCCTGACAGGAAAGACAATACGCATATTCCTGAAAATGTCAAACAATTCTTTTAAATTATCACAACTTAATGTGGAAGACGAACGTAAAAGAGGCAGTTTGCCGTGACAGCAGCACTCCCCCTACACATCTGCTTTCTCTGTTTCTCCACACAACAACCTTATCTGTTTTTTCTTTCCCTCTTTCCATTTTTCCATTCAAGCAAGACCGACCTAATATTTAGATGTCAGTGGTCTGGGATGGCATCCTTTGTCAAAATTCAGAGCACATATGTGTGTATTATTTTTTTCCTCCTGTCTCCTGCCTGCAAGGCGAGGCAATATTGAGCTGAGAATGTGTTGACTCAGGGGGAAGGAAAGTGTCAGATTAATAACGAAGACAGACCAAGAGGGGCAGCGGAGGAAGCAATAGAAATTAGACTTGAGTGTCCTCATAGTTCAGCCGACGGAGGCATGTACCATGTATTTGCAATGTTGCAAGTGAAAATAGGGCTCACAGAGCTGTTTCCCATTCTCTATCTATATCTCCTTTTTTCCACTGCAGGCTGTCTAATGAGAGCACAAAGGCAGACAACATTTTCATTTTTAATAACAAAGATGGGTCATGACAGGCAGTGGAACAAGTAGGTACATTAGATGGGGAAAGAGTCCCTGGATGAGGCAACGGTGGCAGGGACAATGAAAAGAGAGAGGCAGGTGGGTTAGAGCTGCAACTAATGATCGTTTTCATGATCATTACTATTTGACATTTACTCCTGAATTGTTACTTACAATATTTAGTTTCTTGTCTTCAGTAATTTCATGGTTTTTACTCCATGGGTTATTTCAAATATTAGTTTTAAGATAAACATTTAAGCACAAAAATATAGTATTTTTATTTGATAAATGACTTAATGGTTAACAGATTAAGAAGAAAGACGAATAGAGGGACTAAGAATATAAAAGAGGAGGACTAACAGGAATAAGCGACGGAAGGAAAGCAGGGAGAAGGGACGATGGCATTAGTGGATATTGAGAATAATGAGAGGAAAGAGAAGAGAGTGAGAGATGGGACCTAAGGGAGGACAGAGTGGGTGATTACATGTGTGTGTATTGCGGTGGGGTTGGTGAGTTGGTGGGTGGGGTGCTGGGGAGGCTGTATGTGACAGATATCATCAGACATGATCAGGCAAAAGCAAATAAAGTACATGACATATCTCACTGCATCCCACGTTGTTGAGCTTTCTAATGCTGCTGCTGCTCTTCACTAAGCTCTTGCAGCAAATGTAACGTGAGCACAAGCAAGAAAAAAGCCCTAGGTGTGTGTGTGTGTGTGTGTGTGTACCTGCACGTGTACACAAGCAGGGATTATGTGCATGCACAAGTAGGCCTAACAGACAATGTTATATAATTATGCATGCACACCTTTCGCATGGTTGCACAGAGCTTGGTCAAAAGGAACAAACGTACACCTCCCCCACCTCCACACTTTCCTTGTAAGCCAGTGCTTTTTTGGAAATGTTTGCACTTCTTATTATCAGATATCTAGTCCATTACTCATGTTTGTTAAAAGAAAAGTCACTAGCAGTGACATCATCCACCCCCACAACCCTCCCCCTCTTTGCCTCCCTCTCCCTTCTCCTCCGCTTTACCATTTTGCTGTTGGTCACATGATATTGTGTCACTCTCTGAGTCAGGATGTGCAGTCCCAAACCCCATTTGTTGCCGGTCAGAAAGAAAAATAACAATATAACATAATAATAATAAATGTCCTTAATTGCTTTGTTTCTGTGCTGTTTGTGAGTGGCCCACATGATGCATGCTACCAATAGCAGGGAATATTGCAGCTTTAAAGTATAAATTGAAACTGTAAATGTGTTCAATGATTTCTGCCCTCTTTCCCTCAACTCGCCATGTAATTGATCTTCAGGTCATTTTCAAGAATGGCCTTCAACAACTTTCTGTAAAATGTCTTTTGTGTGCCACCTGAGCGGATAGAGCAAAAACAAATATGTTTGGAGAGTGAGTACTAGTAGAACTTTTGTGTTGTACTCAATAACAAATACACATTTAAATGAAGATAAATGCCAAAGCAAAAAGAACATACCATTTAGCATTTTACCTGACTGGAGCTACATCATAGTGGGAAATGGAGAGCGTGGATGCATTGGGTTAGGTCCAACTTATATTTACTTTACTAGAATATTTAAAATACATGAAATACCAACAATATCAACTCATATAAATAATAAGATAGATAAATTACACTGGCAAATGTTAATGTAACTATTCCAGTGGTTTACTGTGAGCAGCTCTGTTGACGTACTCTGGAGTAAGGCATACAGCGTTTACCTGCTTCAGGGGCCTCTGCAGGATGTGCAATAAAACAAATTCCTAGTCTCACATGTGTTATATAAAGAATTGATTAAGTTTTTTTTCCATCTGATACAGTGTATTTCTGGATTTCAGTGTGTTATGGATAATAACAGCACTGCCATTGTCAGAGTTTGATTCCCAGCAGAGCAACAGTCATCATCCTGCTTGTAAAATATAACACTGAATGCACTAAATGTTTTTCTTCAGTATCCATGGTGCACCATCCAGTGTGGTGAACAATGCTGAAGGCCAACCCCCCTCCCCTGATCAGATGACACTCATTTAAAACATGTCAGCCAGCTCTTCCCTGCAGGCCACATTATTGCCTGCCATGTTCCTGTGTAGTTTCTTTCCCTGTTTGTCACGTCATCCCTGTTTGTGCTGATTTACATCAGTCCGTGTCTGGCTGGCTTCCTGTACACAGACAGACAGATAACTCTAATGGTAGCTAACTAATGACGTCTGGCAGTGGATCCGGCTCAGGCTGAATGAATGAGGACTGTGTGCAAGTGAGGAGCAGAGAATCCAAGCGGCCATTGCATGCCAGTTGAATATAGCAGGCAGACGCTCTGTGTACCTCCCTGGCAGATTGGAGGAGGAGGAATTTAGATGTGTGAACAGCTGGTGACTGAATAAAGAGTAGTTTGGTATGATGCGAAGGAAACGGTGCAGTGGAAGAAATGAGAGGTCAGGAGACATCAGGCAGTGCAGTGGCACAGATCTGTCCTGATGTGAGACCAAAATTATCTTCTCTCTTGGACATTAGTCACTTTATCTTTTTTAAATTAGTTTTCTATTGAGCTAGTGATTAGGACCATCACCTCACCGCAAAAACTGCCCCTGGTACAGCCAAAATGTGAGATAATTAGCCTGCAGGCATCCAAGTGGTCATGAGAGCAGATGGCTGTCTACTTAAAATTCGAGGAAAATGTGCATATGCTTTTCTTAACCCATTGAACCTGGCACCTTTCACAGCAAATATACTAGTTACTGTACTAATGAAATTTTGGTGAAATTCCTAAAATGTGCAGTTTAGTTTCGCAGGACACCTAAAAATCATATTTGTGCAAGAAGACAATTCATTGGATTCATTCTCCAACGAGCATGAACACCTGCACTGAGTGTCATCTGTCTAATAGTTGAGATATTTGAGTGTGGACCACAGTGCTGGTCCAATTAACAAACTGATCAACAGACTGACAATGTTTTACCTAATGACACTAATAAAGGGAAAAAGTGTTCATTTTTTGAGCAGTATTAAATAAACCTTGTGTTTACAGTCTGAACAGACATTTATTTTTATACTGTGTAAGAATTTTAGTCTTAAAAATGGACTCCATTTATTTCTGCCTAGTGATGCCAGCAGCCACACGTCAGAAATAAACCCAGATCCACACCTCTATTTCCAAATCTAGTCGTTGTTCCGGTGGCTTCAACATTGACCCTTTTTTGATAGAGGTTAATCCCTCAAGCATGCACACTGAATGAGCCGTCTCCAGTTGAGTGGCAGGTTTCACTATGGGGGGGCTGGGTCAGCTGATTTCCTCTCCTCTTCTCCTCCCAGCCAATTTCTTTCCCCTCATTCTTCGTATGCCTCCCTCCCTGCCCTGCCTCTGTATTTGGCCCGTCTAGTACACCTAGGGGGCTGTGAACAGGTGTTACTTCCCTGTCAGGGGCCACTCTTGAAAGTGATGGCGGGAATGAAGTTGGCATGGAGATGACTTGGAAATCAGGTCAGCATCCGGAAGTCACACACACACAAACATAGCTACACGGTGTCTAAAAATAATGATGTCACCGATGGGGGGTGGACAGGAAAATAAAGTAAATGAAAGCAGAAGCATTTGCCGAAGCAGAGGATGTGATGAGTGCCAGGGCGGCCTGGAGAGAAGCAAACATGGTGAATGGTAGAAGATATGTGTGAAGAGAGAGTGCAGGTGGTAGAGGGGGGGATGAGAAACAGGATAAGGACGGAAAAGGAGAAGCTGGTTGAACGGGGCAAGCCATAACCCCCATGATTGTCCCTGCCATATCTTTTTAAGGCACCCTTCTGCATCCTCCCCCACCCTCATCCTCCCTCTTTCCTCTGGCGCTGACACAGTGTTCCTGACAAACACAGTAGGGGGCACTGGGGGGAAAGCATAGGAGCAGAGGAACAACAGCTGCAGGAGGCGGTGCCGTATTGTTCAGGCTGAATTACACGGTCATGCAGGGTGAGCAAAGAAGAAACTCGACGAGCACGAGAGTAAAGAAGATGACACGTACTGTAAAGAGGGATTAGCTCAAACCATAGGGGAGAAGGATGAATATGAAACAGTCAGAGCCAGGTCAAGTAGTATTTCCACAAACTTTGTTGTGTTAGCGTTAACTTGCCCGATGGGTGGGAGGCTGCTTATACCATGAGAATAATATGTAGCAAACTTTCATCAGTGTCACTGAAACAGTAAGAAGCAGAGTGCAGTTTCCTACCTCAGGCTTTTTCAGGAACACAGGAGCCTTGTTAGGAACTCTGGAATTATATCTGAATTTAAACTGGTGGAACCAGAGTCTACATGTTGTTGTTGTACCCTAGAAACTGCCTGTTCAGAGGGTATTACGCCATGACAGAGATCTCTCTCTCTCACTGACTGTGTCACTACATACAGACGACAGTCACCCAGCTGAGAGATCTGCAAAAACATTTAGCTGAATATGTCTTTAATTATATATATAATAAATATACTGTATATATAATTTCAATTGCGACGAGCAAACTCTCGAAATAAATAATTTTCGATGAGTCTCGGAGAGTCCCCATCACCACTTCCTTATTAACTGTGTCGGCCAATTTGGCAGGAGTTAAAATCTTTCTCTGGTCAAACACAGACCTCAAGGTAACAGCGCAGCACTACATATGCCATTTATATTAACATTAGGAACGTCTTTGGAAGATGTTTTATGAGTAAATGGCAAATGTAGCTTTTAGTTTTGTTAATAGACTTGGATGTGACAGTTGATACCGTTCTCAGGTGGATACTAGTCTCAAGAGACAAGGAAAAACAAAACGTTTTTTGCTGTTTCTATACAAACACTAGGAGAACAACACTCATAAAGTTCATCCCCCCATTTAAAAGAGGCCGTTTTTCCTTTCTGTTTTCATTTAAACATCAGAGCAGCAAGTAAAAAAGGAGATGCAGTGTTTACACATTGTTTCCTTGTAAATTTATGATATCTCCATGGTTTCTTCAAATGTGGTAAAAAGGCAAATAGCAGAGCACAAACTTAGATTCTGAGCGTAGCCACTGCAGGTATCTGGTGTAAAAGAAACAAGAGAGATGGGGTGGATGCAGGAATAGACAGATGAGATACTGTGGGGATATTGTGAGAAGAGCAGAGGCAGATAAACCCAAAATATCAGGCAGGCATCTTAATTGAATAGGCATGCACAGCTGTAGAGCCTGTCCTCAAGAGGTTTTCAACAAATGTCACAGTGAATGAGGAGAGTGATGTGGGACATGATCGATCGCTTTAGTTCTCACTGCTGCCTCTCCCTCCTCCACCTTTTATCTCCATTCGTGCCTTCACCTATCTGCCCCAAAGGATTTAAATGCTTCTCAGCCCAGAACCCCCCTGTCTGACAGACTGGTCAGCTGAACTCCGTCCTCCCTCCTCCCCTGCACATGCAGAGCAGAATTTGCATGTTCATTCTACACGAAAGATTCGGTTTCAGTTCAGAAGGTTTTTAGTGCTCAGAAGTTAGCAGTGGGTCTTCATGGAGAAGTGTCGGAGCGTAATGCTAGTTGCTGGGAATCCCACTTCAGTCTGTGTACATTTGAGATATTCAGCATTTGTCATAAAACATAAAGGCTTTGGTTATGTATGACATTAGTCAATTGCTTAGAATATGGTGAAAATGCTACAACCATGAGACACAAAAGAGGTCTGGAGGTTGTAAATGAGCCAACATTTGTTAACGAGTTAAGCAAAATATATACAGGCCTCACTATAACATGTTCCTCTTGGTTAACTGCTGGCATAAAAGAACCGACTGAAATATCCCGGCAACATTTTATAGTATAAATGGAAAAACACTGATGGTATTGGCCACACTTGCTTAGTTTAAGATGAACTGAAACATTACTGATTTGACATGGCATTATGATAAGCTGTGATTAAGGTTCATGATATCAGTGGCTTATCAGCCCACGCAGCTCATTATTTTTAGCTCTGGATTCTGCTGGCTTTACTAGTAATGGTCTGTCAAGTGTTTGCACCTGCCAATAATGTTTAGACACGATGCGCGGGGCTTTTTCCATCCAGCTAAAATGCTAGAAAATACCCGCACCTCTGGTCTGTGCTTAGTGGACAGATTGCATGACTCCAGTGTCCAATCCAATCTCCTGCTCTGCTAGCTAATGGTAATGAGGATTCAGGAGGACGGATGATGGCAACACGCTCCATGGGATGGAATTAGCGCTGAGCGTTTCAACTTCTCCTGTGAGGCAGTGGCGCTTTTATCCCGTCATTATTGGCAGAGACAATGGTGTGGTTAATCTTTTTAAGACAACACGGCGGAGGGCCAGGAGCAAAGGAGGGGCTGTCCAGTAATCTCATCACAGACCAGAGGACATACACTGTGATGGAGGAGAGTTCCTCCCTTACATGTCTAATCATCCTCCTCTCCTGGCTCATTTCAGTGCTCTCCTCCCCTATTACTCCTCCACCCCTCCTCTTGCCTGTGTGTGCGTGTGTGTGTGTGTGTGCGTGTGCGCATTAAAGAGAGGTGTAATGTGTCAGGGGAGCTGTAAGGTGCACAGTGTACATGTAAGGTGAATGTGTAAAGGGAACTGAAGACACGTTAGAGCACAAACTCTCAGCCGTGATGCTATAAAGCGAACGCATAGGATAAACCTCTTCTCAATTACTGGATTATAATTTTAAAATATAACACAAAAAAATTATAACTTGTCTCACATTTGTGCATATTTATGTTCATATCATAGTTATTATATATGAAGACTTTGATTAAATAAAACGAGTAAACATAAACTGTTTTAACATCAGCAGTATTCAACTAAAGTCCACAGAATAAAACTTAACTTGACTTTTTTTCCCCAGTCACTTACTAATAACATATTCTGACTACCTGTCGAAAATTGCATTACAGTTGAAAATTACATTGCTTTTAAAATGTGTGCAGCACAATGTCACCCTGATGCCAAATCACTTAATTTGTTAAATACAACAACTGTTGTATTTCAAATACAATAATCTGAAATGTGTTTAAGAATAAATATAATGTGATTTGGTACAGAACTCGTACAATAAGTGATACTGTCAATAGAAAATAAAGAGAAATAAAGAGTTTAAGCATGCAGCTACCTGCAGTACACCCCTTCTCAGTGAAAACCCAACAGTCTTTCTCATTCGTCTTCTAACAGAATTTATTTTCTTCCTGTGGGTTTATCTCTCAGCACCTTGGGCGAGACAATATATAACATAGAGGAGAATTGATTCAAAGAGAGTTTAACCTTGTTGTTAATACTCCATTACTCTACTCAAGTTTCCTGCCTGCTGACAAAACGGTCAACCTTGCACCTGCTTCGTGCACAGCTCTTCAGTTTGAGGAGTGAACACAGAGGGTGTGAATAAATGTAAAGCATAAAGCAGGAGGTCACAGCCTTTAGTTTTGGCGACCAGCCACGTGTTGAGACTAGAAAATTCCTTTGACCCCAGTAGCCACAGAGAAGAATGTTCAGGTTGAGCCGGTCGACAACATAAAGTGTTTTAATCCATCAGAAAACTGAAATGAAGCTACTCCCAAAAGCTGCTCAGTGGAAATTCATTGGCAAGCCATGTGATGTTTATGCAGTTCTATGCAGCCCAAAGGCCACTGGGAGAATTTCCACAGTCGTTTCTGTATAATTAGGAATTTATCAAGCAATCCATTGGAGCTTTAGAAGACACTACATTGGTCAGCAGCCCTAAGGTCAGTAAACTGTGATGTACTGTAGAGAATTCCAGTGTAAAATCCAGCTACAGGCATGATATGTATGTGCACTGATGAGTGTGTACGGGAGCATTGTGTGCAGAGGACTCCCGGCTGTGAATAGTGATCATAATTTCATGGTGTGCTTTTCAAGTGTTTGTCTTGGTGTGTGTGTGGTTGTGTTATTTGTGTACACATACTGTCATTGAATGTCAGAAGCTGAGGTTTCTGGATGGAATGCACACACACACACAGTCTCACAGACCCCCCCCCCTCCAATGAAAATTCATTTCCCTGACTATTTTTACAGCTTTATGCATCTTCCTTATGTCATACACCTCATTCAGTGATGTCTTTTTGGGTTTGCAGCAGATTGAATGTGCCCCCTGCTACATATATGGACACGCACATGCAGATCTGTACAGTACTTGTGAGGACCCTCATGCCCTAACAGTGTTTGACAACCTTCATCATTGTCCTGTGCAATGTCACATCTACTGTCAGCTGCTTATAAAACAGTACATGTCTGTTAGTTGTAAGCAGTTCAGATGAAAAATTGCACGCTACAGTAAATAGGTGGGCCAAGTCAGTAACCTGGAGGTTTGTTTTAACACTGCATTGTACAGTATGATCCTCTGACTGTTCATGTCCTGTTCTGATGAAAATAGTATGGGAGAGATGGAAGCAACCATGGTACGTCATCTACAACGCAAACGGGTTTAGGCTACCGGGCAGGACTTTATAAATTTAGAAAGTGGGGTAATGTTTTTGTGATACATGTCTGACAGATGGACGTTGTCAAAGAGAGAGAGAACTCAAGACAGCTGTATGGTTGCAGAGAGCTGGGCGTGTGACCGTTAAAAATACTGTGTAGTTATTACACAAGTTATGAAGTGGTAATTCTAAAGACCACAGCATGACATTATTGTGACATTAATTAATCCTCAGATGAGCCGTTTGATCAAATATCCTATATCCTGCCCCTAAAATGTCACCACTCTCAAGATCAAAACCCCCAATGGTCCTCACAAAGACTGTACAGTAGCACTCTTGCAAACTCATTAACACACCCCAGCACCTCCCCCACATCTGTTTCTTCCACTGTAACTGTAAAAGTGGTGACATCCACACAATGCACAAAAAGACATAACGCACAAGAACATTTACACCAACTCACACTCATAAATGTACTTTCTGTTGCTTGATTAGAGATTCACTGAAGCATAATGTTGTTATTTTTTCCTTTGCCTCCTCTGTTCCTGTCTGAAAATGCAGAAATAATAGCAGCATGTGAAGTAACACCAGTGTCCAGAGCAGAGAAAAGGCTGCCTAATGCGTGAAGCGTGCTGTGTGTTGGTCAGCTGCCCAGGGCCTGTGGAGCACAGAATATCCATATGGGTTTTTTTGGAGACAACAAATAACAAACCCAATGGGTTGCAGCCTTTGCATGAAAGCAACTTAAGTGTTCTTCAGCAAGTCACTACCATCACTTATTTTTCCACTGCTCCCTGGTGAGGAGGCGAAAAGAAGGTTTCCGAAACAGCCATCAATACTGTGTCGCATTTAGCCCCTGTGGACAGTATCATGACCTTTGTGTTTGCTTTTTAAAGTATGATTTGTGTATGGAAGTCAAATATCTCGTTTCATAGACATGTATAACAAATACTGGTGGCCAGAAATGAATTAGTAGTTAAGCTGTGTTACGTCTGTCTGACATCTTTGGTACGGGTGTGGAGAAGTGATTCTCTATCACATGGAATCGAGGCTCAATAACTTTCATATTTCTATCCGACCAAACAATTTCACAGCAAGTCGTTTAAGTGACTGCGACATCTTCAAGAAGAAAAGTAAAAACTTAGTGAAATCAGCTATTTCGGGTAGAGTGAAAAGCAGCAGCTTGTTCAGCCGTAGTCGTATATGGTGTAAAGTATTTCTGTATCCTTATATAAGAAGCGTAGATGATAGAGGTTCAAGGCTAATGAGCAGTGAAAATATATTATTAGTTATTACTTTTCAATTAGAGCTTATAGGGCAGTTTGAAATCAAGGTTTTAAACTTTAGACTTAAAACCGTCAAAGTTTAATTCACTTTTCTATTAGAAACTAAGTAAAGTTCTGAAAATAAAGTGTGAAAAGAGATATCCATAGTTCTGCAATGTGAATGCCTCCCAGGAAAGTCTGTCTGAAAAGTGCACTATCACTCCCTCTCTGTGATAGCCTACTTTTAACCAGCCGTCCACTGAGGCCACAACTACACACTCCACTAACACTTTCAACAAAGTTTGGGACAACACAGCAAAATGAATTAGTTATTTTCTGATGTTTCACACAATAAGCATAATAAAAACAATGTGATTATTAATACAAACATAATTATGAAATATAATAATTAAATATTTATTCATTTTAATTCATATATAAAATATTTTACATGTACTACATTACTTACTGTTATGAACATTTTCTTAATGCAAAATAAGGAGCCAAATTAAAGGAATAGTTCAGCATTTTGTGAGAAATCTAATCTTTATTTTTGCTGATCATTAGAGCAGAAGATTGATGTGTCTCCACTCTCACGTCTGGCGAATATAGAACTACTGCTCTGAAGCCCTTGGTGCCACGAACAAGAACAGACTTACAGTCGAACATGACACTGACAACCACTTTTCTATTTTGGGAGCTGCAACTGTTTGCCATGTTTCTATACATGACATGAAGGGTTACTGTACGCGTTATTATTTCAGTGCACTGCATTTCTAAGATTTACTGTTCCCTGATGCAAAGGGGAGCTTGTCGTTCCCCAGAGTCAGTCATATATGATGGTGTTTGTCATTTGGCTGCAGGCGGTTTGACTTGGCCAGCTCCTACTCTCTAAGCTGTCATAGACCCAAGTCCAACACCCAGAATAGCCCTTGTGCATTTCTTGCCTCAGCCCAACCATCTCCTCCACCCCCATCAGGGTGCTGCTCTAGCTTTCATTTTGGAGGCCTAGCTGCATCCTCTATTACTTCCTTCTCTTCCTCCTCTCCTTCCCTTGTCGCCAACTATCAGACACTTCATCTCTGAGTGTTTTATTGCATTGTGTCCTTGTAGAGGAGGACCTTTGGGCTTGCTCCAGACATCCAAAAAAATATAACTCACTTTTTTCCCCCTCCTGCTCACCTTGCTCTTGGCTCGGAAAATGTGGAGCATGGCTGTCTGTTTTTTCAATTGCTCCCCCATCGTCTCCCTTATACCTTTGAATGTCCTCTTCCGTTTTTCATCTATCCCTTCTGTCTTTTTCTCCTTCAGCTCGGGCAGTCGGCATGTTTTCATAGAGACAGCATTGCAAGGGTGCATGACAAGTTAAACCAGCCAAGTGCACTCCTCCCTCCATAGCCAGACCACCTCTCTGTTTAGATCAGTGACAGTGTCTTGCCTCTCCAGAAAGTACATTTTATTCCCTGCAGTGTCCATCATGTCTTTCTAATTCCCGGTTTCTCAAAGCTCTCTGGTTCTCTGATCTGCCTAAAATTTCTATGCTGACCTTCTTCTTCAGATTGAAATGGAAAATAATTGTTATTATATGATTCACCTTCCTCTTTTAGGATGTGAGGTATTTCCCACAAATGATCAGGTGGTGAGTTTCAAGATTTGAACCTAGGGAATCAAACAAAAGTGTATTACTGCTACTATTCATCTACTGATACATAAGCTAATTTTGTTTATAAAATATGAGAAATTATCTTAACTTTATTATTTCTGATAGATATTCCATATACAATATTCCACATTTTATTAGATAATACAAAAACCATCCTGGCAGTCCTGGCATCATATGTTTTACAGGTGTATGTAGGTGTACGACTTTTTATCCAAAATATTTCACCAATCCATTTTCTGGAATATTTTAACAGAGGGTCAGAAAAACTAAATTAAAGTCGACTTGTTAATGTCTAAGGTTTTGAAACATCTGAATGAAAAGGAGTTTCCTTTTAGGCCGACACATTTATGTTCATATTCAGTTTCTTACTGGAACACGCTGTATATATTATTAAGTTGTTCAGTGCTTTTCCTTTCTCATAAAACATTTAAAGAGCAGATTTTTTTAACATTTTGAAACCTGCATTGTTTATAGCCACGTTTACTTGATAGTTTTCATCTTCTTTGCAGTTTGTCGCTGCACTGTTGCACTTTTGTGCTTCATATCTACCAATGTGGTGTGATCCATTGGCAGGAATGTGCATTTGATATGCTCGTTTATGTGCATCCTTAAATACTCGCACAAGACAAGCAAAGCCAAACCCACTCATGTTTTCGTGGAGCATACCACTGAAGCTGCAATATTTTTAGTTTTGGTTAATTCATTGTTTGATCTTTAAAAGGAAAAATCATACTGAAAATGCTTAGCACAAAATCTGTGAACTAGCAGTGTAATCCCAACCAGATTCTGTCAAAGATACAATAAAAATGGCAGAAGCAGCATATCTGACAAAGTTAGAATTGATGATTTTTTGCTGGATAAATGACTGACACATCGGAGCTGTTGCTTAATTCTCTGTCAGACAACACTGGAGGCTGTGATCACTGTGATCACGACATGCTGCTGAAAGCAGGTTGAGCAGGGGCCTTGTCCTCGTCTTCCTTTTGCTGTTCTTAACTGTATTATCCATCTTTGGAGTGAAAGGAATGTTCCTGTTGTGAAGAGAGAGTTGCAGCAGCAGCACAAAGGTGTGTGCAATCTCACAGGACACAGGAAGCAAGGTGCCACTCTGTGATCTCCTGGCCATTCTTCCCCCCTTCCTCCAACAGCAGCGTGCGTGCGTGTGAGTGAGAGAGAGAGAAGCATCGATGAAGTAATAGACTGTGCGTCTGCAGACAGAGGTAAACCTGTTAGTGCTCTTTATTCCCTCCAGGGACAGTTTCATTGTGCTGTTTAGCTGGGTGCAGTTGAATTAATAGAATTGAATGAAAAAGGTTTGAAGTTTTAACGAAAGTAGTCGTGTGTCATGCGTCGCATTTAGAAAAGAGCCGGACTGGTGAGAGAGGTTTCGTATCCATGACAACAAGTGAGAGCGAGGGCAGCAAATAGGAGTGGATCAGGTGCGTTAGACATTTGAGTCGTAGACCTGCGATGTGAGCGATCCGCGGCATGCAAGTGTATCCTGTCACCGAGGGCACACTCGATCATCCGTCTCCTCTGAATCAAACACACACTGTAATCTAACCAGCTGCACCTAAGCTAAATGAGAGATTTACTGTTCCCGCGGAGACGGATGCAGGAGGCTGTGTTGAAGGAGGTGAGAGGGCTGAAGAGGGACAGCTGCAGTCCCGCCATGGAGTTCGGATAACGTGACTCCTTGTCCAGCTTGATTCCCCTTAGCAGCAGTATTTATAAATCTGGCTGTGATCTCATCGGGAGTTACAGTGCACATCCCCCAGCGGCAGGAGCACACACGTCACTGCAAGGCTTCAACTTTCCACTGTTCCACTGATCTTCCACAGTCATAGGACATCATCCAGATATGTCCTCTAATTCACACTGTGAAGTCATATGATACTTTATTGATCAGTCTGTTGACATGACCGTTCACCCTTCCTCTAGAGTCAGCGGCAGCTCGGCAGCCCTTGAGCTTGTAGTGATTTAGGGAGTGTAGTTTCAAACTGGGTATTTAGATCTCAGTAGACTCTACTGTATTTATAGTCAACATTTAGTATGTCACAGATGCTCATCACAACATCCTAGAACTGTTAAATAGACAAAGATATTTCTACAGACAATCACAGTCCCCAGAAGTTTTTATAAATGTCCTAAATGACTGATAATTTATCAAAACAGCTGGTGCTTAACTTTCTTTGCTTTTTTGTGTTTTCTTGTTTCTGTCCTTTCCACATCAGCTGAGAGCACGGCCAGTCACAAAGAAAACAAATCAGCACACGTCAGTGGTATATATGTTTTGTGGCTTCTTTAATGTTTGTCATTACAGTATAGTAGAAAAAGTCATTGACGTCTTCCGTCTACTGAAGACCTTGATTACTTTCTGAGAGGAGCCTCACACAGAGCAGTACGCTATGGACATTAAAGCATAAAATAATCTTCATCGTCATTAAGCCTGATACATAGAACTTGCAGTGCATCCTAAATCAATGCTGTGACTACTACATCCCCTGATCACAGTAAGTCTACTCTGAGAAGCCATGAAATGAATATTTGTTGCTTACTTGATTTAATGTTAATGTCACCAATGAATCACTTGGTCGTCTTCCATTTCTGTTATTTCTGAATCGCAAGGCCCGTCTGGAGTGTGATCTGATTGTACCGAGGAACAACAGTGATCGTGAACTGATGCATTTCTTCAGACGCTAGGTGCGCAAAGAGCACACAAATCAGTCTCTCTCTAAATAAATGCTTCTGAAATTGCTTCCAATGTGATTGCACCCTTCATAAGCAGCTCAAGGACACTTCAGCAGGGAGGAATGTTTGCCAGAATGGGGGCTTGAATTTGGGTCCTCTGAATGATTGTCTTTTTTAGTACAAGGCCAGGCGGCTGCCTCAGAGTGACTGAACATAACAAGGGAGACTTACATCACGTCTTGTATATTGATAAATTTGTGAACATGGTTCATACCTTTGTCTTTCTTGTGCGTCCGGACTGGGACTGTGTATGGCAGTCATGTATTATTCAAACAGCATCTGGCACCGCTGCACTAAGTCACATACTTTTCTTTTAAACTACTTGGAATTAAAACTACTGCATGTGGCTCATGCCTGGCAAATTTGCAGGTTGTCAAGTGGAGGGTTTTGTGTGACTGCGTGCCTCGTTTCTGTTTGGTTTATGTAATATTGATGTCCGGCGTCAGCACCACTTCACATGGGATTTTACTTCCTTATTTATAAAACTTTTAGCTCTTTGTCAGTTGGTCAGGCACGCTTACATTAGCCCATGGGAGGAAAAGAAATGAAGACGAGGGGATGTACGGGCGTACACTTGATCTGGATGTGTTGATGTGAAATATTAAATCTGATGTGTTTGTCATCAGATTGGCAAAAAATCATTGACAAATGTGTTTACTGGCTTTTTTCTGTGATTGCTTGGGAAAAGCAATAATCAGGTCTATAATGAGCAAGGCCCATAATCCCTGTGCTTGGTGACAGAAAGCAGGCCTGCTTAATTAAGGCACTGATTTCCCATGAGGCAGTGGGGTCCTTTTTCCTTTGTCCTTTACGCGTCTCTATTGGCTTGACTTTATTTAGTATTTTGAGTGGAGGAGCTGCCATGATTTGACAGGCTGAAACAGTGTAGGTTTGTTTTTCTGATTAATACCACTGCTGTTTCATCCCTGTCTTGTTCTATAATTCATTTACTCAGGTTTGTTTACTTCTACCAAGATGCAGATCTTGCTAGGAGTAGACAAGACTAAAACTTTTTAGGAACTGAATTCCTTTTAATCCTGCTCCCATCAAGGCTGGCACGTTGCAGTGAGGTGGAAATAATGTGTGCTGTTTAAAAACCATGCTTCAGTCCCTCCACACGTGCTTTAGTAGTGGTTAAATGCAGTGTTGCGTGAGGGTGAAAAGCAACTGAAAGGCACTCACTAGATTAAGGGAAGAGATGAAGGCAGAGGAAACTTTCAAGAGAATCTGGAAAGGTTGTATTCAGTACAAACCAGAAAGCCCATGGCACGGGTCGGTGATAGCTGGTGTTTTATACAGAGGACCTAACGGAGAGAAAAGAAAGGTTGTACTTAATTGCAGCACTTTTATAAGCTGCTCCTGCTCTAGCCTGGAGTCCTTAAGTCTTTCTAGTTTTTGTAAAAATCGTCGGGCTTTGCAGAGCAAAAGTCAAGTCATCTGAGGGCCAGACTGCACCAACAGGCAAGACAAAAGTGGAGACTGGATATCACACATATCACATATCACTTCCTCTGATGTGTTACTCCACCACAGTGGTTTCACACTTCTAGTTGTTATATTATTTAGTATTTGTGGAATGAAAGCCAGAGAGGAGACCAAAACAGTAAATCTGCTGTCAAAGACGAGGCATGGAGAAATGAAGAGGAGGCAAGCAGCTAAAGCAAATTTCATCCACAGTGTGGTTTCTGACCACAGAACAGAGGGAAAAAGAGACACTCTGCATCTGCCTCTCTCTGTCTCTCTGGCTCCCTGCACCACCTCCACTTTCATGTCTCACTCCCCTCACTGTTTTCATCTCCTCTTTTCCCCTCTTCCGTCTGATCTGGACTTGGGGGAGGCAGAGGCGCTGGCTGCAGGCAGCCAAGTGCAGCGGAGGTGTGAACTCTCTAATCGCCTGCCGTTACCCAGTGGCACTTCCCACACTAATATTCAACTTGAGGGTGCCATGTCTAGCGTGTTATCATCGATAAGTCATTATGACATTCATTTTGATACATCAATGTAATTCAATTGAACAAATGAGAACCCTTGTAAGAAGATTGACATCCTGTTTTTAATGTACTTGATAATTAGTACTTGGATTTTTTCCAAAGCACAATTCAAGATTATTACATCCCACGGAGAACGGTCTAAACCTTGTACTAACTTACTGTGTTGAATTTCATATCTAAGTTTAACTGTGTTTTTTGAAACAAATGTTTACCTTTCAAAGCAAACGTACGTACTGTTAAGTTTCTCTTTTACTGTTATTGCTGTTACTGTGACAGTAATACTTACATCTGATGTTTAGCATCATCAAAAGTGCAGCGGACTGCACCTGCAAATACTCACCTGCTTTCTACGAAATCCTCCCATTAAAGGTTTAAAGACACCGTGAAAGACTTTTTTCATAAATACTGTCACTGAACACTGAATTTACTGTACACTGCATTAATAGCATATATGCTGCACATGTGCAGTACCTTTAACTAATCATATCGATCTTCATTTCATCTTTCAGTCCAAACTTAAGTGATATAAAGGTGTTTACAGTTAACAGTTAACAGCCCTCCTCTCTTCACTTGTGACTTTTATTTTAATCTCAGTACACTTTGTTGAGATTTGTGCATATGTTGTTTACTTACTTACTGGCTTTTGTTGTAATACTCAATTTTGAAAATAGTAAATTCTCATGAATTACGTAGTATTGGACCTAAAGTTGTGCATCAATACAATGTATTTGTTTCCTCTGATATTAAATAAGTAAAGAGGGAATTTCTATTCTATTCTAACTTTTATTCCACACAGAGAACACTCATGACAATTTTTCTCTGTTGGTTCTGCACAAATCTCTTCTCTTGATCCATTGGCCCCCAGAGAGGTGCCTTGTTTTATGTCTTAGCCCTGTCCCTGAAATTGTCTGTTACAGCCCTGATAGAACCAATATCAGAGCAGCTGAAGCACAACAGTAAACAAGAAAATATAAAGAGACAGTAAATAAAAAGGGTGCAGTGGAGCTGTGTGAGTATGCATGCGTAAACGTGTTGGTATATGAGCACTGTCACACCCTGTGTCTGTCCTGTCGGCACACCGCTGTGAAATCATTCATTTTACCACTGTCCACTGCACTGGCAGCAGGGCAGTCCCTGTAAACACGGCAGTCTGATTTGTGTTTGTGTGCACAGCAGGTGTTGGATTGTCACCACACACACACACACACAAACACTCGCCACTGTCATTCAGTGTTGCTTTTTGCAGCTTTCACAGCAAATGATGCCAGATGTTGTGAGAGATGGATGAATTATTGATGATCTTCATGGACAAATGCAAATGTAGCTTAATGTTCCCGGCGCATTGCTCCTCACATGTGAGTGTGTGTGTTTGTTTGATTATGGGTTGTTTGTGAGTAGTTATTGCTGTGGTTGAAAGTGAATGTATTTGTGTATGTAACAGTACTTGTTAGCAGTGGTTTGTCAGGGCTGTAAACTTTGTGAGGTAACATTCTGTGCATACGTGTGACTACTACTATTACACTATTCTTCTTGTCTTTAGGAAAAAGACTAAGATTATGTTCACATAATGTTGTTTATGCATCACACTGATAATTGCAGATTTTCATGTTTAACACACACACACACTCAAGTGCACAGAAAATCACATGTTGATTTTTTTTTCTATGCCATTTTTTTTACCCTGTCTGTTCAAATAAAGCACTGTCATTTCCACAGCTGCTCTGTTTGCTCACAATAATGCACATCATGTGAACTAATTGCAGGTAGCTCAGTCTTGGTGAAGTGGAACATGAGTGAGTAGGACAGCTTAATTTGTTGTCAAGCTCCAGAGAAATCTCACGCAAAACTATGTGTTGAGAAAGTGTGAAACTGCTCAAATGTTTCCATGATGTTAACATGGCTTTTAATTAGAATGTGATTGTTCTCTATTGATCCGTTGTCACATTAGGGCTACCCGGCCTGCCACAGACTTATGTCTTATTGGAATTTAATGGCATCTTGCAGATCTTGGTGATTTGCTCAGACAGTCACTCTAAAAAGTTAGTGCAATGCTAGTTTAGCAAGCAGGTGAAGCAAACAACCGCCTAGTACACAAGGGCACCACAAGCTCCGAGACTCCATTACACAGTCTTGAGGCCTTGTCTTAAACCTGCTCTAATCTATATTTCATATAAACATGAGATCATATAACTCCATTCTCCCCTATCTGCTTACCTGTATCTCATTCCCTAATCGATGTATGTTCCAGCCTTCTTTCAGTGTATCTCCAACCTGTTCTGTGTTTAACTTCGCTTTTGCCTGCTTTATCTGTGTATTGGTCGGATCGATCTCAGAGGACAAACTAAAAAAAGAACGATCACTCTGTAGTTTCATCTGCCCACCACCAAACTGTGGACAGGCAAAGTCAGTGAACATAGTGTGTCATTTAATAGAGGCAGCTGTTTCCCTCACAGGTTTGATGACGACAATAAATGGAGTTAAGAGGAGAGTGATCATTTCAAATGTATGCTAATGTTAATCGGTATCCGTGTGATAGACACGTTCGTCATATGTTGTCATATTTATGAGGTAATAATATGTCAGTATTATAGTTTCAGATTTCAGTCTGCTAAAAGTATTCAACATTTAAAACACTAAAAAACGTAGGCACCATGTAGGGAAAAAGCAGCCTCCATATCAACCTAAATACAATATATGTTTTTGATATATATATATATATATATATATATATATATACTGGATTAATAAGCCGTATTGTTGTGTGGTTGTGTAGCTGTATTTTGCATGAGTGTGAGGTTGTACAGTCAGGCTACATTTGCAGCCGCTCCTTGCCTATACATGCGTGTCAAGCCAGACCGCAGTTATCTCCTGTACTACAGCCGGGCATTGTGTGTGTTTGCTGGATCCCACCTGTCCAATGAACTGCAGCATTTCCGTTTCTCATTCTTGATGAAAAGCAAAGTACTTTTCCAGGCAGCAGCACTGCAGACATCTCACCTCGCAATCTGAGGAAAGCCCTGCCAATGGGATGTGAGGAGAGAGAAAGAGAGATGGATTGTTCTGCTGTGTGTAGTGTGCTAACAGGATCTTAGATCTCTCGCATCCAGAACTGCATATACACCACCCAGAGAAAGAGATGCACACAGCAGCTGGAGACATATATTTCATTTCTGAGGAGATGCTCAGATTGATACTTTCATATGTTTGTTTATATGTTTGCAGCATGAGTGTCTTTGTGTATTAATATCTTTTTGTGTGGGTGTATGAGCAGCAGATTCTGTGCTTTTATGTGTGTGTGTGTGTGTGTGTGTGTGTGTGTCTTTGAATGACACGAGCGGAGCTTTATGTCACAGTGCTGGAAGTACATCAGCAGGATGTCAGGGTAACAACTGCTTTTTGAATCAATACATGATACATGAGCAGGTATCCATAATGAATGCTGCCGTGTCACTTATCTTATTAAGTGAACCTCTGCTTTCCAAATACTCTCCTTAAATAACGTGTAAAAATTTTATTTTTGCTCGGATGAAGAGGAAAAGCATTTTCCCATGAGATGTCAGCCACATAATAAAGTATGTCATTCCTATTTCAGGGCTAGCTGAGCCGCTGTCGACTATTGTTGACTTGTCTGCCGCTTGCAGGGAATGCTTTCTGAGGCCTAAGAGAGCGGATGCAGTGAGTGTCATGACTTGTCTCGTGCATTGTCGGTTTGTTTTCATGTTCCAGCATCCGGCGACATAATGCCTGCGTGATGTACAGACGGTTCTATGAGGCGTTTGCATCAGTCCAGTTGAATTCCACAAAGCTATTCCCCGAGGAGTCCCCACTGCGATAGGGAGACACAGAGACATCTGGGTACCTACTGACCACTTAACTGTCTGCACTCGTCAATAACTCTTTAAAAAGATCAATTGGGCGATCAGTGGCGAGAACGCCGCCGGGACTGAGGAGCTATATTGAGCCGTTTCTGTGTGATGATGTCACATGGAGCTCTTTTATTCTTTCCACCCCTCCAGACGTTTGACTTCACGAAAGGGTTGTTCTCCTCAAACCTGAGCAATAAACTCAACAATAAGCTGCTTCTCTCTGATCTGCCTCTTCTGTGCCTGGAGAACTGGGGCGGTCCTCGCAGTGTCCACCCAGCTACCCGATTGAAAGTGTTCCGGCTGAAACACTGAGCCATAAAAATCGATGTGGATAGCGACAGTTTCTTTCATTTCTCGTTCGCTCACCCTTTTGCCCTTGTGAAATGTTCGTTTACACATTTTACAACCTGATTGATTACTTGCTGCTGTTTTCACTTCATTGTGTTCTTTGATCCACCCTTCCATGGAGTGCTTTTCACCCTCCGTTCCACTTGCATCAGACGCTGTGATAAATGTGGTTGTCATGACACCCGTGGCAACCAACAAGCTCACAGTGACGCCCTGAGTGTTTTGAGTCCAGCTGCTGACAGACAGGCTGGTTCAGTGCAAGCTGACCTTTCACCTCCTAACCTTTCTTCCATGCTGATTATTAATCCTACTTACAGTGCACTTCCTGTGTCCCTCCATCGCAAATTAACCTTTCTCTTTTTCTCTCTCCCTCTTCCCCCTCTCTGTTCCTTTCCTTTCACACCCCTTCCTTTCTTTCGTCCCTTTTCCTTCTCCGTCTTGCAGCAAATTTATTCACGTGAAAGTTATTGACGATGAGGAGTATGAGAAAAACAAGAACTTCTTCCTGGAACTGGCCGAGCCTCGCATGGTAGACATGAGTCTGCAGAAAGGTGCAGTACTGAACCTAATCTGTCTTTTATTACTTTCTGTCTCTTGCTCTCACACTTTGTCAGTCTCTTTCCTTCTCTTTCCTCTCACTGTTTCTAGTCTTGGTTCCTCCTGAGGCCTCTTTGTCACTTCTCTGTCCACTCTCTTTACCTGAACTTTCACTCCATGGCATCGCTGCCCCATTTACCCCCCACTCCCCATCCCCACCACCACTCTCCATTTTTACACTGCTGTGCACATGAGAACTTTTAATCTCATTGCCATGTTTTATATTATACGTCATACAAATGATCATAATGACAGATTTCTTCATCGCCTGAATAAATGGAGAACAAAGAGTCGAGCTGTTATCATTTACCATCTCCACAGAACATGTAGCCATTATTAAGATTAGATTATAGATTATTAAGACATATTTTATGTAAATAGCTAGTTGCTATTTTTAAGTTTATGAGCCTGCTTGTTTGAAAAATCTAAGCAATTGCTGTTGGTGAAATGAGAATATTGATTTATTTTTGCTATTAGGCAGTCTATCTCACAGGGCTGCTTGAATTTATTAGTTTATATGAAAGCGTAACTTCATAAAGCTTAAGAAGGTCTTTTTTATGATAGAATCTGATGTGCAGCTCAAATTGAGCTCATGTATTCTTGGGCTGCACCAAGAATACTCACTGTAAGATCATATTCCTCTGCACAACGAGCAGTTGTCTTTTGTCCTTTATTTAGCAACGTGAAAATAAAAATAAAAGTAAGATGGAGACTAATTCAAATCAGAGCAAGTTTTCATCATAAGTTTTGTTGTTTCCCCGGTGTTGTTGGCGATATCTGCTGAAAGAAGCCGACAGGCATTTTCTTAAGATTCACGCGCCGTTATCTAATGCAGTGTTATCTAACAACGCTTAAGGCCAGGGGACGGGAGAGGTTCACAAGCTGGTGTGGAGGGTGCAGAAACTAACACTTGGCTGTTGCCTCCAAACACTACAGCTCATTATGTCTACGTTATCGGGTCTGGCAGCACTGTCTGAGTGGTGCCGGCTCCCTGCGTTTCAGAGTAAGAGTCAGGATGAAGAGCAGTTACTATGCAGGTCTTCATGAGTGACGGCTGCATCACTCTAAATACTCTTGTGCTGCTCTATGATGCTTCTTGCTGTGTTGGTGCAGGTTTTAGTCTGCCAAACACACATACCGTCTGTCATCTTTTTCTTTTTTTAGCTGCTTGTGAATCAGTGAACCATGAATTTAAACTTTGGCATTTGCTGTTAAATTCTCTAAATAGAAGCCAAGCTAAGCAAAATCTCTGAAATGTAAAGTCTACTGCCAACAAATTCAAATATATGTACAAGCGTATGCAGGAATTATTAGTATTCTGGTTAGCGTTTTCATTAGCCACTTCATTTCACTAAACTGTAAACCTGATATAAACCAAATCTAATTCATTCAGATTTTAATCTGATTAGATTATAATTTGAAGTGAGACTGTAACATTTCAACGTTTCTCTTCCACTTGGAAATAAAAAGTTGAATTTATAATTGACAAAACAAACTCTTAATTTCAAGATTTAAAAACACTTTATTAATCCCAGAGGGAAATAGTCTTGTCTCGTTACAGCCGCTGTTAGCACAAATAAAGAAAGGAAAAGAACCACAACCAGAAACAAAGATCCGCACCAGCACAGAATATTTGGCTGCTACTCTTGCATTTATCATGTCTAGTGTTAGTCGGCGTTAACAAACTCCAGACTGACCTTGCTGAGACTGTTTGCCAAGATCATACCTGCTCTTGTCTTTTGCTTCTGTTACATTAGGTTGTAAAAATGATGATTATGTGAGCTCATTGATATTTTTCAAAGCAGAAGTTACATAAACGTTACATCATTTCATTTTACAGGGCGGCCTTTGAAAAAGGAAAACACGGAATCTGTCATTTACAGTTGAAAATTGTGGTTTTGTATGACCAGTGTCTCTAGGTGGCTGATGTTGCTAGTCACTGTTATTTTTGCTTTTGTGCTTGTGCTCTAATACTGTGTCTTAGAATCGTTACCATTTAATGGATCCCAGATTGTTAATGGGGAAGTAACAAATCTAGTATGAATCTGAAACCTTCATTTACCGATCACCGAATCAGTTGATTTCAGACACATGCATAAGCTCACAGAAAAGCAGATTTTTCTTCTCTTTCTACCCCTGTGAGGAGAAACGTACAGCGGTTACTGTTTAGTCAGTGAAGTGAAGTGAAGCCATCAAATTGCATCTGCATCCGAGTCCACTGCGGCAAGCATGAATCAGGATTGTTACGGACAGAATAGGTGTAGAGGAAGTGGAGGGGGAGAGCGATATCTGCTCAGGTGGATGATGAGATGGGGATAGGTAATGACGGCTGGAGCTAAGGAAGACACATGCCAATGGCTTGGTTTAGTGTGAAGACGTCAAAAGTGTTGCTGCTTTATTTTCATTTGTCTCCAGGGCCTCCAATCATCCTGTAATGTCTGTATGTAGAGACCATTAGATAACCACAAAACACAGATTTATATTACTTACAGTTTATATTGTTTTATTACCAGTCATGATGGAGTTTAATAGATCGGCGCACCCAGCAACCTGTTTACACATTTGTACACGTCTATTACACAAACTGATTTGAATGTTCCTCATTCTGATAGCAGAAAGACGACAACCGAACTGTGCCGCTAATGAAGGCGCAGACAGTGCTGACAATGAGTAGTACAAGATACATCTATTTTTTAATGCAGGCGGTAATGAATGTTTGATCAAGGGTAATAGATGTTTGATCTATATATGATGAGGAGGTAATGAAAAAGCTTTTCTGTATTATTTCCCATGCAGGATCATATTTTATGAATGTATCCGTGCTGATGAAATCATTTTTGAATTTGAAATTAGAGAGAACACAAGCCAGTGTTTAGCAGAGGGTTTATTCCCCTGTTGCCACAGTAGGTGCTTCAGGATCTCAGCGATGTGGATGATATGATAATTTCTCACTTTTCATATCTAATGTGGCGATTATATTGTTGTTCATAACCACTGATGTGGGGTTGATTGGGTTTGTTTTTCTCCTTATTAAAGCTGTGGTGAAGGAGCAGAATTGATGAATATTCTATGAGTCTTTGTTTTCTTTGACTGTTTTTCATATGCGAAGCCTTGCTCCATTTTCCTCTCTGCTTTTTTCACCAACAGTAGTTTGCAACGACTTGGTTGTTGTTCCTTCACCTCTCTTATGGGTGATCAAACTTATAACACAGAAATATCTGTCAGCTCTTATTTTAACTCTCTGATCTTTTTTATTTATTACTTGCAGTTACATCAGTAAAAGTTTTGAATGTGTTAACACACTGCTGTGGATGGCCGAACCTGGGATGTGAGCAAGTCCCAGGGTGGCAGGTCTGACTTTGGACAATGTGTGAGTAATGAAAGCAATCAAGCCAACAGTCACCCTGACCCGTCAGTCTGGAGTTGTTTACTGCCGCCCTTCTCTAACTTATACCGAAGTGGTCAATACCATTAGCACCTCAGGTGAGGTGGCCAGGCGAGCCACTCCACCACTGCTGCTGCACAACGTAACTGCAGAGTCAGAAACTGAGTCACTTCCAAGTTTGCTGAGGACAGTAAGGTTTTTTTTATTTTGGTGACTCGGGTGCTGAGACATGCTCACGCCAGTGTTGTTATTCCAACGGCGAAACATTAATTCACATCATTCTATTCAGGCACTTGACAACAGTCTTCAACACTTTTGCATGACACCAGCCTACCAAGACTGAAATATCTGTATCTATACAGAAACCTCGCTAAGTGGATAGAAGATCCTCAGACAGAGACACATTTCTTAAAATATTCAGTTATGTACATGTTTTAAGAAACCAATGCACATGACAGAACATACACATTTTCTATATTTTGTCATCTACGTTTTGATATTGTACACAGTTGATTACATAAATGTTTTGTTGTAATCATTAGTTGTCATTTGTCTGTGTGTGTTTTTTTAGAAGTACTCCTTGCATTTATTTGCATTCATTATCATATCCTATCTTTATTATTTTCATTTGAAACAAGGTCAACTGTGTAATTATAGTGCCGACAGAATAAAACTGCTGTGTCCTCTTTTAGATTGAGACATAAAACACAAAGGACACAGGGATCTCCAATATACCGATCTGTGAAAGCAGAAGACACTAGACTATAATATTCTGTACATAGTATTTAATACAGGGTGGCACAGTGAGAGATGATCCTTGAACCACAGAATCAGAGTTTATCCTTGTACTTCAGCAAGTATATATTCTACAGAAGCGAATGGCGCTGTCAACTTAGTGTACCCTGCAGGGGTGTTGCATTTTATCAAACTGTGACCTTTGACCTCTCAATGCCATGTTATTCTATAGCTGGTTGGCACTGAGCATTGTGCTCTACAGTGTAGTAATGTCACAATCGTAGCATGAATTATTCACTGTTATAATATATTCCTAAAACTCAATGAAATTTGTCGAACTGCTTCTGTGGTGCCACCAACAACAGTCACAACTTGAAAATAATTTGTTTTTCAGTGGTATGAGTTTATGTTAGACATCTTTGGTTGATGCAGAATTGAATCAATGGATCAACTAACCTTTTTTTTTTCAGGCCAAATAAAACTATGCTAAATGACCGGTTATATAATTTTTCTAGCCTGCTACGCGTAAGGAATCTTAAGAAGAATGAGATGCAGTAAATAAATGATGAGCATTCGAAAGTATTTTTCCTGAGGCTTAAAATTGTCATGGCAAGGTCTGAAGTATACACACTTGAAAAAATGATGAGAATGGACAGGTTGAGAAAGAGGGGGAGAGAAGGATGGAGGACAGAATAAGCTCCTCTAAAGTGTAAAAAAAAAAGGACAGGAAGTGATGTGGGGGGGGGGGGGTGGAGAGCTCAGAAGCTGGGCCCTTCAAATGACACTGCAAAAAGTGTTCTACAAAGCAGTTGTTGGCATCGACATCATTCATGTATGGAGGTGTGTTAACATTGTGTGCATGCGACTGAATAAGGAAGAACACTTAAGTGAATTCTCTCTGCATGAGAGTGTTTCTAAGTGATGGTAACATTATAGTATCACACACATGTGTCTGCATTTGTGCTAGTGCCATCGTGTGCGCGTGGCTGTAGGATTAATTCCACTCTCTCCCCCTGCGGTAATCCATCTCCCACCCTGCCATTTTTCATTTAAATCATGCCTAGCGTGGGGAAATGTGCCACTCGTCAAGCCTCCTCACTCGCAGCGAGCTCTTGTGGCATCTAAGGGCACTTCGCATGCTATTGTTTAAGCTTGGTCAGGTCCTTCTGCCGATCTACTCATACACAGACGCATACATTTATTTTCATTACCTCCAAATGAGCCATGAGTCACATTGTGGCAAAGCAAAAGCAACTCGAAACTCTTTTAGTGACCCAGCCAGGAGACGTAAAGTTTGAACAGACCATCTTAACTGTTACTGAAAACACCATATAAGAAAATTTAAAAAAATGAGGTTATGCCATTAAACCGTAGAGCAGCTTCATGTCACAAATGAAATAGGAAGCTCACTTAAAATGTTTAATATACAGCTCTGCTCATGGTCGTCAACATCTCAACCATTTATCAGAGAAAAAGGTGAAAAAAAAGTGCCTGTGAAATCTTGACTAGTAGAAGTATTACTACTGAACCTGTGGTAAGTATAGCAATAGCAGTATTTAATTGCTTGGTTAATACCAGCAGCACTAGTAATAACTCTGCAGTGCTAGCAGGACTAATGTAGTAGCACTTCCAGTAAAAGTAGATCTACAGCACTAGTAATAATATCCTTTCAATATCCTTTTCCAGGCTCTAAAGGACAGAGGGTATCATATGTTGGACAGGTTGTAAAGTCCGTTCAGGCGAATTTGTGATTTATGCTGGACTGCTGTGATGAAGGGGGGATATGTCACTCAGCTACCTCAAATGGTTAATAGAAAATTATTAGATAGGGAGGATAACTTTCATTAACCCGCAGAGGAACAGGAGTGTGAGAGAAGAGATCTTTTCCCTAAGATCTCACGTGGAATCCGCATCAGATGATTCAACCAGCATAGTGCCTGTGTTCAAAGTGAATATGTGTTGTGTTAACATTATGTTAAGGAATCAAGTGTCGGGAAAGTCCTGCGTATTCTGACCCAGCCATCAACTCTAACCTCCCCCCAATAAAACATACTTTCTTGCTTTGTAAAAACATCATCTAATTTTCTCCTCTGCTCATGTCATAATTACTACAGCTGCAGGTATATCACTGTAATATGTTACTGTTTGTCATAATAACCTGCTGGCACAAACGACATATTGGCTCATTGCTCACCTCCACACAAGTGGAAAGATGTGGGAGGAGGAGGTTTGTGAAGCTATTCAACCATCTAAGGCGCAGTTCTCACATACGGGGTACACTGGTGCTTTAAAGGCTTAATCTGTTGTGGTAACAGAAGAGAAAAATACATATTTCAGTAAGATACTGAAGAACATTTTTACTGGATTCTGCCTATTTTCACCTTTTCCTCTTATAATTTCTCAGGTTCAGTGCCTGTTGCTGCAGCTGAAGTGAAATTATATAGGATGTTTATAAAAAATGTGGTAGATGTATGTATGTATATGTGTACAAGGAAAAGAAAAGTAAAAGTATATTTGGAGAAGGAGCACATACACCACAACACTGCAGCGTTAATTATTGATGAAGTTTGAGAGAAGCATCCGTGTGAGGTTTTGTTTACTGACAAAAGGTAAGTAAGGTGTCAGGCGTGTAGAGACACAGACACAGTGTGTGAACGAAGCGCCCTTGTTGCGTGTGGGATTGACCCAGCTGCGGAGTGAGCCACAGCGGGTTAGAAGACACACGCGGTTTACTGTT
>JAUYWH010000014.1:4123885-4204784 GCA_034779795.1 Ctenopoma multispine | reverse complement strand
ACAACCGGCCGACAAACAACAAGACGAACAGATGGAAATAGAGGCTCGTCACTCACGGTACCGGAGGAGCAGATGGAGGATGACGATCTGGAATGAGAATAAGCACAAGTGATACGAACAAGAGCTCGGGACACGACGAGAAAACACGATGTCTGAGCGAGGAGCAAGTGAGTGGACTTCCTGTTTGTACCTTGTCCTAACCAATCCTACCTCTTCCTCGCGGTCACCTGACTCGCTCACCTGACATAAGGTAGAGCTCATTTCGCTCCCTTTTCCCGGGTCAGAGGCTCCATTTATCTCTTTACAAGCCTGCTTACCTGGATCAGGTGTGTTCAGTCAATTAGAAGCGAAAAGATACCAAACAAGGGTGGACTCAAACAAGACAATGTAGATTTTTGTCTTCCCAGCTTCTGATTGACTAAAAACTTCCGATCCAGGTAACCAGCAGTAGCTAGGGCAGGGATTGTTAGAAAACAAGCTGGGCAGTGGCCCTCAAAGACTTTAATTGCCCACCCGTGACCTAGATGATCAATGCAGTGCACAGCATCAGCTCAATGTGCAAAAAACGATGAAAACAATTTCAAATTTACTGTCTCAGCACTTTGGGATTTATGTGGTTTTGGCTAATCCAATGATTTACAGTAAATATCTGGAAAATCATGACAGGTATCACATCAATGCCAAACTCCTATATGCAATATTGATTTAGTATCACTGACTGATTTTCAAAATTGGCCTAATATAACCACACAGTAACATTATAGTTGCTTTGTAACTCATTAATTACATTAAATAACACATTAATTTGCAGCTATATTGACAATTATTTCTCTGTTTAACATTAAACTGAATATCTTTTGGTTTTTGGACTTGGTCAGTTCTGATAATATGTGATGGATATTTTTGCTATTTTTAGACTTAGGTCTTTTCCATGCAGATTAAAATCATCAGAGGTCAAACACGGTCTCTCTCTGGTTGTTCCTCAGGGAGCATCACGTCTGTTCAAAGGGCTGAAGTGCTCAATCCTGAGCTGGAGGAACTCTAAATGACTGGTATTGAATCAATTTGCTGCCTAATTGGGCTGAGATAAAGACCCCATTTCCTTATCACTAGCGCCACCAGTCATTACAGATGGCACTGGGGATCTCTCACTGGATGTGCCAGGAGGTCAGAATGAAGCTGCTGATGGTTTTGACAATCTCATAGTAATCTAAGGAGGTAGTATATACTGTGCGTGCACTATCTACTGTACAGTATCATGTACAAGTATAGTGGAATTAATGAATCTTATTAACTGATCACTGAGCGTGCTAATATTGCTCAGCACGTCACTGGATCGGTTTGTTCGGCATTATTTGACCATTGCTCATGTTGATTTGTAAGAAAACATTCATCTATAGTCCTTTACTTTGATTTCATGTAGGTCTCTTTCAGATTAAAAGCATCTTTTGTACTGTTTCGGCATGTGTGGGGTGGATTACACTACCATTTACATGATTGCACAGAGGAACCTTTCACTGAAATATCAGCTTATAAAGACACATCTGTTACCCTCCATCCCTTGGGAAAGGTATGAGGATTGAGTATTTACCATTTCAACAAGCACGCAGACAATAAGCTCCCGACAGCACTACAAGGACAAACAGGAAGTGATAATTTGATGAAATGTGGGTTAAATGTCATGTGCTGATCAAAGGACACATTTTACATAGGTCTCAATTAAATTGCTTCCATTGCTATTGGCTTAATATGTCGTTAAACTAGGGCTTATCCCATCATATCGTGCATCATTACACAAGAATCTCCCACAAAGACACATAATATTACCATAGCTAATGACATGCAAGAGCCCCTCATCTGCTAAAACGTGTCGTTTTAGCTGTCTCCTGGTGATTTTACCATTACCTTTCCAGAGCCTCACCGAGCTCTGCCTGTGTTTCAGCACCTGACTGCAAACGCAGCGGGACTTTAGTGAGTGAGCGATGGAGAACAGCTGGTCGCACCTTGCAGGAGCTGTAACCTCACCACCTGTTGGCAGGTGATTCAGGGACGTGACCCCAAGACCTCAGTCTATTTTGTAACCACCTCAGTGTAGGGAGAGTAGAGAAATTGACGGTGGATGGATCGTGACAGTTGAGTGACATTGACCCTTAAAAAAATATCTCTACTGCATTTTCAGCATATTTCCAATATTTTCAGTTTCATAAAATCCACCTCCTGAAGCAGGTGATATAAAGGCAGCTTTATATTTGAATCATTTGTTAATTAAGTTATTAACCATTTTATTGTCAATTGTTGCATTTCCATCCACTTTCACCGTGATAAATAATAGGAATTTTTTATTTAACGAAAAACTGTCCCAACTTCTCTTTGAGAGATGAATTCAAACATTTGTACACAGGACGGTGACCAGACATATCCTGAGGTAAGTCCAGGTGTCTAGTGGGAGCACATACTGTATAGAGAACATACAGGTCTTACAGGTACGCATATTGAGTGTGAACTTTGTAGAGGAATGTAGAGAGGTCAAGGACGAATATAGTGAAGTGTAAGATCTGTCAAAATCTGATGGGAAATTTCTTCTTTGAGAGACCGGAAGACATCCAGCAAGTCAGCATCTGTCATTATGTTTTCTCCTCCAGCCACCCTGGCTGTTGGATGACTGCATACTGTACATTTTTCCCACGTGAACACATCTCCAGGTCTCCAGGTTTGTTCCACATGGATGCAAATAATATTATGGGAAATTTGACAGCTTGACAAAGCCCGGTTTTAGCTGTGGGAAGAATGAGGTAAATGAACAATGTACCAAAACAAGAGAACAGATTTGATCAGTGTTGAGCAGACATCTCAATTCAGTCAAAACCAGAGGCACATAAAATAAAATTAAGTTTAAAAGAAATTAAAGGCAGCTGCAGGCTTCGAAATTAATGTCTCTCGTCATTGTTGCTCTGTGTATGTTTCTTTTGGTTATTACCTTGGTTATCTGGATTGAATTAACATGAGCAATCCTTCAATTACATGTGGATGATTATGAGCCACGTGAGGTATTACATGTACAGGTTTGTGGTGTGAAGGAAGCCTTTAGTTTACTCCGGAGGTGATTGTTTTTTTGAATGCTAAATATCTGCACCACACACCAGTGCTACAAAACATTGATGCAATACTCTCGGGTGCAGTGTAGAAATACATCTTAATACTGAGCCAAATGTTTTTTATTGGATACTGAGTATTGTGTTGCACTGCCTGAGTCTTTCTCTATATAACTTCTTTGACATTTGAGCACTGAGATCGGGCTCAGAGAACATCTGTGATGCACCATTTTCTCTTGTCTTAATTGCTGGGGGACCTGTTTTGCACATTGTGCACCTGCCTCATGAACTTGCGTCATTCCTGGCAGGAGGTTGGAAGTTTGCTCCCAGTCTAAAATCTGCTAAATCCCCTCTGTGTTGTCAGCAGAGTCTCTTGGTTCTTATTCTTGGCTTATTTTCAAGGCCGCCTTTGAATAAAGATGACACAATAATGAAATCTGAGAGAAATTACCTTAATATGTCAAGAGACTTCCAAAATTAGAACACTGTGACAGTGATACTATTCCCCATGCAGGAGGTGGATTTAAGTAAAGACTGTTATGTAATTATAAAATACACCCAGGAACTTATTGTCACAGGAGACATGCAGAGTTTACCTGCATCGCCAGCTCTGAGATATGGAAACAGGTTTGTTTTGGCCAATTCTAGATGTCTGTGTTCCTATTTTTACTCTTCCTATTAGGGTACATGTGTAAATATCTACTAAAAGACCTTACCACAAGCACGTGACTCATACTGTATCCGTTTCTTTCTCCTTATCTTTTTCACTCTTAACGAAGACTACATATCGTAGTGGGTTTAGAATTGGTGCCCTAGTGGTATATGGGTATATGGGCAGATGGGTGTTCACCTCCCAGTCTGCTCCACCAGCCATGGCACAAATGTCACGACTCAGAGGGCCTTTGGTTGCCTCACTGCCACAGAGAAATCACACTGGCACGGATGAATAGATTTAATTCAAATGGGAGCCCAGCGCTATTCATGCATTCACAGACCCCGACTTCATTAAAGCTCCACTTCTTTCTGGGGTCACGAGGAGGAATGTCACAGACAGGCTGTGACATGATAATGAAGCTAATGCAAGTTCTACATTAGTGGATTTCTTTCGATTGTCGTGTGTTAAGTTAGAGACTCGAGTGGTAACCTCTAAGAGTTGTGATTGATTTGGCATCTACACAAATTACAGTTTGAGTTCAGCTCATTTAAGCTGGTTACAACTAATTCAAAAGTCTTGTTGCTTGTTAATAAACTACAAACTGATATCTTGCTGAATAGTTTCCATACAATAGACCTTAATTGTTAAATTGGTTAGCTTGCTGAGGAATTGGAGGTATGCAGCTTTTCTCCTGCTCTTTATCCAACTTCTCACTGCCGCTCCTCTTTGTTCTATTAATATCTGCATCTGATCATCAAAGCATATTGACAAAAGAGACAATTGCAGTTAGTGCTAACCACGATTCAAAATGTTTCCTGCTGTTTCTGTACAATAAAAGTCACATTGCTTCTGCTCGTCTCTTACAGCAGATATCTGCTTATAAGATGAATAATTAATAATAAAGATTTGGTTTCTATACGGCCAGTAAAATCTTTACTGAAAGCACTAATGGCAAAGTTCTACTATAGATGGTCACATAGCTGGTGGACCCCTGCACTAGCAATGGAAACTACTTTATAAAGAGGTAATCGACACATAAAACATAAAAACATGACCCTAACCATTAAATAATATAATATATATATATACATAGATACCTTAAACTCAGCAATAGTCTGTTATGTGTCTTGTAAGTTGTCACTTACTTTAAAAAGCAGATTTCTTGCTTTGCAGTGTCATCTTTTCCAGAGAAGTAATACAGGATGTTTTTCTCCCTCTGTTAGCGCTGAGCTAACTGTCAAAGCAGCATTGATTGTATCAAACATGCAATTAAATGGTAATTTAGTGATGCAGTGTTATTGTGGGAGGCACTGGATGACCAGGCCCTTTAATTATCACTGATTGTGATTATAACCTTGCATATTTTCCTTGTGCATCTTTATCTTTATGTACATTGTTTGCCCAACTTTCCATGAATCAAAACAATGGTGAAACTGCAGTGTATACTTACAGCACCGCCTCCTAAGAGTGGAGGGCAGAGCTGACTTTCTCTGCCGTGATTGTTGTTCAGTAGTTAGAAGTAGGATGAGAGACGACGTGTCGGTGATTTACTGTGTCTTTTCTCTTTCTTCAAGGACAAAGACATCAAGTTGGGCTACTTCAGCCTTCACTGCTGCTGCATTCTTATCCACATTTACTCAGCATCATGCTCTGCAGATAGGAGGGTTACAGGGCAGCCGTGCACTGGGAATGGCAATAGAAGTTTGACGTATTGTTACCAAATTAGATTCATCCCTCTGCTCTGTATCACCATAATGCAGCTTTTAAACCAATGCTTTTCGTTTTTGCGCAAGCATTTGTCAGCTTGATGTGATTTATGTTGCGCTCTCTTCCCCTGCCAGATTGGGGTCGCAGTTGAAGGACGGTACCCGTCACTTAGCAAATGGCACAAGCACATACGTCAAAACGCGCCTCGTGCTTTCCGTGCATCTCCCTGCTGCCAGTAGCCTTGCTACGGAAGCAGACAGTCCACAGCGAGATTGTTGTCTAGTAACGGTTGCCATAGATGCGACACTGTCAGGGGCTTAGGTGTAATGGATTTAAATTGAACTGTTGCATTTCTGGCTGGGAGTCGCAGAGAGGGAAAGTGGGGAAGGAGGAGGAGGATGGCTGTAGCAGCCGAGGGAGGAGGGAGGGACAGAAATAGTCTGAGCATAAAAAAAGACAGAGAGGTGGAGAGAAACAGACACAGTCAACCAAAGAGACGATGAGCCACAGATAGAGGAGAAAGGAGGGAGAGGGGGAGCTGCTCTGAAAGTCCTCACCATCTGTGATGAGGAGCTGGAAGAGCAGTAATTGTTCCTGAGAGGTGTGTGGGGGCTGTTCTCAGCTCGGAGAGATGGACGAGCCGTGCTACTACCTGCCATGCTGGTGGCACACCGCGGTGTGAGGCCTGTCTTAATGCATAGGTGAGGGCCAGCAGGGGCACAGGCCTTCTATGTGGGCTCTCATTAAAGTCGGTGTCAGGGGTGACCTTCTCAAACCCCCCTGAGAACAACGCTCTATAGTGACACACCTCACGTTCCGTAAAGAGGGGATAGTCGGGCGCTTTGCATTATTCCTGCAGCAACAAAAAGTCCCTTCTCACAGTGGATGTATTCTGTTAAGAATACTTTATTTCTGGTTGTCACTTAAGACATGAATGGGGTCTGTGTGGTTGTTTGTCCATGTTGCTGTCAGCAGCCATTCAAAGCCACAGTTTAAAGCGACTCGAAGAGCTTAGTTAAAACTAGTAGAATCCTATTTATTATTCAAATGAAGGCTACGTACTGTACATGCTTTATTTATCAAATCTACCACTGTATGTAGAGTTTTACTACTTTTAAGCTTATACCATCCTTCTTGTGTGCTGCTTTAATGCAAATGATATTTTGCTCACAGTTGCCACTTTTTCATCTTGCACGAGTCATCAGATAGTCAAAGTTTTCACTTATCACAACACAGCATACTGTATGTTATCACTACATGTTCATTAAAGGTCAACACTGGCAACCAAGTGCCAAAAGCTAATTGGCATTCCCATCAGACTTATTGCACTTTGTGTTTAGTGCTAATTATCAAATGATAATGAGATTACCCAGACTTTATCCTGTAAGCCCACTAGTAAAAACACCGGATACACTGTGATCTCTGCTGTGTGATGTCATGCCTTCTACACAGGCATGTGTAGAGCATGCAGAAGGCAAACACACACAAACAACTGGTGTTGTTTGTGTGTGAAAACAGCTTTAGATAGTGAACACAGTCGAGATTATACTTGTTAAGCATCAACATATGTGCAGTGTCATTGTTAGCATGTTAGTATGGTTGAATACTCTGTGGCCTGTGCACAGTGAGGCTACATGACATCAGTACTCATCAAGCTAGAGAACTACAGACTAAGACTAAGAAAACAGACTGTGAATCACAATCTTCCTGTATAGTCCTTTACACTACAGTATTAAAGTATGTACAGAGGAGTGTCGGTGTGTATCTGATTCAGTTGGCCCTCTATAGGAGAAGTAGGCGGGCTTTTATACTATAGGTCTGTGCCCCAGGGAGCCCAGTGTCTCACAATCTGACAATGTGATCCAAAGCGCAGTCAGTGAGTAAAAGCGTGAATGACTCAGTATGTTTGATATGTTATACACAACAACACAGTATTCTCTGAATGTCATAGAATAAACCTTAGATGGTTCAGTTCTTACTCTTAAGTCAACATTACATATATTACTTAGTCATTTGTTTTAATTTTTTGGCCACAGCAATTCTGGAGGATGTCTCGTTTAGGAACAAAATTCTTTAAATACACTTGATAAAATATTCATATGCAGCAGGCTGTCTCATGTCCAGAGGGTAAGACATGAAAGTATTAACAAAAAAGTTAGTTCCACTGCAACCTTCTAATGTTGCAGATATTAATGTTGCATATGATAAGTGGATATTAACGGCTTCAAAAAGAATTGTTGGGGCCTTGTCTGCGTGAAAACCCAATGGGATGACTCTAAGGCGGCCGTGGCTCTGTCTGTGCACCTTGGCCGTTAATCAGTGCTCAGGGTTACATCAATGATGTCAGCACAGTGGCCACAATACATCACACCGAGCAGTCAAGAGGCACTCCCTTACCTGATGAACTCAGCACAGACACACTGGTGGAGTGTTTATCTGTGTGTATGTGTGTTTGCGTAATCCTTAGGGACTGTCCTTCCAAGAAAAACGAGAGCATCAGTCATTGCAATAAATACCCCAAAACAACATCTCTTTAAGTTCAGGGGAAAAGCCTTTTAGGGGACGTTGCAATTATGAGTCTTGTCCATTGGGAGAAATTGGTATGGTGGCACAAGGTCTGCGGGAGGAGATTTTTTATACCACATGATCCTTGACAACATTTTATAATAATAATACTAATCAGTGGTTGAAATATTGAGTCTCTTGCCAAAGAGTAAAGCTCCAAAAAACGTGTGCAATATAACTCACATCAAATGTGAACACAAAACTGTGCTATTGAGCTATTTTCCATCGCTTCTGATGTATCTCATGTACAACATGTGTGTGAGCAAGTGTGTAAATATACTGCACATTGGTGAGCAACCAGTGTAATTATGCACCTTTATTTGTGTGTGTGTCTGTGCATCAGGCCTGGTCTGATGACATTATCAGGGTTGGTAATCTGCTCTGTAATTGCCTGCTGCTGACACGGCAGAGAGGCTGATATGGCTGCAGAATAAACAGACTGTTAACAAGTAGACAGAGCTTGTCTCCACTTGATCTGCACAGCACAGCATGGCATCTGGACTGGACGAATTTCAGAGAGGAGGAGAGAAAGACGGGGAGGCAGGGAATGCGTGAGACAGATGTATCAAAACAGCAGAGAAATATGGAGGCTAAGGAAAGACAGAAGCAAGATTTTTTCACAGCTCAGTATTTTTCCCTCGAGGTGAATCAGACTGTTTACCTGCAGGCAACTGGCATTCAATCACACTGAAGAAATAAATCATTATCTTTTGGTGAGGTAACTGTGCATGGCGATGACACACTACAGGTAGCAAGAGTCCAGAATGACTGTTTGATTCTTTCAGTATCAGGTAATTAGTTTGGCCAGACTACCCCAGATTTGTTGTCTAAGTGCAAGATGATTTTTTTCACATAGACATTTTTCACTATAGAATTTACAGACATGGTTTTGGAGTGGTATAAGACTGGTCTTTGCAGTTATAAGAAAATAAACACATCAAAACGTTTTATCGTAATAATGCTTTCAGTCATGTTTCCTCAGCGTTTATCTGTATTTGATAAAGTCCCAAAGAGAGGAAGCAGAGAAACGGGGAAACACGGGGGATGAGTAGATAAGTAGAATGAGAGGTGAGAGATAGTGAAGAACTAGAGATGAACGAATGTTTGAGGAAAAGATCTAGAGTTAAACAAAGAAAATGCCGCTGAGGGAGAACCACCAGAGAGTTTGGCAGGAATAGGAAAAGGGATGAGATTCTTGCTGATGTGTGAAACTGCCCCATGCGAAATGCAGCATATGGGTTGATTAGGAGTTTCTCTGGTGTGTCCACAGGCAGGCTGCCTGTCTGGGGTTCACAGGCTCTCCCAACAGCTTTGATCAGAGATACAGATTAAACCCAATATGCTGTCTAATAGTGGCAGGCCTGGTATTGGTCCTAACGAAACATTTCATTTAGGGAAATATGCTCAGTTTCTCACATTAGTGAGTTTTAATCAGTTCAAAACCGAAATATAAAAGTTTCTATCACTTCCTGTTTCCAGTCTTTACACTGCAAAGTCATAACGGCTGCGGGAAAGTCCTAAAAGCAAAGAAAAGCAATGAGCGATTAATCACAAATATCTATTGAGCAGCTCTGTTTCAATTGCTATGAAACATTAAAATGTGTTTTTTTTTCCTGCTTTGCACCATAACCAAACCAGATTTCAGGCTAGACTCACTGGCACAATTTAAAAATACAGTGTTGTGGCTGGTAGAGTCTGCCAGATTTGTTGGCAATGATTCTGTTTGTTTACTGTAATCACCCTAATATCTCAAACTGAATGTGGTAAAGACTTATTGATGTCAAAATGCTACACATATCAGCCTTAATTAGCGTAGCAAGATTAAAAACATGACTTTTCAGCCGTGAAAGACCTTTATCAGGATGCTCGAGTGAAATCATCCACCATTCAGCTAAATTATCAGTTCATTCAGTCTGGCAGCGCTGCCTCCGAAGATGAAGTATGGCGTGTACTCAGCATTTTGACTCCTTCTGATTCCACGCCGTCAGAAACATGGATACAGCATAACAAGATGATGGACGCGTTACACAGCCTGCATATTGAAAGATAATAAAGACAGCTGAAGCATCCATCTTTGTCATTTCGTTTGGCTCACGGGGCAGACGGTGCGTGCTTGTGTGTGTGTGTGTGTGTGTGTGTGTGTGCGTGCGTGCGTGCGCGCGTGTGTGTGTGTTTGGTGGCACAGACCGGAGACAGCGGCCGTTCAGCTGCAATCCTGAACCGTTATTATTTAGTGCCTCACTCTGATCTGCAGGAAACACTGATGAGTCTGCTGAGATGTGTTTTTACTCCCAGCCTGTTATTGTGTGTGTGTGACGGTGTGTTTGTACAGTATGGGTTGTACATTCATGGTTCACAGAAGATTAATTCTACAGATTCTTCTGATCCCTGAATTTTCTATCTCACATCAGATCTGATTTGAGAGTGTTGATCTGGTTTATGACCAAATAACTGCAAAACTAGTCTCAGTGTTAAGATGTGGTTAATGCCACCTGTCGATTGTTATCAAGCTAGTTCATCCTAAACTAAGACAGTGAATGTGAGTCGCATTGTCAGTGTGAGCCCTGTCTTTTTATCCATCATGCCATCCATTAGTCCAGTCTTAAGTTTCATAACACAATCTCTTCATTCCTTCGGGATTCCTCTTATTCTGTAGTTCTACTGTTCTTTGTCCCATCATTTCATAATTTCATCCATTTATTACACCACTCCTCCATCCTGCTGCCCATCAGTTTATTCCCCTGTTCTTTTAAATCCCGTCTTTAATTTGTCATATTTCATCCATATTCCGTCTGTGGTTGGGTTTTATCGTGGCTCTGGTGGTGTTCGACGTCTGGCTCCTTCTGGTAAAATGCAGTTTCCTTTCCAAGACACTGAGGCACAAACTTCACCAGCACTGTACTAGTGTGCATGTACTAGTTAACAGGCACTGAGAAGCACTTTGTCCTGCTGAGGTACAGTACAGTGTCATGTACAGTAAGTGCAGCCCATTTAGACTTGCTACATAACTCTTCTACTCATCTCATTATACCAACATCCCTTCTTTCCCTCCTCTACTACCTTCACCAGGCAGTTATCCTGTTGTTGCTGTTTTCCCATCACTGCACAAATCTTTTTTTTTTCTTACCATGTCTCCACTCTCTCCCTCCTTTTCTCTACATCCCACCATTACCATTCTTCTGACTTCTTGTTCTCCTGTTTCTGGCAGTGCCTCCATAAGATTCTCAAGAGTTCTTCTGATTCTCCTCATATTTTATCCATCCATGCATCCAACACTTTTTTCCATCTGTACATCATTCCTCCATCCACATGTTGCACTAAGGGCACGGGCCCAAATCTACCTCCATCCTTGGCGACCAGAATAGCCCTGATAAGTTAAACGATGGTTCCGTCTAAATGGGTGGTGGAGGGGGAAAGGGTGCATTAGCGCTGTATTGATGCTGTGACTCAGAGCCTGGCTGTATGCGAGAGCCAGAGGAGGACTCACTCTTTTGTAACGAGACAGATCTGATTAGGCCGAGCATGCAGGAGAACATGCTGATGAGGACAATGGTTAAACACAGACACCTCCACACCCACCCTTCGCCTCCACACACATACACACATTTCTCCACTCCTCCAATTACATCCCTTTGGTTAATCTTCCCTATCGCAATTGTACCGCTGGCAGAATGACAACCTTCTGGACTGTGAGTGCAGTCGGTACTATAAGTCTGCCTTTGAAACACCTCTGCTTATCTTGTGTGTGTTTGTGTTTGGTCCTTTATCAGCTCTTGTCTGGTTTCTGTGTATGCATGTGTCTATATGCCCATGAAAGTGTGCACCTGAGGGTATATGAGTCCGGTCCTCCATAAAAAACGACCCCGCAGCTCGTGTGAGCGAACAGCTTATTACGACTCAAAGTCTATACTGTTAATCTATCATCTAAGATTCGAGTGAGGAGGAATCAATCTTTTTACTGGCAGAGCCCACAACTGGCTGTAGGTTGTCGGGACAGATGAAGGGGTCAACAAAACATTAACCCAAACAACGATTAGCTTAGTTTTCATGGTTAAACTATCAACTATTCACTTCATGTTAGAGATAGTTTGTGGTCATGGTTAAAATAACCCAACACTGACTGTGTGAACAAACAAACTCTAACCTCCTGTGTCCAAGTCCAGCAGTTTGTCAATCTCTCCAACCACCCTTACGTTCTCCTTATGAGGTTCCAGACTGTATAACGACACAAGAGCTTGCACAAGTGCATTTGTCCCTGACAGACGACAGTCATAAATCATGTGGCCACTAAAAGTCCTTACCAGGTGAATGTAAATGTGAGTCATTTTTCTGTATTAGAAATGATTGATCCTGTTTTTTGTCCTCGTAGAAGGACAATTCTTGATGTCACCAACTATTCAGAAGTGAGTTTTAGCATAAATCTAGAAAACAACAATGTCAACAATATGGTAATCCAACTAAACATACAAACAAAACCAAACCTATCAAAAAATGTGCAATCAGCTACTATTTTTAATCCACTATGATTTTCCATTGATCAGTTGATTAGAGGCTGTCTATTCTGTTACCTGCTCATCTGAAATAAAAAACATTATCTTAGAAGAAGATTATACTATAATATGATAATAAAAATAAAAAGATTGTGTCACTATGAGAGTGTAAAACTTTCCTTTTCACCGTTGCGCTGCCAGTGTCTTCCGAAAACTGATACTACTATTGTTTTTTAATTAAAGCTCCTAGTAACAATTAGAAAATCAGAACCTTTATTAACTGAATCAGTGTGAGAATCAAATGAAAGTGGCAAATATCTGATACTAATTCCTCAAAATTTAAGTAGTTAAACTGAAAATATATTTTCTTTAGGCTTTGGAAATGTAGGAATCCCTCATACTTTATGTGTGATTGTTAATAAATGAAGATCCAGACAACACTAAAGTCTCCTGGGAGTTTATTGATTAAGTCATGAAAGACGTGACCTTAGACCGTGAAAAACTGGTCATTTATAACGATTTTATATACTACATTACCGACACATTAGACTCACCACAGCTGGGTTTTACACCACACTTGGCTTCAGATCAGCACAGCTTGACTAGTACTAATGATAATGAAGCAAGTCACCAACAGCAATTAATGCACTTAGCTACTAACGGTGATTAACTGTGGACTGTAGTAGATTTAAGAAGTTTATAATCTGCCTCCGAACACAAACAGGTTAATTAGTTAATCATCAGTCTTGGTGAACGTTTTCAGAAGGAGCCAGTCCTTCCACTGGAGACCAGAACGTCTTTGTCCTTCAGGGCCTGTGATCCCTTTGAAATTCTGTCTTTTCTTTTTTTTTTTTTAATGTAAGGAGATATTATTTTGATGAAGCTGTCAAAAGGAACAGTTGTCAGCGTGACTCTCTAGAGGCTGGGAAGGCATGGGAAGGCTTTCCCCGCTCTCTCTTCATCCACTTATGGTGTATCTGCTGTGTAATTATCGCTGGATGACTTTTTCCAGTCTTTTTCGTAATCATATAATTTAGCTGCAGTTTACACATTGCCGTAGGCATCTGAGTGTGTTGTGTAGTATCACTGATCTGCTCTACAGCTACGTATGCAGATAAACAATCAGGCAGAGTCATAATCAAAATGCTAAGAAAAGAAAGAAGAAACTGCAACATTCCACCGTAATCGACCTGTTCAGCAGACGAAGGTGGCAACAAATCATTACAACCACATATTTCCTTCAGGAGCTGGTGAAAAGGAGACTGAATACACAAAGATTTAGTGAAAAACTTCTGTATATTTAAATAGGTGGTTGTTTTCTAAAAGGTCCATCACATTATTATAAGTTTGCACTTTCAACTTTTACACGGGGCATAAATGGGCAAAAATCAATCAATGCAGGTCTAAGTCGCCAGTAGCTGATGTGTTTGACGCTTTTTGAATTCAGTGTTCCAGGATATAAGGCGACACATTTTTACAAAGACTCACTGCTTCTTCTGGGATTTTAAATCAACAGAAAAAAGCATCTGAAACATCATTTACGCCTCCATGAGGCACTGAAGCTCTGTAATATGTTCACAAGGTTTCGGGCTGTCTGGCGACTATTCGCGGCAGGTTGAAGCAGGTTTTGTTGTTGTTTATACACAACCCACAAACTGAAGCTGTCAAATGAAATCCTGTCATCCTCACCTTCACCAGATTGACAGCGGCAACACCGACTTACATAAAACTGTTTCTACCCCACCGACTGCGTAGATGCCCCCGAACAAGATGAAGAAGATGCAATTAAACATTTGTTTTATACACAAAAGCTGTCTGGAGAAAACTGGATGGTGATTTTCTGGATGTGTGTGTTTCAAACTGTTACCTGACAAATTGTACTCAGAAAAAAACATTTTGAAAACATTGCTACTGACTACTTTGTTCTTAATGTATTAATGTATGTGTTAATAATTCAGGCATATAATCAGACTCCGGTGTTTTCTTCTTATTTGCTTTGTACATGGTGCAAATCCTGACATAAATGCACATGAAGCTCCAACAGTACTTTCCACTGAACTTGTTAAATTAAGATTGATGTGTAATTACCCTCTCCAAATTTAGTGACCGGACAAGAGTTGGCAGTAATGAACTTTTGAATTAGTGTTATACTGATGGCTGGGGCTCACGACGCAGAATATCCCACCATTTGTTGATTTCTATCGGACACATTTTCCCTTAATAAACTTCGATTCTGCTCTCTTGGCCATAAAAAGCTACAAAATACCATATTCCTTCCTCTCCCTCAGCCAATCGAATTATCAGTGACATGTATATTATACCTCAGGGTCAATAACCAGCCATTTTCTGAGGCCATCACATTTCTCTCTTTTTATTAACCTGCTTTCTTCCTTATCTGTGTTTCATTTCCACTGCTCATTGCTTTTTCTGATTCCTCCTGTTCCCTCTCTCCTCTCCTCCACAGCCCTGTTGTTAGCTGATGGTAAGTTGTCCATCCTTCCTCTAAGCATCTCCACTAATATCGTCTCCTCCCCTCCCGTGTACTAAATGTGATGACCACTTGTGATGTGCACGGTGTGAGATCTGTGATGATCTACATGGATCAAGATTTAAATCTTTTCTGCTGTTTCTGAGAAGTGTGATGTAAATAAACAGCACAATAACACTGCTCTCTTTTTTTTTTAACAAAATCTCTTTTGCTGCTCCCTGCAGCACTTACTGATGGATTTACACGCTAATCAGTGGATTAATTAATCATAAATTCATAAATGATGTTCCCCAGTCAAGAGCGAGGCACAAACACTTGATAACCGTCAAGATAAAAACCTGCAGTTCTGAAATTAGAAATTTAATTACCTTAGTGTGATTATTTTTCCCCCCCTTCCTTGTCAGGGAAATTGTGTCATGTAGGGGCGCAGCACAGAGCAGGAATGGCTGGATAATCAAATTTTAAACTTGGGCAAAAGAAATCCTGTCAGGACTTGAGGGCACACGGTGTCTTTGGTGTGTAATTGATTTAGCTTAAAAGTGTGTGTATGCAGGCACTGATGCGCTGGTATATTATGCATGCGTGTGTGTGTGTGTGTGTGTGTGCGCGTGCATGCGTGGCGACGCGCCCTCCTATCAGAGGGACTTGGCTGTGATCTTTAATGGCAGCGTTAATATTTAATGGTAAGCGTGTTGTCAGCAAAGAGCAGCTAGCTGGGACTCTGCGTGCACATAAGAGATGACAAGGTCTCCGCACCAGGTGGCTCGGTGGGGGTGTCACACACAGAGCAGGATGAGTGTGGATGCACAGCCGCTCCTTCTTGATAGAGTTTGACAGCAGAGAATTGATGTTATGGAAGTCTTTGTATGTTGTGGTGCAGTCAGGGGCTGTGTGCAGCGTTGTGGCTTCTTTCTACAGCAGAGCCGTAAGGGACAAGTCTGGTAGACAGATGGACACGTTGATCGGGGCTTCCACAAGCCATCTCACATTTGGAAACACTGATATAAGGCCTTCAATGATTTTGACAGTGAATAGAAGAAAACTGTTGAAGTCTTCTGATGAATTTGTGTTGCTAAACTTTTAAAGGTCCAGTCCACGCAAAATCACAAAAACACACAAATTCCTGACCTAGAAAATATTTGTTTGTCGGGTACGTTTGCCAAGCTTTTTCTGGATCATCTTTAACAGTGGCTGTTACGGAAATGTCTCTGCAGCTTAGTAGCTGTTAGGTTTTCATGGATGATATTTGTCAGCAGAGCCGTTTTCATGACAAATGAACAAGCTGCTCGCTGCTGATGAAAAAGATGTGCTATGGTTTAAAACCTAGGTAGCAGCACAGTGTACACAGGAGCCGTGAGATATCTGTTTATGAAATCCAGACACAATGGAGGCAAATAGAATTTCATTTGCAGCACTCAAAACATTGGAGAAAGAAAAAATTGACCTCACTGTGAACAGTTTTTACAATTGGAACAGTTTATTTGAATGAAAGTAGTTCTGACAAAACTTGTCCAACACAAAGTCTTTGTCATATGTTTCACAAGCTCGTTTTTCTATTTACCTCTATTATATTTTATTCAGTCCAGACCACTAAATCATTCCATGTCTCCAATTTGTTCAGCAAATGACCTGTGTTGTCTGGTGATCTGGTATTGTTCCCGTTAGATGCTACGTGAGGACAGGGACAAACAACCTTGTGGGTGTTTAGGTTGGATGATTTGTCTTTTATTAGCTGACACAGCTATCTATTTATCAGGACTTAATTGGTGAAATTAAGAATGGGGACATTGTGTTTCTGCTTAGCTAGCTAGCTGCATTCCTAAAAATAATGACAAGCATGAAGGGTTCAGCATGAGCACTGTGATCAGCCCCACAGGCAGCGAGCTGAAATGCGCTGTGTGCTCTGACACCTGTTGTTCGTGGCCGGCTTTAATATGTCTCCATGCTGACCCCTGTCCACTGCAATGCTAAAACCACCAGGTGGTAACTTATCGATGTCTGATCCTAAAACATTTCTTTAGTCTGTGACTGATATTTGCCTTTGTTCTGTGTGTTTTAATCAATCAAGCATGCAGGTTTGTCTGACCTTTACATAACAAAGTTAGCACCTCCGACACAGTTTTATTAGAACTGAGCTAATAACTAAGCTCAGACTTGCTGAGTTCTTCTCTTTTCTTTAAACCCTTATCATTGTAAAGGTTGAATAAATAAATTCTGTTACCACAAAGACATTTGTCTGCTTTGTTTTTATGATGTGAAGTACGTCACACAAGGATCAGATGAGTATCCTCCTCGTTCTCACTGAGACTTCTTTATTTTGTTCCCTCTCTGTTCAGATGTGCCAGACAGGAAGCTGACGTCAGACGAGGAGGAAGCCAAGCGGATCGCAGAGATGGGAAAGCCGGTGCTGGGGGAACACTCCAAACTGGAAATCATTATTGAGGAATCATATGAGTTTAAGGTAGAGCTTCCAACTGAGCAAACGGAGCCTGTGTTTTTCCGACAAATACAGCTGAAACTAGTATTTTCCATGCTGTCAAACAGAAAACAGATCATATTAATTAACCAGCTGTCACCTTGCATGAAAGAAGAGCTTCATATTTCTAATTTCAGGCGGGTGATGTTGCTCTTCAGGGGCATCCCCACCCACATAGATGCATTTCTGGAGCACTCACCATATTTGTTTCTGGTGTGTGTTTTATCATGCATCAGGGATTTCTGCTGTCTGCAACTAGATGCCACTGCCATCATGTGGTGGAGCCCATGTATTTCTCTTTAGGAGGGTCTTCAAATCCTGGTTCTAGTCCCCGAGAATAAAATAATGGATGTTTTTTCTTTTTCTTTTGGTATTGTGTCATACAGAGCACAGTGGACAAGCTGATCAAAAAGACCAACCTGGCGCTGGTGGTGGGAACAAATTCCTGGAGAGACCAGTTCATGGAGGCCATCACAGTCAGTGCAGGTACAGTAAAACTGTTCACACAGACGAAGGGAGGTTTTAGTCACCCTTTACATTTAACTTATTAACAGTTATTTACTTGATTTCTTTGATAAATTTAACTTTGTTATCAATTGTGGAAAACATTAAACTTGACACAATAGATTTCTACATTTCTGTTTGTTCAGTAAATCCACAGCCAGCAGATGGTTGAGTTCGACATAAACAACATGTTAAGTTCTGCTTTAATAGATTTGACCTTTTGATACAGTCCCTGGGGGTGGGGGTGAGGCATATTATTACTGATAATAAGGATGATATGTGGATGCCCAAACATGCTGTGCAATAATACAACAACTCACCCAAAGGGCCAGAATAAACCCACATTTTTTTCGTGTGTGCAGCTCCTCCATTTCTTTTCCGCAGTGCATTGTGGGACAACAGCGTACAATACATTAACATTAACAAAACACTCAACGACTGTCCTGCTACGTTTGTCTCGTACATGAAGGAAGCTGCCATAGGAAGTTTTCAGCTGCTCAGAATGTCGACGTGACATGAACGATGCATTCTTGTCTCAGGGGTCTCCTGCTGTGACAGAACCAAAAATAATGTGATTTTATACTGTGTGATTTTAATATACTCAAATAATAATTAATTAAAAATGTTAAAAGATATTAATCTAGCTATGTATTCATAACCCTCTGTCTCATGCTGAAAAATCAGCCATTTTTACTGATTGTTTTTCTCTTCCTTCCTCTTCCTCTATCATCTCCTGTCTTTATCTTGCCACTGTTTTCCGACTCTTCTTTGGCTCTTTACCCCCTCTCCTCTGTCTCACCTTTGTGTTTCACCGTCTGTGATCATTCTTTCCTTGTCATACTCCCCTTTGCTTGCTCATCCTCCGTATCTCTGTTCTCACTTGCTCTCCACGTCTTCTCCCAATATTTACTTCCCCTCACTCGCCCCTCTCTCTTTCTATCTTTGCCCAAACGTTCTGTTATCTCTTCGTCCTCTGTGCTGCTTCGCTCTCTCCTGTCTTCCCATTACACTTTAATCTATCCCACCTTTCACCTCCTCGACTCCCCCGACGTCTCCCCCCACTCGGCTAAACTTACTACCAGGAGATGAGGACGAAGACGACACAGGAGAAGAACGGCTGCCGTCCTGCTTTGACTATGTCATGCACTTCCTCACCGTCTTCTGGAAGGTCCTTTTCGCCTGCGTTCCTCCCACAGACTACATGAACGGCTGGGCCTGTTTCATCATCTCCATCATCATCATCGGCCTGCTCACGGCTATCATTGGTGACCTGGCGTCTCACTTCGGCTGCACGATTGGCCTCAAGGACTCGGTCACGGCTGTGGTTTTTGTGGCTCTTGGTACATCTGTCCCAGGTGAGTCCAGTCCACAGCCAGCAGTAGTAGGAAGCACACTTACAGCAAAGGACGTGTCATCTTCAATGCCTGAAAGCTGGCAATGTGTAAATCTGTTCTAGATTTTTTATGTATTTTTTAATATTAGATATATTATGTGGTACATACAGAGTTTGGGTTGAGAAAGTTCTGTGACTTTTGAGCTTTTGATACCTTCTCAACAGCAAACATGCTTTGTCATCAAGACAGCTGATATTCTTATTTCCTCCCAACAGGAATAATATGTCACCAGAAAGTTGGTCTGTGTCAGCGTTTTCTGTTATTAAAGCTCTTATGTGCCGCATATATCTAAATCGTTTAAAATTAAAAAAAAGATCAAAATATTGTATTTTATTCTGTATATTATAGGAAATGGGGTGTATGGAGTATTATTCTGAGATGGTTACCTCTGGTGCAGGCCCTGCAGTCACAACAAATAAAGGTTGTGGCAATATAGGTTTTACTGAGATGCAGTGTGGAGCATTTTTAAAATAGTTTTATTCAGGAGCCAGAAGATTATGAGATTTTTTTTGTACCATAAGAATAATCAGAGTCAGACATCAATACTGTGGGTAATGCTGCATTTTAATGTGTTTTACATATTACAGCAGTACAAATAAAAAAAATTAGTGGCTAAAAAAAGCTGCTCTCTGTTGAGCAGAATTATTATTACAATTCCTTACTCAGGTTGAAGTACATGCTCTAAAACTTGTACAGCACTAAGAAGAATTATAAGTCAGCCAGGTTGATATAGCATATACACACTTAGCTTATAGGTTTAGACACTATTGAATCAAAAAGCAAGATGAGTCCTTTAATTAGTAGCAATAAAATGAAATGCTGGGGCTAGATCTACTGAAACTACATTTTTACATTTTACATTTCACATTTGTGCTGCAAACAAGGTGGTTTAATTCCTAATAATACATTGCAATTCATTATTTTATCATATTTTGGATTGACTGCATCTGCAAAGTACTGTTACTACTAACCCTGTGAAAGTCCAACCATAATGACACATGACTTCCCTCTGCACAGACACCTTTGCCAGTAAGGTAGCAGCAGTCCAGGACACCTACGCAGACGCCTCCATCGGGAATGTGACTGGCAGCAATGCCGTCAACGTCTTCCTGGGAATCGGGATGGCCTGGTCGGTGGCGGCCATCTACTGGCACATGAAAGGGAAGCCGTTTGTGGTAGAAGCTGGCTCTCTGGCCTTCTCTGTCACTCTCTTCACCATCTTCGCCTTCCTGGCCGTCTCAGTGCTGCTTTACCGGCGCCGGGCCCACATCGGAGGAGAACTAGGCGGGCCCCGGGGACACAGACTGGCCACGTCAGGCTTCTTATTCAGCCTCTGGTTCCTTTACATCCTCTTCTCCAGTCTGGAGGCCTACTGTCATATAGAAGGCTTCTAAATAGAAAAGACCTCAGCATGAGAGAATACAAACATACAGGGGTTTAGAGTAAAACTTCAGAGGTAAGAGTGAAACCTCACTGTGGAATTTGGGTCAGTCTCGTATGCTATGAAAGAACAGGAGAGGTCGTCACAGACACCTCCCTTCCTCTTCCTCTCTCTCTCTCTCCCTCAACCCCTTCTGTAAGAATGCTTGGAGGTGTGTATCCGACCCTCTAGTGCTGACAGGCCCAGCTTACAGGACAGCCGTTCTGAGCCTGTTGCAGAGTGCTTACAGACGGGATTGGGTTACCACAGAGTCCAGAAGATGCCGATGTCAAGAGGTGGTCCTGCATTCCACTGGAACAGACTTCTTATATCGGAGAGAGCTGAGTTAACCAGAGGTCTATATTTTTCTCAACATTTGACGAGAACGATTTTTTTAAAAAAGTATTTTGGGGATAAAAATGCAAAAAATAAACAAAGCAAAAAAAAAAAAACACACATAAAAGAGGAATTAAAGAACTATTTTCTGATCTATGTTAAGGAATAACAAAAGATTATATCATAAATGGAAGTATGTTGTTGAGTGCCAGTGGGATGGATTCATGGTATTTATTTTTATTTGCATAGTTTCCTAAGGAGCACTGCAGAGTTCTTAGAAATCACACAAAGAAGAAGAAAAAGAGGCGCAACAGTGACAGTTCGTTCATCTGGCAGATGAATCACCATTCAAACAGGCGAGGAGGAAGAGCTGGACACAGTGAACATAGTCAAACTGCCCTGAACATTACTTCTGTACTCTATACGTATCTATATATAATATATTTCCATATTTTCTGTATATTTTGAATATTTGTTTAAATGTGGTCACCTCCTGCTCTAACAACAGAGGATTGCTGTGGCTATGAGCCTGAGGGGAGGGAGAGGAGGGTGGGGGTGGGGGGTTCAAACTATATACTGGAACAATGTCTTCACATTTATAAGAGTTATGTATCTTGCCTAGGTAAAGTATGACGTATTTTATTTATTTACTGATATCTTGGTCTCGAGTTTTCACCCTTTTCAATCAGATATCTCAAAAAAGAAAAAAAACAATGTGTTGCTGCAGAGATCAGTTCAGAGGTATTTTTGTACTGTTCCTTCCATGCACTTTGCTGTATAGTTCTATTTATGGAGACTTCTACTTGTACATGTGCAAAAAGGCCAATGTTAAAGGTGTCACTATGGACTGAACAGAGTGCCTGTGGAGGAAGAGGTGTTTGCTGTAGCTGCCCACACTGACCAGCTCTTCTCTCTGCTGAAAAACTGAAGAGTTTCTCTCTGAAATGGCAAATAACCTTTTTTTTTTTTAAAGCTGCATTAGTAGATATTTGACCACAAAAAGTGAACTCAACTAATTATTATATAAATCGTATCAATCAGGGAAAAGCAGAACATGTCCTACTTGACTGACTAAAAAGCAGCAATTATTGTGCCATTAAAATAGTTAACTTTAATTATTTCTGCCATTTTGCTAAACACTACAGATTATAACCTTCCATTATAACCATGCAACCTCCCATAAAGCCACTGTACAGTGCAATGCAGCTGCCTCAAACCCTTAGTTCTGTCTTCACCAACCTTCACTGATGTTAAACCTACTTTACAAATCCAAACTATAACAGACTAAAATGCTCTGTGGTGCTGAAATGAAGCTGGGTACGGTGATAATCTGTGGCTTCAATACTATGAGCAACACATTTGACATTACACAGTATTTAACAATAGCAACTGTTGCAGCGTCGACCTTTAATGGTATCATCTCTCTTTGCTTGGCAGCACAGAAAATCAAGATGATTACATCTTCACAAACGCTGGTGTTGTACGAGATGCTTTTAAAAATAATTAATCAGATGTTCACATCGTTTTTTAACAATGTAAGCGATGCTCCATTTTGGATTGAAACACTTCACTAAAGAAGCAGTGTCAAGAGCAAGAGCAGCGTGGGCGTCAGCGCAGCAGGTAGCTCCGGGTTGAATTTGAAAGCAGCCTGATATTGATACTGAAAGCTGTTTAACACACGGCTGGTGCTTTGTTTTTAAAAAGAGTTTCGAGAGGAAAAAAACAGTAGAAAATGTGTTTATTAGTTCATTTGCAAGTGTATGTTAGTATATAACAGTCAGTTCTTGGCTAATTTAAAAATCACCCAAGAGATTACCAAAGAGGTGGTGGGATGCAACATCATTTAAAAAAAAAAAAAAAAGTAAAAAAAATAAATAAGTAAAAAAAAAAAAAAAAAAAAGAAGTGATAGTAAGTGGCAGTGACACTGTATTTCCACAAGGGGGTGTTGAGCTCCAGTCCCTGTGGTCCTTCCTTCCTCTACTGCTCCTCCTCTTCCTCCTCCTCCTCCTCCTCCTCCTCAGTGTTCTTCCTTTGTGGTGAGCAGTGTTGTAAATACGTCTTGTGGCTGAATCAGATTCTGTTTTCCTGGCCCTGGACCACACCTGCTCACCTCACTCTGTCTTTATCTCTTTCTCTTACATAGTATAAACACACACACACATTCAAAAGTAGAGCAACGGGTACACACAGCTGCACAAGACGGAGGGCGGTTAGAGGGCTGACTGCCCCATACAGAGGCAACTCAAAACCACATTATGTACATAATTTTCAGTGTATGTTTACATAGACACAGTATAGGTGTCCTGGGGGGGGAGCATATCGACACTACTCTCACATCTCATCTACAGGTTATCTGCAGTTGCTTCATCTGAGCCAGTGGACGTGTGAAGTTCTGAAGTTCTTATTTTGTATTTTGGGCTCACTTTGTCATCTTTTTTTTTAAAACTTGCAACAGGAAACGTTGAGTTCAGCAGGTATTATAAACCTACAGAAGTGCCAGTGCTAGTAGTTTTAATCTCTGCCTTTAGTGGCCGTTTGCATTGTTTATTTGGTTGCGTTGTTCATTTTATCTGCCGGGATGTGTTGAGCTGAACGTCGGCCAGCGTGTGTTTGTGTGCTGTGCATGTTGCTGTGGTGAAGCCGGGCTGTGCGTCCTCGTCACACCTGTGTGCAGAGGCGATGTTGTTGTTGTTGGTCGAGGTCCGACTTTACAACTTTAAATTAGTTCTTTCATTTTGTCTTAAAAAACATCTCGATTCTGTAAAAGATTAAAAATATTTGTCATACCTCACTAGTTAATGCACCAGTCTTTTTCTTTACTGGGCTGTGGGATGGAAGTGAAATGTCACCTTATGGTATTTGGACTTGTGGTTGATGATTTTGTGAGACACTGAGGAAAGTTTCACTGTTCTGTTAACTCTGTATTGAAAAGGGGCACATTTTAATGGAGGGGTATGTTTTTCTGGCCTGCAATGAGATGTCAAAATAAAAAAGCAAATTTCCAAAACTGACAGTGTTTTGAGATCAACCACTTTTATTGTTTTACTGTGGAATGAAAACAACTTTCTGGTTCATATGCAAACACTGGATTCTATGACTTTAAAAAAAGTCTGTGTCTTTAAATCTATGACTATGACTGATCCATAACTTCAGACTCGGGATTCTGTTCGTCATTTTTTTGTTCAAATCTAATTCAAAAACCAAGTCACTGGATCATTTTGACACATCGAAACAAACATTTTACAGTTTTTGTTTTTTATTGCAGATTAACTTTTTTGTTTTGTTTTGTTGACATTTTCCAGCTTTCAGATTATATCAAATATAGATTTGACTTTAAACCATATCATCACTAAGACAATGATCCTGTTGATTTATTCAGGCATTTCCAACTGCATAGAAGCTTTTTTATTTACCAAAGGACATTTCCTTAATTGTTTCCCTGTCTTTCTTACTTTAATACACTCTTTTTGTCCATCTCTCATTTGCACAGTAAACAAAACATTCATGTAGCATCTGATGAAAAGTAAGCGATTCTATAAAAAATTATCTCCATTGTGCCATTGTCAGGTTTAAAAAATAAACCTTCACTTACTTTGTTTTATGGAAGCTCATTTCTGCCGGAAAATGGAACAAAAAGCTAAAAAGTTCGTCAAGTAAATGTAATAAGTTAAAACTTTTGACCTCGTAATTTAAAAAAACAAAACTAGTGATTTGCTATTTCATAATGTTTATGGTATTTCACAATATTAGACCAAACTGGTTACTTCTATCTCATCATTTTGACTTAGTTATTTTAGTATTTAGTTATCATGACACTTTTCCTGGCAGCTATGGACTTCCATACTTGAAGAGTGCATCACCATCTTTCCAAATACTTTTCCTTCACCACCTCTGAAACTTAAAGATGAAATCCTGTATCCATACATAAAAATATGAACAATAAATGTGCGACTGATTTCTGTTCTGAAATGTGTCAGGATGTGGAGTGAAGTGACAGGGGAGCCTTCTTAATCCGTCAAACATGCTTTTCTGCTCGTTGATCACCTTTGTTCACACAGATAAAACATGTGAAACAGTTACAGCACCTGGAAGCTGAGCTCGAAGCTGCACTATGATGATGATGATGTGTCACAGCATAACATTGAGGGTTTATGAGACTGTGTTTGGGTGAGAGGCTGGAATTTAATCCAGTAAAAATTAGATGCACTTAATCCTTTGGGATGCAGAAGCGACACACACATGCAGACACCTTCTTCTCATCACATCACTGGAACAGTGGGAACTTTATGTTTATGTGCCCTTTTTACTCCTTGCTATGAATTCTGTTTTAATTTCAGGGAATTGTGCATGGAATTTAACATTACGTTGAGTATTTTGTTATGTTTTATTAATTTTCTGGGGGGGGCGGGGGCTCTATAACTAAATAAAGGAGAATATTGGAAGAAAGGTGATGTTTGTGTGTATATGTGTAACTGGCGTGGAGCAGTATTGACGCGAAGAGGAGGGTGGGAGAGAAACCGTTTCTGACGCGTCGGTGCACCAATGGGAAGCCGGGGATTATTCGCACGTTGGCACAATTGGCTTATAATAAAGACTTGTGCGTCCGAGGGGTTACAGTTATGATTGGGTGAAGGATTGTGCATTGAAAATCGTCAGGCTGGAGCTGTGTGTTTGATTGCAGCCAGCGGGTATGAAAGGCAGACGATGCAGCAGAATGGTGCATCCAGTTTCCAGCAGTGTTCGTGTGCGGGATTAGCGGCTACTTAGCTTTGTGTGAGTCCAGACGCAGGGCGCTCCGAGCTGCCAGCCAGCTTCGTCAGGTGGACGCGCCTGCAGTGATCCAGGTCGCCCCTATGGATCGCGTCCATGGATGTCTTCAGACCTGCTTTGGACAATAGTTTGAGTCCCAAGGCGTGCGTGTCCTCCTCGGAAGAAGCAGAGGCAGATGTTTTTCGCTGGCCGACACCGGAGAATGGCATCAGCGCCGCACGGAATGTGGGACCTGCCGCGCCGGTCTTCTGGACGGCCGTGTTCGACTATGAGGCGACTGCAGACGATGAGCTCAGCCTGCGGAGAGGGGACCTGGTGGAGGTCCTGTCTAAGGATTCCCTGGTGTCGGGAGATGAAGGGTGGTGGACCGGTATGATAGCTGACCGGGTTGGCATTTTCCCGTCTAATTATGTGAGCAAAGGCATTCCAGAGGAAATCCGGGACACCTCCGAGCAGCAGTACTCAGTGCCTCCCCTGCACCGTGAGTATCCCATTGTGCTCAATAAGTCTGCAAATGAAATCCGAGTGATATCACTAAAACAGTGCACAGGGCTGTAGTGTCTTCCTTTGCCTTTTGTTAGAAGGCCAGAGAACCCACAGTTGAGAGTGCTGTGTCATGGTAGGCGCAGTGCTCTCCTGTTGGCCTAGAAACAGGGTGGCCAAGCATCCTCACAGCTTCAGGACCATTATCACACTGCCAGCAGCGTTCAGTGCTTAAAGTACAATGCACATTGTGTCATCCTCAGCAGGATCCATATTACAGAGAACTGGACAGATGCCTGCGAGTCCTATGTTAGGATTAGATGTAAAATAAACCTTTTTACTGGACTGGACTGGTTTGCATTTGTTTTATGGTGACGTAGTGTTTGCACCTACCTCACTGTGCTGCAAGAGAGAAATGAAACATATCGAAAAGGCTTCTCTCGCTAAATGTGCAGCCAAAACCCCAGATAGATACAGTAAGCACAATCAGAATTACCTAGAGTGCACTGTGCTGTGACAGAAGAAGCATACTTACTTACTATTGCTCTTCATGAGCTGTGCACCAAATGGAAACTCAGCAGTAACAAAACCTTATCATCTTATATCCGGATCTAAGCATTCTAAAATGTGCCATATACATTTAACAGCCAGTTGTTTGGGTGAATCTCACTGCTTCAGCTGTCTTTTTTGGCTCTCTCTCTGTTGGCTTTCACATCTTCATACTCAGAGGCAGCTGGCCTACTTTCACATAGCATCCCACCTGAAAAATTCAGCAAGGTCAGTCCGCTTAGCCGGAATCCAAACACAAGACACAGAACCTGCTGCTCACATCATTTAAACACTGGGTGGAAATGATCGTCTTCTTTTTCCATCCCTGCTTCTCTCCCTACAGCCCTGACAGATTCTAGCACAGATGCTCATCCTTGTGTAATAGCAGGAGGGATAGTCCCACCACATCCTGTATTTGGGGCAGCAGGGTGGCTTAGTGCTTTGAGAAAACATCCTTCAAATGAATGACCTGGTTTTGGGATACTTGTTAGCAAGGACTCTCCCTGCTAACAAGTTAAACAGTGAATAACAACTTCAGACAGGTTGACCCTGACCTCTAATGTCCTTGGATGGCTTTGAGCAAAAATAAAGTTGTTTACCTTGTAGTGTTTTTGGCTTTTTTGTCTCCCTCCGAAACCCAACTTTGTCCTTTTCTCTTTCATCTCTCCTCAGTCCTGGAGATCAATTTCTCAGAGCTGACTCTAGACGAAATCATCGGAGTGGGCGGTTTTGGAAAAGTCTACCGTGCATTTTGGCAAGGCTCTGAGGTGGCAGTGAAGGCAGCACGGCGGGACCCCGATGAGGACGTAGAGCAGACTCTGGAGAGCGTCCGTCAGGAAGCCAAGCTCTTTGCCATGCTCAACCATCCCAACATCATGGCTCTACTGGGGGTGTGTCTGCAGGAGCCCAACCTGTGCCTGGTGATGGAGTATGCAAGGGGAGGCCCCCTCAACCGGGCCCTCGCTGGGAAACGCATCCCTCCCTGCACGCTGGTGGACTGGGCTGTGCAGATAGCCCGAGGCATGCACTACCTCCACAGCCAGGCAATCGTTCCTATTATTCACCGGGACCTCAAGTCCAGCAACAGTAAGATTCCCTCTGTGTGTGTTATTGATATATAGGCGTAAGAATTTCTTTATCTCAGTGGTAACTTGCTTTGTGAAGCTCTTTCAAAATGCTAATTGATTTGATGGATCAATTTCTGCTTCACCATTTATTTAATAAGTTTGTTTCAGTTAGAGGTGCCTGTTGGTGGACAACTAAAAGTTATTTTTATCATCAGTTAAATTAGTGTTGTGTTTTTTTATGTCTAAAAGAGCAGTAAAGTTGCCGGAAATCAACATAACACGTTCCTAAAGATCAAAGTGATGTCTTCAGATTGCTTGTTTTGTTAACTAAAAGATATTCAGTTTACAATGGTATAAAATGAAGAAATGCAGAAATTCTCACTTTTAAAATGCTGGAGTCAAATAAAGTTTGACATTTTTCTTAATAGAAAAAAATTTAACATATAGCATAAAAACGCTGAAACTTAACTGTCTTTCAATTCTTTTATTAAATATGTATTTAGATATACAGTATAAAATGAAAGCAGAAAGGAAAAGGAGTTTGCACATATGTTTATGGAGCAGCTGTTATCTTGCATTTTACCCAACTGGATCCCCTAAATCCCAAGCCTATTACTGAGGATTTGCCCGATGCTCTGCCCCAGCCTAGAAACCCCATACAACCAGCGTCTTGCCTTTCATTGGCCCGTTCTCTGCTGATCAGCTCAGGCGCTTCACTCCCAATAGGCTGCTTTAAAGTGTTAAGTCAGTGTAACGAGTTGCCATCCTGGGCTCTGTGGGGAAAACCCATGCCCTCTTCACAGTTCTGGGGCAGTAGAGGACGGTACAGCATGCCAGTCTACTCTTTTGTTTTGCCTGTCTTACCTGTTCTACAAAATAAAAAAGAGCTGTCAGATTTTCATGTGAATAAAAACCAGCATATCAGCCTTTTGATTCTTTTGTGTAGTAATCTGGACGTTCTTAGCGCAGAATATAGAAATTAGGACATGTTTCACAACTATGTGATTAACATCAATTAAATGAATGTCCCATGAACCCATTAGCAAATCAAGCAGGTCTTTGCGGGCTCCAGACAGATGCCATATATGATCATTTTTTGTTGAATCAGTGCTTACAGTCGAAAGTCGGTGGCTGTATTGTAAAATTCAGTCCTTAAAAATGACACAGTGTCAGTGTTTGTTTTTTTCTCAAAGGCTCGTAAACTGGAACTGTGTGCGATTGTTTTTTTGCTTGTGTATATAGCAGCAGTACAGAAATATTCCCTTTAAACCATTTATGTAGAAAGGCCCATCCCTCTAATCAGTTGGATAATTCTTTCTGCTTTTCTTGTAGGTTTTTTAACATTGCTATTCCATAATGACAAATAGCTGAAGAGTGTAGCAAAGTGTGGCGGAGCAGGCAAAGGGGGGGCTTTTTACCTTCATAACATAATAAACCAAGATGGTGAACATGGTTATAAAACCATACATTATACCTGCTCAATCAGGATGCTAGCATTGTGTCTGTAAAGCTCATGTTAGCATTTAGCTCAAAGTGTCACACAGATGTAGACATGGCTGCACACACAGTTATTTCACTATGTTCACCAGATCTAAAAGCCTGGTTGTCCACCACATTTCGGTTTATCATACATCTCCCTGTGAGACGGTAGTGGGTGCAGTATACTACAAATACCTTTCTTTGACACTTCCAAACCCTAGTCACAATATGATGCCACTCGATGCTATGATGTGTCCTGAACATCACATTTTAACCTTTTTATTTATGCTTCAAAAAGCTTTTTTGGATCTCACTCATAAATTTGTTAATCGGTTAACTGACAGTAGTTTAGTTTGCAGCTTCACCTTTTCTACTCTCTAGTGCCTCCTTCACGTGCATTACAGTCAGAGCATATATCTGCAGTGTGATTGGGGGGGGGTCGGTTGTGTTTGTTTCATGTTCTTCCTCTTGAGACACACAGGAGCAGGATTTACTTTAGCCACATGTTTGGGGTTTAGTTTCTTTGGAAACTGCGCCTGTAGCATTAGAGCCACATGAGCAGCAGATGAAGGGAAGCATGATGTGCACCGCAGCCTGCAGACACACCCTCTCCATTGGGCACAGCCACAGCAGATGGCCTGCCATTGTGGCGCTGAATGAGGGAGAGAGCATGTGGTTAGGAGGAGTCCTGCTTTGCTTGCATACTTTGGGAATAGGTTGTTTTTTAGAGGCTATTAGAGCAGTTGGGTGTGTCGTAAGAGGCGATGTCTGTAGTTTAACTGTAGTACCAATGTTTGTTTGACGTGTTATGTTGTAAAAATACACAGTGAGATCATTAGCATTGATCGAGATTGGTGTTTGTCATCTCTGCCTTCCTGTTTTATAGTGGCTCACTGTTTCTTGGTTCTCTGTTTGTTCTCTCTTTTTCTCTACTCTGCTTTTATCCTTCCAATCCTTTCATCATGGCCTCCCACCAACCGCACCCTGTTTTGTTCAACCACCATTTGTCTAATTTTTGCGTTTGCACATGCATTGTGTTTTATTGTGGGACTCCTGCTGCTCCAAATCCTGATGATGATTACCTGAAACCTTTTACTTTACCTGCCTGCCAATCTGCACGAATTCCCCCACATCCTCCAACCTCTTCTCCATCCTCCTACCGAAATCCCCTCATCACTTCCCACTCCACCATTGCCGACCCACATACTTGCTTCAGTCCTAATCCTCGAGAGGGTGGAGATGGAAGACCTCAGCAACAAGACTCTGAAGATCACAGACTTTGGCCTGGCTCGAGAGTGGCACCGCACCACCAAGATGAGCGCCGCTGGCACCTACGCCTGGATGGCCCCTGAAGTCATCCGCTCATCTACGTTCTCCAAGGGTAGCGACGTTTGGAGGTGGGCAGAAGAGGGGGGTTTATACAGCAATCAAACTACACCAGGTTGTAGAAATGGCCTGAAAACAGATCCAGAAAGAGAAGCAGCTTATCCACCAAACACAAGTTCAGCTCTGGTAGCAGTTGCCATAGTAACAAAGCAGAGATACAGAAGAGCAGCCTGTTGTGTTGAATAAGATGAGTACAAATCTAGAGAAGGCTACAGAATACATCAATTATAAATATGCTATACTCAACATTTATGTACCTAAGGACACAATGCAACGTGCAACAGTTTAGTCTATGTTAATCTATGTTTTTTTTGCTTTTTCAAGATTCAATGAAATGCTCATAATAAAAATTCAACTTAGTTATTTCAATTATTTACAATATATTCAAATTCTTACTTGATTAACAGATCATTCATTGTGTTTAAAAATTAACACAAAAAAACATTTGATGGTTTATTTATTTGTTTATTTATTTGTCATCATCTTGTCTTTTCATAGCAAGCAGAAAACTTTGGGGTTCGATTGTGTTTGTCAGACTAAACAAGGAGTTTAAAGATGTCACCGTGGGCTCTTTTTATGATTTTTATTTTTTTATGATCATGATCTCAGTCCTAATGCAGATTAAACCTGTTTTCAAAGCTGAGAACACGAGTCATATAGCCTTTACTCTGCGTACTAACCTCATATTGCTGTATCTCTATCAAACGTAGAGATATTTTTGATGTGTTCTTGCACTAACCTCCTCGACATGATAGTTGAGCAGTATTTAATCATTAACCAATCACTGAAACATGTCTTGTTTTAAAGTCTGCCCCCCCTTTAGATAGTGTTTCCCTTCATGCAAAATGTTTCCCGTTGCATTCTCCGCTGCAGGAGGGTTTAAAATGTACTGTAGTTTAGGATGTGTTTAGACATAGTAAGGTTAACTGGTTGGGGTCAGGCGGAGCATCTCAGAAGACTTGGAGGGATGCAGTTAGGTTCAAGTTAATTTAAGGGGAAACGCATATTGATAGAGGGGAAGAGAATAATGTAAAGCACCTCAAACCTGGTGTGCACACCTCCCTGAGCATGTTTGTTACACAGCGAATGCATTTGGCGACTTTAGACTGAAGAATATACTGTAGATACTGTAGTTCTGTTTAAATGCCACAAAAGTAAAGATGAACTTGCATAGGTGAAGTCTTAATGCGGGTATTTAATTGATGTAGGGAATTTTAACATTACTAAGAGATTATTGGTTTATTTTCTCCTCAGGCTTTTGCATTGTCATGCAGCAGCAGTAACTGTCCAGCTTAACTATTCCTGACTGAATGTGGGTTTCCCCTCTAAAGCAGGATTAGGAAGTGTGATCAGTGCAAGATCCAGGAGCAGGCAGTGTGCATTATATCAGTAGATGCATGTCCTCAGCAGTGCAAACTAAAGAGGGGAATTACTGTGTTTCTAATAAATGTGCTTACAGTATTGTAGAATAAAGCTTGATCACAGAATAATCCTAAATAAGTTGTTTGCTTTGCCTGATTTAATTGCCATGTTAGTAGGGTTTGAATGAAATGATAATAATACACAGTGGACAAGTGTGTTTGGTTAGTCATATATGACATGAATGATGATGATTTTTTTTTTACAATTTCTGATCATTTCTGATTTATTTGTTATTTACTCATCAGTGTGTAAACTCTGTGTTAGTCACATGGACGTGTCAGCTACGTTTCTTCTCTGTTGTCATTTTAGTAATTTGTCCTTTTCTGTCTTACCTTGATATTTACCTGAAAGCAAATCAGTGCCAGTTAAATGCCTGTTTTTTGACATTTATTCAAAAACCATATTTTTGCCAAACAATACCCTGCTGCTTAAAATTAATACATTCATAGACTGTACATATTTAGTTTTATAACCACGTTGTTAAATATTACAGTAAATGCTTATATTAAGATTTCATCAAGACGATATTGTAGCATCAATGAAAATACAGTACGTTTCTAGAAAGTTGATTCTGTTCATCTGGACAAAGTTTTTCAGTGGGAGATACATTTCAACTCTACAACACAGAGCAAACGGCAACCCCACAGACTCAGCAACCAGGGAAGCAGAAGAAAACCATATCAAAAAGGCCCTGAGTAAAGTCAGGAAAGCGAAAAACCTTTGGTGATATCTTATGTGTCAGGAGTATCAGAACAGCTGAGACACATTTTCTCAAAACATCGAGTCTCAGTGGCTTTCAAAACCCAAAACACGCTACGCCAAAGATTGGTCAGGTCATTGGTAAGGATCAGGTCCCCCACTACAGACAGTAATGTAGTTAGTGCAGGAGGATTGCTGTGAATTATACATCGGGGAAACCAAACAACCACTGGCTAAACGTATGGTACAACACAGAAGAGCTTCCTCGTCAGGCCAGGACTCTGCATTCTATTTACATCTACAGGATAGTGGTCACTCCTTCAGAGATGAGGTAGTGCACATCCTGGACAGATATAGATAGGAGTATATAATCATACAGAGAGAAAACCCAACAATCGCCTCTGAGCAAGCACTGCAGAGGAAAACCTCCAGCAGAACCAGGCTGAGGGAGGGCGGCCATCTGCCTCGACCGGTTGGGGTGAGGAGACAGTAGATGGTGAAGAGAGCAGACAAAATAACAACAGGAAAACATGGACAGGATAATACAGCAGCTTCCTCGTGGAGCTAAACAGCAGGACCTGGGTCACAGCACCATCTCTGATGATGAGGACATGGAAAAATGATAGAAGGCAAGAGTGAAAGACGAGGGAGAGGCACACAGCCTGTATGCTTATGTGCTTGCGAGAGAAAAGAAAGGGTTAAAATGATGTAATTAAACAAACTAAATAAAGAATGAACATGATCTCGTCGGCCGGTCTAAGTCCCCAAATCTCTGTGAATTCAAACTTTGTCCAGATGAACAGAATCACCTTTCTAGGATTTCCTTACCTGGGTTATTATCTTTACAGATCAATTCATCATCATTGGATATGTTTTTCTTGTCTCTTTTTTTTCTTATGAAGTTATGGCGTGCTGTTGTGGGAGCTGCTGACTGGTGAAGTTCCATTTCGGGGTATTGATGGTCTCGCGGTGGCTTATGGAGTGGCAATGAACAAACTAGCTTTGCCCATTCCCTCAACTTGTCCTGAGCCCTTTGCACGTCTTATGGAGGGTAAAAATATTCATATTTCCCGTTAAATAGCAATCCTCCAAATTAGTTAAAACTACTATATAAACTGTATGTAGCCAGATGTTGTGGCATAGATTTTTTCCTTTGTTTGTCACAGACTGCTGGAGCCCAGACTCTCACTCTCGGCCGCTCTTCACGGCTGTTCTGGACCAGCTCACAGCCATCGAGGAGTCAGGCTTTTTTGAGATGCCAGCAGAGTCCTTCCACTCCCTTCAGGATGACTGGAAACTGGAGATCCAAGAAATGTTTGATCAACTGAGGACCAAGGAGAAGGTAATTTAACTGCAGTCTATCGGTTTGCAGTTGAATCAGCTTAATTGCAGCTTTCAGCATTCTCTTCTTCAACTGTTCTTCTCGTTCCCTCAGGAACTGCGGTCATGGGAGGAGGAGCTGACCCGAGCGGCGCTGCAGCAGAAGTGTCAAGAGGAGGCGTTGAGGAGGCGCGAGCAGGAACTTGCCGAACGGGAGATACACATCCTGGAGCGAGAGCTTAACATCATCATTCACCAGCTCTACCAGGAAAAACCTCACGTGGAAAGCAGGCAGGGCAAGTTCCGCCGCAACCGCCTTAAACTCAAGGATGGGAACCGGATCAGTTTGCCTTCAGGTACTGCAAACAAACAGTGACCAGTCTAAGCAAACCGGAAGCATAATAATAATAACTGTAATATTATTATAGAGACCTTAGAAAAGATACAGTATCATCTGCAACTTTAGTAATTATCATAATGAGGTGATACTTCGAATGTTGCCATTTCAAAAATCAAAGCTCCCTTAGATATAAATTATATACATTTTAAATTTGTATAGTCTATATCGTATTTAATCATCTTCACATTACCAATCATTTCACCTTAAAACGACTTCTAGCCTGAAGCTGTGTTTAAAACACAAGCTGAACATACAGCTGGTGTCTATGCAAACCCATGTGCAGTTGATACAGTTGATATAGCAGTATTAAAATGCTCAGAGCACCTTAAACATCTGTAATTCCTTATTTTTTTTCTCTAAGAGGTTTGTCCCTGTGTACTTCATGATTTAGATTTTCAGCACAAAATCACAGTGCAGGCATCTCCCTCGCATGATCGTCGGAGGAGTTTGCTCAGCAGCAGTTCCAGTCCCCCGACCAGTCCACCGATGCTGCCCCGTCTGAGAGCCATCCAACGTAATCACCATAACAATCTTTAATTAAAATCTGATCAAATTACTGTTTTCAACGAGGTTAGAAGGATTAACACATGTTTTTAAAAATGATGTGTGGTTTTGCAGTTACTCCAGGTGAGGGCTGTACAGCCTGGTGTCGCAGCGCTGGTTTTCAACAGGATGAAGAGGAGAGCGAGAGGAAGGGGTCCAGGAAAAAGGGAAGATCCCATAGGTGCGGTCCATACAGGGAGCACAGCGCTGATGCCAGGTAAGGGAACTGGAGGAAAACTCCACCTCAATCAGATTAATTTGTCTAAAAACTCAATGTAGCCACTTTAACCTGGTAACATTAATCATTTCAGTTGATGTTAATGATGCCTCTTGGAAAATAAAATGTGAGCATCATTTCTTCCTGGTAGTGTGAAGCCTCCCCATGAGGGAAGCAGGCAGCGCTCCTGCAGCGCCCCCAACCTTCGCAGATCTCCGAGACACAGCCCAGCTGTGCCTGGAGTGCCAAGCCTTGTGGAAATGGGTAAGCAGGACCAGCTTAGCAGATCGGTTTTGTCTGAAATGCAAACACAGTGCACAGTAATACAGAAAACAAGTGTCAGACTCACTGGGAAAACATTAAATCCCACATGGCTCTTATTGGTTGGTATTGGAAATTCATAGATAGATGTGCATGTTTGTATGTGTAACTGTATGAATGTAAACAGACTGTTGCTGAAACATATAATATATGCAGAATTAAAAAAACATAACCGTTGGCCCCATGTTTTGTTTTTGAAGAATTGTTACACAATAACAAGGCTCGTGCACCATGCATCTTGAACTGCACTATGTGTGAATGCGCCTGATATTAACTTGCAAGTTATCCTGCTTTTAGAAAATGAAGACAGCTGCTTCACTACTGAGTCAGGAACAGCTCCTGGTCAGTCCTACCTCTGCATTCCCTTCCACAAGGAGGGCCCCTCCTCTGCTGCTGGTGCTGACAGTGATGGAGATGAGTACTGCCCAAGTGGCCAAATGCCAGGATCATCACCATGCAGAAAGAGCCCTGGTGGGGGCCGGCGCTCTGAGCTGGTTTTCCTGGGCTGTGGAGCTCTGCTGGCAGCTGTCGGACTGGGCTGCAATTTGCTGTCTTTGGCCCAACCAGAGGAGAGTATCAAACCACGATGGGAGGGTTTCTTCCATAAAACAGGAGGCCAGAGACGGAGCACCAGCCCCCCAACTCGCAGACTGTTCCGGCGCGAAAGCCCGCTGAAACCCTCAGTGCCCTCACTACCTGAGCGAGGCTTACCCTCCTCGTATACACTGCTGTCTTTATCATCGGTGTCAGACTGCAACTCCACCCGCTCACTGCTGCGCAATGACAGTGAGGAGTTGTTGGTCTACCACCCAGCCTCACCGACCGCACAGCCCTGTCTTCAACAGCAGCATCATGCCATCCAAACCCCAGTCAACCCACTAGTCAACACCCACCTCGAGAGCTTCAAGCGTAACCCCCGCCAGTCTCTCACACCCACACATTTACCCTCCGCTCCAAGCTCCTCACGTAGCCTCCGTCGAACACCGTCGGACGGAGCGATTAAGAAGAGCTGCCCTCCTAATAATCTGGAACCATTGCCAGAAAAAGCAGCATTAGAAAATACAGGTGACATCTTCGGTTAGATTTTTACCAGTATGCATTTAGCATGGCTGATACTAATTAATGATGTTTCCTCATAATTCACTATTTAATGTTTCAAATATTTAGAAATAGCAGGGTGGCAATCTTGATGGATCAGTTGGTTGGTCCATCACTTTGGTCTAGACTCAAAATGCCAAACGATGAATTCTACTGACTTTGATCCTATGAAGTGGATATTTCTTTTTTTTTATTGAAGTGCTATGACAACTATTGGAGAGATTGCCATGGAATCTGATAGAGACATTCATGTCTCCTTCAGAATGAATTGTTTATTCTAAATGCAAATTTAGATTTTGTTAACACTTGTAGACATGTTTTAATGATGTTCGTAACGAGCTGACAGATAAGACTCAAATTGTGTTCATTTAGTGTAAATAGTGTCAATAAGGTGGAAAAAAAACTCAACACACCTTGTCTCTCTCTGTCTTCTATTATGTGCCAGAGCAAAACCTCAATCATAGTATTAATCAGTATTAATTATGTGAAACTTTATTGATACCTGAAATGTAATAAATCACCATTTACATTTCAATTAAATTCAACTTTATTTATATAGCGCCAAATCACAATATAAGTCATCGAAGGGCTCTTTACAGTGTAGGTTTAAGACCTTACACAGTAAAAAATACCGTGTGTGTATATGTATATATAGAATATTCGTAGAAAACCCAACAGTCCCACTTGAGCAGCACAAGGAAACAGTGGAGAGGAAAAACTCCCTTTAACCTCCAGCGGAACCAGGCTTAGGGTGGGTGACAATCTGCCTCGACCAGTTGGGTGAGTGGAAAGAGGAGAGAGAGAAGAACAGCAGGCAGTAGACGAGACACTGGGCAGGTTGGCAGGACCAGTGACTATAGCTCCAGGGTCGAGGACACCTGCAGGAAGATACAGAGAGAGAAAGAGAGGGACGATGCACAACTAGGGAAGAGAGAAGAAACAAAGTTAATAACATGCAATGATAGTGATAGTGGCGAGAACAGAGAGATAGAGAGAGAAGGAGGAGAGGAGCTCAGTATATCGGGAAGGTCCCCCAGCAGACTAAATCTATAGCAGCATAAGTAAGAGTCAGAGTCACCTGAGCCATCTCTAACTATAAGCTTTATCAAAAAGGAAAGTTTAAAGTAGAGAGGGTGTCTGCCTCCCGAACCTGGATTGGCAGCTGCAGCTTTTGTGTGCATAGAGGACTCACCATCAACAAATTGGGATTTATCTGATAGATATGAGTTAAACCAGCTTAGTGCTGTTCCTTGTCTGGGGGAAATGATGTTGGGTTTTCTTTTAAGGTTTGTTCCTCTTTATTTCTCTTTTTACAATGACAGGTGGCTTCAGAGGTTTAAAAGAAGACTGTCCCGAGGTCCCTCGGCTCCCCGATCCAAATATTGTGTTCCCTCCAACACCCCGCCGTCGCTGTGCTCCTGAACGCCCCAAAACTCTAGACTTTGTAGCTCGGCCTCGGCCTTCGCCGCGGGCACGCTGTGATGTGTTTTGGGCGGAGACGAGGCCCAGGGTAAATGGACAAAGCCTTGGAAATGGCGAGTCCCCCGCCCACACCTCCAGTACAGAGACTCCACCCACTGTTGAGTTTGGGAGGGACCCGGCGGTGCTGCCCACCCCAATGGAGGCACCGACACCCTACTCCCCCTGCAAGAATGAAAACCTGCTGGATCAGCTGGATGAGGGACAGTACCGGGATGGAACTGTTCCACTCTGCAGACCGGAAGTCAGCTTTCCCAAAGACTCACCTTATCGTTACAAACCTGGATTCTGGTCTTAACTGAGCCCCATGTGGACACAACCTGGTATTTCACTGGTCCAGCACTAGAATGGGACTGTCCCTCTTGTTAGTCTGTGGATTGTTAGGTCTGGGTCAATTAGTCCTCACAAATTGAATCTGTTTGACACTGTAATGTGTTTATTTGGAGGCGGTTCATCTTCCTCAGTATTGCTACTAAAATGTTAAAAGACATTTACTGTGAATATTTTACCTTTCTGACATTTGAAATGATAAAATGTCTCCAAATTGGTGTCTGACTACCAAACAAACAGTGAAAAGTATTTGAAAGTATTATTTGACCCAGATCTGTTTGTTAATGCATTGGAGGAACAGAATAACCATTCGTCTTGATTCCTCTCACTTACGTCATTTGTTCTATCTAAACAGATAGATGGCATCATAGCAGAATGAGGCTGAAGCTCACAAAGCTTTACATACTTTTCTTAATTTCAAGCATGGGGAGAAGATTGTGCATTTAATGAAGTGCACTTTTGGAAAGCATCATGAATGTAAAGCTTCAGGTTTTTTCCACTGTCAACAAAAGCAATGACTTTAATGATTTGTAATTTGTTTGTTTAAAGCATTGTATTATTTGAAGTATTCTGTGTATCTCTCACTCTTTTGAACTGAGCACCTGTCGGCACCAGTCACAGTAATATGTCAGCGATGGGGGATGTTGTTGTATAACATGAGCACTTACTTGCATTCACATCCCACAGTCTTGAAACGGTGTCGGTGTCTAACATTGTCTCGAGCTCTGTGTGGTGAACTGTACTAAAAACAAGAATGTCACTAAATCTTGCGCTCGACTTGGGGTTGAAACTAAATCAGGAAATCAAAACCAAATAAGTGTAAGTGTATAAAAGAAGTGATTTATTCGCGTTCATGTCAGAGCAGCTTGTTCTGATCCCAAGCCACTGATGAAGAAACATTTCTCCAAACTAAAAAGGGAACTTTGTATTTGTAAGTGTAAATTAACTGCCTCATGAATTGTTGATCAAAGTAGGGTGAAGGATGTAAAGTATGTTTTAGGTTAAGTAAGCAACAAACTGCATGAGCACTGAATGGCACAGAGGTGAAACAGGCCCTGGTGGCATGTGGAAGTTAATTCCTGGTTATTTATATTTCTACTGATTTATTTAATTGTGTTTATTGTTTTAATTTGTTTTTTTATGTATTGCACTTGCCTTGATTTTTGACATTCATTCTTTTTCAGCATTTGCACAAAGCATCCAGTTAATTCTTAAGGTACAACACTAAATAGATTTTCTGACTGCAGCCTCACGGAGTTGGTTTATATGAATGTTTATCTGTTTCACTCCTTATGCTGGAGAGCTGGAGTTAAAATGAGTTGCCTAGTTGATATGTTGATAATCAGTTAATTGTTTCAGTCTTTAAAAAAAAGAAAGCCAAACATTCCCAAGTTCTGTGTTGCTTTTATTAATCTTATTTATCCATCCATCCGATATCAACCGCTTATCCGGTTTATTGTAAAAGATAAATAATAATCTTATTTATCTTAAAATAAATTGAATATTTTGTTTTTGGAGTTTCGCTTGGGAATAAGAAACAATGTGATGAAAACGAAGTGGACTTTACGAATGTAAAATGGGCAATTCTCATTATTTTTTTTATTTTATAGGCTATACAATTGATTGGCTAATCAGGAAAATAATCAAATGAATCCATAATAGTGTCTTTCTGAGTTAACTGCATGCGAACTGGATTCTGATTTAATTTCATACCATTTTACTTGGCTAGGTCTAGATTAGACTGGGGTTAAATATTATTTTCAAACCACTTTTACCCTTTATTTTCACCTTGCAGAGGAAAATTCATGTTATTGGGGGGATTTCAGTTAGTGCCTAGTTACTGGTGCTGTCAGAGGTTGCGGTCCTGTCAAACCAACAGGTAAAGAGCTAATCATCACTCATTGAAAATAATAACTAGGAACACTGTTAGACTTTGGTCTTGTTGCCTTTTGTCTGATTTATTATCATATGTCATGTGGCCTCTCAGCCTGGAGGACCGTATCCTCTGAGATTTGATCTCTGTATTGTAAGTGTGACCCATGTACATGTAAATGTGAAAGCTTTTCCTCAGCAGAATGTGATCATGCTCAATGTACAGTATTTCAACTAAGGGTGCTAGTTGAAACAAACGCTCCCTCTGAGGTGTAGCCAAGGTGTCATTATCCGTTTGAAATATTACCACGAATAAGCTGATTGGTGCAGGTTGGAAACAGTAATGCTATCGACTGACTTGTATTTGCACTGGAACACAATGATTTGAATAAAACTACAGTAAACAGTCCAACTGTGTCACGGTTTTGTTCTAAAAGTCTCTTCGTGTCCTTGATCACACAGTCTTTGGATTTGGATAAAAATAATTTCCTATTTCCTTGCCTGATAATAGGGTGACCACCATCTTTGTTGAGTTTTATTTTTTTCATCCAGACGGTTACAGCAGTCACGATGATAATAATGTGATGATAAACTGGAGTTGTCAGCACCAAACAGCAGACGAGACAGAGTAGCCTGCAAACGTGTGGCACACTCAGCAACTGAAGAGTCACACATTTGCCTCAGGGGTTAGTTTACTGAAACAGACCTACAGAAAAATGAATATTTGGACTGTAAATATGTGGACTGACAGAGACATGACTCCAAATGAAGGAAGTGTTGCTCCATGTCTGCTGCAGGAGGAAACTGCTTGCTAACAAACATTAAATTATATGTCAACAATAATAATAATAATTGAGACTTTATTAATTTTCCTGTTGGCTCTTCACTGCTCCTGCAGTGCGAGTTAAAAGTATTAAGTGTGTTATCAAACATATTTTTCTGCCTCAGAATGCATCATGGTATATTGTTCTTAAAAATGAACGATCCAGCTTTATACCAAACTCTCACCATAGCAACTGCAAAGTAGAAAAGCTATAAAATCATTCCAGTCAGTTTTGGTTCACTTCTTTATTTATGCATGTGCTTTCATCTGCTTTGTCCATATATTAGGAGGGACATGTAAATGGTAAATTTAAGGAGAATCCACTGCAGCAGCATCACAAAAACAAAAGATTTCAATCAATAGACACATTTATTACACGCATACCTCTACAGTAAACATAAAGTATTGACAGTAAATGCTGTGAATGAAGTGCTTCTTTTGGCATTGATAAACACAAACAGCTTGCCTCTCCATTATATTTTTGTGATTTCTATAAAGTAGCCTGTTTACAATTTGTGATATGTCTCTTGTACTGTAATTAGCACCCATGTGCTCTTGACATCTTTCCCGACACATTTTGATTTAGAAACGTACGTAATGAAAGCACCTTTTATTTAGATACAATTAAAAGTATAAAATACAGTGACAGAAGTGCGGGTGGTTGTTGCTCACTGACCTTATGTCATTCAAAAGACACTTTTTACGAGGGCAGGTGCTAATTTACAGTTATCCTCACTTGCAGACATAATAGATTTACTCTATATAACTTGTTGCTCTTGGCTCTATCACAAGGTTTGGCCTGTATGTGCAGTGTTTGGGCTGGCAGTGCATCAGTTTGTAAAGGTTAAAACATACTCAGGATGGATTCATACTAGATAAGTTTGGCAGTTCAGAGACAGAAACTCAATATGCTCCAAGCGCACAAAGGTGCAGTTCAAACACATAACTGGCAACTGGATGCTGTGCAAGGCAAAAGCAAACATAACATCGTTTCACACCATAACCTCTGACTCGCGGTGAGTAAGGTCTGGTTGGCACACAGTGGGCTGAAATTTATGACGGGTGAGAAGTCATTAGACAGCAAGTGCTTATGTCGTGTCTTTCTTTTCCCTTTGGGCATTCCGGCGAATCTTCATTTCTGTCAGCTGGATGTAGCGAATGACATTGGTGTCTGGAAAACAAACACAGGAAAAGACTTACTTCCTGCTCAGACAGGAAATGTGGCATCAATATGCTCATAAATTTAGCAATAAAAACAGAACTCGTTGACATAAAGTAAAATGGCTGCAGGAACTGCGTTTTGGAAATATTTTTCAGAAACCACAAAAAACATGTTTTTATTTCCACGTGGAATGCCGTGTTTTGTTTTGTTTTGTTTTGTTTTTTTATCCTGTTTCCTGGTTTTAAAATGATCTGACAGAGCAACTACTGGCAAACAAGTATGTTGTTAATTAGATTAAACATAAACATTGAGCAGCAGCAGTGAAGCACTTAATGGTAAAAACCTTGAGTTTAAAGTAATGTATTACCTTCCACATCTAGAGTTTTATGTTGATAAAGTTAGATTATATCTTAGAGGAAAACCTAAAAATATTTATAACATAAATCACGCACCAAACTACACTGTAGTAAAAGAGACCACATCACAAACAGTATTATTTAAAGCCATCAAAAGTATCACAATGAAAGTGACAAGCATGATTTCATTGTGTTTCTCTTTGCTATGGTTCCCAGTGTGAGAGCAAAGGACCATAAGACCATAAGAGTTTTCTATGATGTCCCCAAAAATAGAAGATTAAAATCAAATGTACAGCAGAAGGAACTAGAAAATGTGATATGTTAATCAGAGACTGCAACCAGTTTTAAGATGTTTGCATTCTCCCTTGGTGTCACACGCCCGCCATTCCCTTCCTGTGCTGCAATCAGTCGGCCCCCACCATTAGTCATTGCCTGAATTTTACACCCACATGTGCGCCTGTTTCCAGTTCCTACAGCATATATGCCTGCTCCTCCACCACCAGCTCATCTATGTGACTTTTTGATAGAATATATGTTTATATATCACAGCAGAAACAACAGCACGTGATTCCTTTACCTGCTTTGCTGAGTTCCTTATATTCGCTTGTTCCAGGGAGGTGTACTGCTACGCCCTCCCAGCTATCAGGATATGTTACAGTTTTAGTTTAATTTATTTGCTCTGTTATTAAAGCCACAATTTATAAAATAAGCCGTTGTTTATGGAGACAAATGTAAGTCTCTGGGAAAACTGGTGCAGTCTATGTGTTTCTTTCAGCCCTCTTATTTCAGTTAGCCCAAGTCAGATCAGTAGGAATTTGTGGATGTCTGTACCACAATGCACATCACAGTTTTCCAGAACATGACGCCTTAAATTGCTTCTTCTATCTATTCTATGTTCAACAAGCTGCACAAATAAATCACCTAATTCAGCTATCTTTGGGGGGCCTATATACAAAGACGTTCAGAAACTCCTGACTTATAGCTGTTCAATGTGCCATGAAGGGAAACGAGCGATCAAGATGTTTTATATGGAACTAGAACTCAGTGCCACAGTCTGTCAGTCCTGACCTGAAGGTTCCTGTTTGTGTGACTCCTTCAGGTAGTAAAGAGCCTTCTGGAAGTCTCCTAGGTGGTAATAGGCCACTCCAGATCTGTAAAGAGCTTTGAAGTTCTTTCCTTCCTTGTGCAGCACTTTCAGACAGTATTCCTTCACTCTTTCGTAGTTCACCAGCTCCATTTGTAACAGGCAGGCTAGAATGAGGAACGCAGGAAAGAGGAGACATAAAGAAAATACTGAAGGTAACACTGCACGAGTCAGTGTTGGAATTTCCTTAGACAGAAGTACCAGTGTGTGTTGTGTCGGGCACCAATGATTTGTTGGTTCAAATATAAATTAATACATAATTAATATAAAGATTTGCCATTAAGCAAATAAAAACCCATCTAAAGAAAGTGAGGAGGATGCTAGGTTAAGCCTGAAAATGACTCATTCCCTTTATGAATCATTCATGAGAGCTGGAGTATTCCCAGAATATCTCTGATGAAAAGAGAACAGAAAAGTGTAGGGTGTGGGGGGGCTCTGTGTAGCGTGTGAGAACCATACTGTAGCTTACCGGCCAAGCTGTTGTAACACTCCAGTTCTGCGTTTTCCATGGCCCCCTTCTGCTCATCTGTCAGCGTGGTGGACTTGCTGATGGTCGGCAAGAGGGAGGATGGGGACTTGGAGCTGGTGTCCGGGTCCCCCAGCACCCTGCACAGCCCCTTGATCTCCAGCAGAGCGCGGTGATACTTACCAATCGCCTCTCGGTACTTCTTATCCTTGTAGCACTGCGTGCCTTGGCTCTTGAAGTCCAGCGCCCGCCTAACGACATCGGCTGGCTCATTGTGGGATGGTTGCTTCAGCATCGACCCACCATGATGCCTCTGTTGCTGGAGCTGCTGCTGGTATCTGGCATCTTTGGTCCGGCTGCTGCTGCTGTTAGGAGGCTGTGCGCACTGCTGGAGCCTCGGGGAGCCGCCGTCGTTATCGGTGAGGCTGCCTCTGCCGCCGTCCACCCTGCTGTCGTGCCCAGCTTTGATCACGCTCATTTTCGACGTTATTTTATTACAGCTGCCCTGACGCTCGGCTGTAATTTAGCTGGGAAACTGAGACTCCTTCACTGCATCATCTCGCTCGTGATCGCGTTCGCTTCGCCAATGTCGCAGCGACGTCTTCTCTGTGTGCAGCCCTGCGCGCTGCGCTCCTCCGTTGTAGCCTGTTCTCGTATTTTTTCATCCGATGAGCCGATTGGTCGATAAATACATGGCCAGTGGTCCCATGGGGGTCATTCAGCAGGAAGGAACATTATTGTCATTTGCAGATAATTTCATTATCAGTTTGTTTGCAAATAGACACTGTTTTATGTAAAGACAGAGGTCGGAGGGGGGGTGTTATTAACAAAGAGAAGAGCCGAACGTGAATTTAGCGAGACCTATTTTCCTTTATTCTAAATATGTTATTTTTATCTTATGATTCTACATTACAATTATAATTACACTTATAGTCCTGCCCCACCTCAGTAGTCTTTGTGTTCTGTTGCCTATATATTTTTGTTAATTATAGCCACATAAACGACATGAAACTTTTGTTGAATTGCAGATTATAGGCTCCCTAAACCCAATTATTAACAATGGTTAATTTGATCAGATTTCTCAGATTTGATCTATATAAATTTATTAGGACACAGCAGCATTAACCTAATTTAGAGCATGATCTGATGGCAGTAAATGTCAACCTCTTCTTTCGTCTTAAATATTCCTTTCAGTCCGTCGCTCTTATCTCAGATTGGAGGAATGCAGTCAGCTCCACTCAGACAAATCAGATAAAGATCACCCTTGTTGTCTCTCGTCCGAGCAGCCTGGTTTTCTCCCTGACTGCTCACTACTGCGCAGCTACTTCTGACAGACGCAGGCAGGCAGCTTCTAATGACATGATGTCATTCAGACCTGGTTCTATACAGAATAATGGTGTTATGAGCCTCACATGTGATGAGGCTTCTCCACCACGATGTGACACAAGAGCCTCTCATTTTTACATTTTGTTATTTTCTCAGAAACCCAGTGTGTGTGTGTGTGTACTTGTTTATCCACCATGCTAAAGTCCATTTGTCCTGTCACACTTACATGGCAGCAAACTCAGCTGTCAGGGTGTGTCTCTGGAATTACAGCTCTCTGCAACAAATCAGAAATAAATACCATGGACCATGAAACCTCTTGGCTGGTTGCGTAATGCTTAAACTGGAGTTTGTTTTCAATAATATGTGTCTTTAAGTGGGAACTACAATATATATACATACACAAATGTGCAAACAGTACATCACTATAACACAGTGTATTTTTTAAAAATTACCAAATGAATATTCACACCATAAAAATACACATTTCCAAACAGAAGTTTCAGTTACTAAAGTAAATAGTCTTGAGGAAAAAGGTCCCTTATTGAATTATTATAATTTCTAATTCGGCTTTCAATTAAACAATTAAGAAGCTCGATGTGACGTCATCAAAGCATGACCTGGAGCGTAGTGACGACGTAATCTTTGTGGGACATTTTGTTTACATCATGGCGACGGTGGATTTTAGAGGTGAAGTTAGCCAAATCAAAATTTTGTTTGTTAAGAAAGTCATGTTCAGGGCTTCTTGTCGCGCTGCTGTTTAATAAGTCAGTTAATCAGTTTAATTTTGATATAAAGCTGGTGCATATATTTGTTGTTGGCAGGTTCCAAATAGATGTGTTAGTTAACATTAGCAACTGTTAGCATGCCGGCTAACAAAGATTAGCTGCCAGAGTGGTTATTTTCGAGCTTATATAGCAACGAATTGTTGAGGACAGTTATGTTAATTTCTTATAAAGATGGGTCTGAACATTAAACGCTGATTCAGTTAGTTTACGTTGAGAGCAGTGGTAACTAATGTTACGTTACTTTTTCTTTACCTACAGCGGAAAATAAAAATAATAACCTCCTTATAGTAACTACTAATTTTAACTACTTGAGTTAAACGTTTGATTTGATTTATGTTCTGTCGAAAGCTTAATACATGTAACACCGTTGTCATGATATTCCTAAAACATAACAAAAATGTAAAAACAAGACATTATATCAAAACATGGGGTTTAGCTCTTCTAAAACACTTGCTCAGGCTCTAAAGCCCTCAAAGCAAAGTCTTTAGTTAAGCTAGAATAGCAGTAAAATGTAAAATTTCCAGTTTTAAAATCTGTTTTAAACTGACAGACTTTCAGCTTAGGACATTAATAAAATGTTTCTTCAATTTCCAGACAACCTTCTTGGCATATCCTGGGTGGACAGTGGCTGGGTGCCGATTCTTAACCCTGGAAATGTACTGGACTATTTCTCTGAGAGAAGCAATCCCTTTTATGATCGCACTTGTAATAATGAGGTAGTGAAGATGCAGAGGCTCACCCTGGAGCATCTGAAGTAAGTTCACTTTCAAAGTGTTCATTTGAAAGTAGTTTCTCATAAATACTGTTAAAACATTTCCAAATAAAGCAAGCCTGTACATGTAGTATGTCAGGATTTACTTTCAGTTCACTGCTGCAAAGTTGTTTTATTAGGTGACATTTGCAAAACTGATAACAAACATTGTTTCTGTCCTATTTTCAGTCAAATGGTGGGAGTGGAATACATTCTTCTTCATGCTCAGGAGCCAATTCTTTACATAATTCGTAAACAACAGAGGCAGTCACCATCACAAGGTGAGCAGTGCCCCACTTGATTAAATTGTCAGTGGAGAATGAATCTGTGGCGTGCTGGTTACTCAATGGACAATATGTACTGCACTTACTTGAAATTCCACATTATTCTGTATTTTCTTAAATTTTGTAAGGTCTTAAACCTTACAATGTAAAGTGCCTTGAGATGACTTGTTGTGTTGTGTTGTTTGGCTCTATATAAATAAAACTGAATTATCACTGATTTCACAAAACGATGCAGCTGTTTATATATGGCATTATGAAGAAAATGTTGGAAGTAACCCTACAAATTTGTTATACAATTCACTACTGGCGTAAGCTGCAATAAATGTAGTTTTTTAGTAACAGAACACTCAAAATTTGAACATTCATAGCTTTTGTATTTATTTTGTAAAAATATCAGTAACTATTCTACACTTATGACTTGTAATGAAAATAACCGTGTTTAAATACACACATGTATGTTGAATTTCCATTTACCCCATGTTTCCACCCTCCAGTCATTCCTTTGGCTGACTACTACATCATAGCAGGGGTGGTGTATCAGGCTCCAGACCTAGGAACAGTGATTAGTTCCAGAGCGGTAAGAATTTACAGTATGATTCTTTATAACACACTATGAACTGTGTTGGTGTTGGTGTGTTGAAGTGGTAAGAGTTTTACTGTGTCTGACATTGATCATATCCATTTAAGCTTTCTGCTGTGCATGGAATCCAGTCTGCTTTTGATGAGGCCATGTCATATTGCCGCTATCACCCATCCAAAGGATACTGGTGGCACTTCAAGGACCAGGAGGAGAGAGGTCAGCAGTGGAATACTTTGTGTAACAACATCACATATACACACATACATACAGTGCTCAGCATAAATGAGTACACCCAACAGATTTGTCAGAAAACCTTTAAGTTTTCTTTCAGAATCCACATTTTCAATGGGATACTATACAACAAAATACTCCCACAAATGTGGGCCAGTGATTGCAAGCAAGATTTTTTCATTTGCTCTCAAAAAAATTTAAATATCCTAAAGATGCAAATTTAGGACCATGTTGTACAAATTTATGCTGGGCACTGTGTGTGTGTGTGTGTGTGTGTGTGTGTGTGTGTGTGTGTGTGTGTGTGTGTGTGTGTGTGTGTATATTAAATACAAACTTTTTTTTAACAGAAAAGGCCAAGCCTAAGTCTAAGAAGAAAGAAGAACCAAGTTCACTGTTTCAGAGGCACCGTGTAGACACACTCCTGTTGGACCTCCGGTCAAAGTTTCCACCAACATTCTATCAGGTACATGACTCTATACAGTTCTAAGCATTGAATCTCCTCAGGATGTTTAGTTAACATTGCCTGGTATAATGAAATCTGCACTTTAGAACCGTCAGTGTGCTCCTGCTTTTTGGAAGTTCTCTTGCTTGTTTGTCAGTTTCATCAAATCCAAGTAATGTCATTTTGTTTGCTTTCTGCAATTTCAGCCTAAACCAGGAGAGAAGCCTATTCCAGGTATGATCTTGAAGTCATTAAAGTTATATTCATATATTAATATAGTCTCAGCATGTGGATGGTAATAAACCCTTCATGTTGGTTTACCTTTTATTCTGTTTGTATTAGTATACATATAACGATGACATAAACAATACATAGTTAATGATATAATTAAATTCCATGCTCTTATATTGCAGTTGAGGTGAAGAAGGAGCCTGAACCTCCCACAGAAGCTGTAAAACAAGAGGAGAGGGAACCAGCCACAAAGTCTTCTGCCCCAGCTCCACCAAGCAAACCTCCTCCTGAGAAGAGAGCAAGGCTACAGTGACGGCCAGACCTTTCACACTCGATGAAGCTGGGGCGAGGCAGTGAATGATGCTGCAGCAATGAGTGGAAGAACTTTTGTGATGGGGAGTTTGTCTGTTCCCTTTCCAAAACTGCCAAAGTTGTCTTCTTGTATGCTTTATAGGTTTGGCTCCACGAGCACTTCAGGCAGCTGTACTATGAACGGGGGTTAACTGCTTGATGCCAGCAGGTATTTTACAGTATTCATAGCAGATGATGCCTTCTGATCCCAGGCTGACATCTGTATCAGTGTCGGTTTACTGTTGTTGTTGTTGTGACATCAGCTTATTGCTTTTCTTGTCTGAAAAGCGAACAGCTTCTTGACACAGACATCTTTACACACATTTTCATCTATTTGTGAAAGAAACACTCTGCTTTCTTGATTTTTCTTTTTGTATTAAAAATTCCAATTAACTACTCTGTTCTGGTGGGTTTAATTATTGACAAGTAACAATCTTCAGTCATGTTAGATCAATTGTCCCATATCGTGGGTGCATTATTTTCATTTTAACCCGTGATCAAGATGTTGTTGAAATTACAGTATACTGTGTGTATCATAGCATGTAGCATTTTTCTTTTTGCTAGATATTCTCAAACTAAAATGTATTAAGTCATAATTCTTTATTTATTAATTGGCAGAGAGAATGATAATTAGTTAGATCAAATCAAAAATCAAATCTGTGAATGAAGTACTGCTGCTTTACTGTGACTTCTCTTTTAACCTGATTACAGTGATGAAGAATGACACTTCACTGGTTCAAAGTTACCTTCATATAGTCTGGAGGTGCATGATTTTCTCCCTGTCTATCTGAGAGCTGGGATTACTCATTAATTTACTGTTAAATATTTTATATCGAAAAACATGTGACATTCTTCTTTAACATAATGTACTGTTAAAAATTAATCCAGCAGTCCCCACCCTGTCAACTTGTGTGATCCTTTATGAAGAGTTAATTGGGCCCCTTTATCACTTTTTAAATGTGAATAGTTTGCCTTTATAAACAAAGACACATTTCTCCTCTTAAGTTTCTCAAATGGCTTGATTTATATAACTGGTTTGAGGTTTGAAAGGGTAAAAGCAAAGACTGGGGAAAAGCACAAAAAATGAGATTTGTTTTAGATTCCTCCTTGTGGCATTAATGACCCCTCAGATAAGGGTTGATCATTAGCTTGGGAACAACTACAATGAACATAAAAAGTAGTTAACTTGAGCTTCGCAATATATTAATACTGTATTAACAATATAATAAAGTGTCAGTCACAATTTTTTCTTCTGCAGAAATAAGGACGTTGAATACTTGATGCGCTCAACTTTCTGTACTTTTACTTCAGTTGGAATTTTTTATGCACAACTTTGACTATTAGAGCAATTGTACATTGTTGTAGTGGTACTTTTGCAAAAGTAGTGGATTAGTAGCCTACTTCCTCCACCACTCATGGTCTTAACCTATAATTTAAGATAAATAAATGATGTAAATTGATATTGATATTGATATTTGACGGTCTCTGAGAAACCAGAGTTTGAAACTGTGGAGTTTAATCTGCAGGCGTCGCCATTTGGTCATATTTGGTTGGAGGTTTTAACTCCCGAATACACTTTTATTTCTGTTGCGGGTCTAACGACCACAGACGCTCAGAAAATATGACTTTTCAGCATATACATGAACCTAAAAGAAAGACGATGAGAACGCAAAGCAAATATGGACATTTTTGTAAATCTAGTGCAGAAACTAGCTGCTTGCAGGCTACTGCGTACCGATGCCACGAAGAAGAAGTTTCTCGCAGGGCGTGGTGGGATAGGAGTCTCCTCAGTGGAGGACTGAAACAGTGCCCCAGCTGGCTGGCTAGCTGCAGAGAAGATGGCTGCAGAGGGGATTTTCAGGCCAGTGTCTGAAAACAGAGCATCGTCTGTCATGTTCAGCGGCAACTAGTCAGCGTGTCGCCCCGGTTCGTTCCGTTGCTCGGTTCCGCTCTGATTCGACGGAGGAGGTGGAACAACATGGGGTCGCAGACTCTACAGATCCTGAGGCAGGGGGTCTGGGCTTCAATCACAGGCGGATGGTACTACGACCCCGATCAAAATACATTCGTCAACGCTTTTCATCTGTACATCTGGCTGTTTCTGCTGTGTTTCCCCTTCACGCTGTACATGGTGAGCGGCTCCGGTCTCCGTGTCTGTGTTTGTCAGGACTGTTGACAGCGTAAGTCCCCAAACCCAGCGTCCGTTAGGATCCCAACGGTCGGTCCCAGTCTATTATCTGGAGTGGAGACAATGTCAGGTCTCGTTAAACTGACAAAACGTAACGATAGTGTTTTTACTACGCTGAAAATATTATGCAAAACCACTAAATCGCCTTATTTATTAGCAAAAAACCTTGATTGAGGGGAGGAAATGTTCAAAATTATCTTTAAAATGCCATGTTTTAAGTGTGCCATCCATTAGATAGACTGCACCCAGGACGCTCTTTTGTTTAAAACGTAATGTTTCTCACATTGTTCCACTTAAGCTCCGTCAGGATATTTAAAGTCGACTGCTCTGTGACTGTGCCAGGCTGTAATCAGTGAATTGAATTTCCTCCTCTGCTTGTTGTCCTGCTCTGGGTTGTGATTTGCGGTAACGATGTCGACACTCATCCCAGGCTACCAGCTGTGGCTGCAAGAGCACAGCTGACCAGGATGCAACAGTAATCTCACAGTTTTAATGTCACACGCTCAAACGACTGGATGCCTGTTTGTTCACTTCATCTGCTCTGAGCTGTGTTTGCCTGGTTGCGTTTTAAAGCCACAGCTTTGTGTTTACTTTAGGACTTGACACATCAGTATCTGTCCTAGTCCACCTGTTCCTGTTAGTGTTTGGGTTGTGTGTCAAGTCATTACACTTTAATGAACTGTCCAATCCGCATAAGCAGAACAAGCTGAAATGTCAATGAGTGATGTTCTTTATTTCCATCTCTGTAAATGTGCTGATGTCAGGAAACGGCTGTTTGCTAAACACATGAACTTCTATATTGAGAAGCTGATGTTTCATATCGGTTTGAGTTTCTGTTCTATTCCTGGAGTGGAAATACTTTGGTCAGCTCTATGGCTGTATATAGAGCAACCCCTATGAGTTGCTCTATATCCTCTTGCATCTGTTTGTAGTAACTGCAAACAGATGCAAGAGGATGTGCTGAAGACAACAGAGATGCAGAAGCTGGAGTTCAGACCCTAACAAGGTGTTTAGTCTGTGAAGCATGAAGGTTTTATGTTTTAGTTTCTTTAAATATTCAGTTTACAATAATATAAAATCAGCTTTCTTCTTTCAGAAAGACTTAAAGTTGTAAATATTTGACATTTTTCAGTTTTTGCTTGTAAAATAACAAGTAATTGATTAACAAACTAGTTGGAGATCCTCTGTCAGGATGTGCTGCAGCAAGATGTCAACATCCTACCCGCTGTATCATTGTCTTTTTGGACGAGATGAAATGAAGAAAAACCAGCAAAGGAAATAAGGGAAAACATCAGTTGTAGTACAATAAATGTATAATTCTGCTCCCTCTGAATGGCAGTGATGTTGCTTCTGATTCACACACACTGATGACGGCAGAGTTGCCATGGAACGCATTGACCTAATCCACTGGAAATATCTTAGACAGGACAAGCTGGGGATCTAACCACCAACCCAACAAGCGGTGGACGATGACTCTACCCCGTGACCCACAGCCACTCATCTTCAACATAAGGTGTCAGGTTAATTTCTGCCTCTTTCTTTGATTCCAGGCCCTGCCGCCAACCATGGTGATTGTGGGAATCTACTGTGGTGTGATTGCTGCCATGTTTCTTCTGCTGAAAATGGTGAATTACCGCCTCCACCATGCCCTGGATGAGGGGGAAGTGGTGGAGCACCAAGCCAAAGAAAGTCAGGGCAGCAAAGGTGGCACTGAGGGGGCTAGTGATGGAGGAGTCACCCGCAGGGAGGACAGCAACGGTCCAGGGTAAGTTAACATGTTGGCACAGCATAATGGTGGAGATGTAGGATGAAGACGCTGCATGAGTGTCCCTTAGCTGCTGTATGCTGTATGCTGTAAAGCCTGTCTAGTTGTTTCTTAGGCAGATGAGGTCATCCTTTCTGGTCAATGATTACATGGTGCATGTTTGTGAAGACATTCAACAATGACAAGAGGTCAAAGGTTGAATCTTTTAGAAGACAGGCTGCTACAAGCAGAATCAATATATTTCATCACAGGCTTCCAGATAAGACATTTAAATCCAGCAATAGGGAATTTAAAACCAGTCAGATTAGTATTTTTATTATTTTCTACCTCAGCAGAGAGAGGAGTAGTAAATGCAACAGCAGTTTTAGTTCATATTAGTAGATGTTCCCAAGGTAGTTTGTGTTTTGTTTTAAAATGCATTATAGCGCTTGGTTTGCAGATGCAGATTAGTGCTTGGTTTTTAAAGCTGGAAGCTAGTTTCATTTATATTATCTTCATTAGCATACTTAAATATGCAAAACCTACTGTTTGCCTTCCTCAGACACATTATCAAAGGTTTGGTTTTTTAACTTTCTAAACTTTTACTGTATACATGTATGTTTACTGTCATGTTCTTTTCTGCTTTTGCTGCACCATTTTGTTGTTTCTTGGTGCGTTACCAACACCTGTAGAACACTGATTTATTAGAATATAATAAACTAATTAGGGGCCCACTCAGAAGAGCTTGCTGCAGGGCACTACTAGTGGTGAAAAACTGTTTAGAGTACCTTTAAGTAAAGGCATGATCACTCCCAAGCATGCTACGCAATTTTCTTGTATTATGATTTTTTTGTGTACTGTTCTGCCAGTGTATACAGTGCAGAGCCTTACATTAGAGTGGCGTTTGTGTCTATTACTGTATCTCTGAGTGCGTGTAGGTACACAAATATAACCATAGAAAATTACATGACAGAGCTAGTTATGCCTCTTTCTTTTTTTATAGCCCAAATTACCTAACTATTTTTGAGCAATAATGATGGATTTGCATAATAATTTTCCCTCAAAAAATGTAAGCCCTTTATTATTAAAGACATGTATGATGACATTGAAGTATGGGCTGATTAATGCTTTAGTTAGAGTAATTAATAACCTCATTAGTATGGCTGTTGTTTGCAGGACAAGTGCTTCCTGTTTCAGTTAATAAAAATGAATGTCATGTCTTTTTTTGGAAAGGAGCTTAGCCCTCATTCAGATGGAACAAAAGCCACTGAGGTTCTAGCATTTTACTGCCTGTGACGTGAAGAAGTGACTCATATTCACATTCCAGAGAGAGTGCTTAGCGGGACGCTAAGAGAGGGGAAAAAGCAACATCAGAATGGGAACTCTCAACCGCAGGAGCAATCACAGCTTTGCCCACACATCTGGAGTTACATTCCAGGTTGTTTGAGTTTACAGTAGTGCAGAGAAGCTGAAGTTGATAAAGGTGTTTTTGCACCACAACCCACTCCCTTTCTTCTCTCTAGTCCCTTTTCCAGTCTCTGTTCATCCATGCCGCATGTTGCAGCTATTCCTTGGACTGTTTGTGTTGTGGTTTGACCCATTATGAAACATTCTTGGCATATGGAAATGATTTATAGACAGTCCCTGGCAAGATGTTTATTTCTACATACCACCTGGTTAAACAAGCACGTCTGAGCTAAATATAGGCCTGGAGACCATCTACATGAATACTTTCATATGTATTGGCTCCTTTATTGCAGTTTCTAACCCCATACACAGCAGGATAGATTGAGGCCTGTTTAATGAAATTACATCATGTCTGTTTCCCTAAATTGAATCAGTTTGACTGATTGATGTGAAGGAGGTGAATGACATGTATCCTGTGTTTGAGATGCCATTCATCCACTGAGACTTTAGGAAGGGAGTGCACTGTACCTGTGCTGGTAATGCAAGTGTGTGCATGTGTTTTGTCTTTTTAGAGACCCTGGAGGGGGTATTGAGATGGCAGACTTTATCAGGCAAGAGACTCCACCAGTGGACTGCAGTTCCAGGAACTCCTATATTGGGATGGAGTCTAACCAGCAGGTAAGCAGAGCAGTGGTCTACTTCATGCTGCATCCAGTACTGGGCTAATTATAAGATGACCTGATTATCTGATCTGCCCATCCTCTCCTTCATTTTGGCTAGAGTGGGTACATATACACAAAATTATAATATATGTGACCTTATTTGTATTATTAATTGCATTTACATCCCAAAAGGAATCAACATTAACCACTTCAATAGCATATTAATCAACCATCATCTGCTCCACACAAATGAGAAGAGTCAGAGACATACAGACAGGGTGAGAGTGTAGAATGCCTGATGACATTTATTTCTTGTCCTCTAATGTAAATGGGTTTTTTTTCCTCAAAAGTTTACTGTGAAATAGCACTTATTTATGTTAAGGCCAATGCTGTATTCACTGTTAATGTGAGAGTGTACTGTCAACCTGTATCTTATCTGCAGTAGAAGTGAGGTCCTGTCTGTATCTGGTTTTACTCCCTATTTAAAATTCCCTTTGGAATTTCTATTTAAACAGAGAAAAGGTATGTGAGCCATCTTTAGTGCTGCTCACCAAAATGTATTCTGTGTATCTCATGCATCTCCTTCCTTTGCCAAGCTGATTTTTCTTTTCTTTTCTTCTCTCTGTATCACATTCACTAGTGTGCCCTCTAAATTCCAACAGTGGGAAAAAAGTGGTGTCTGTGACTCTTTTCTGCCAGTATTAATTTACTGTGAAAATGAATGTTTACTTTTACATTAAACCTGCTCTGTAAATCACTACTTGTGTGTTAGAAGTGACAGATCATCAGGAAAGGTGCAACACATGCTGCTGAGAACAAAGTTGAATCTTTCCACAAACAAAGCGTCACATCCTTAGTCCTGACAGCTTTTAAACATCCATTCATTTTAGTGCCGTGTGTTGTTTACCTCAGCTAATTCACAATGTATCGAAATGGCTAAGATGACTTTTATTATTAATAGTACAGAGGAAGGAGCAGTTGGTTTGTGTGTAGGGGAACGTTTTCACTGGGTTTGATACTCATATACCTTCCTGACAGCAAATATCTCCCTTAATATTCAGAGGTTATTTAGCTGTTTTATTCCGTGAGATATATTTAACCTCTGAATCCTCATGAGTTTTTGTTCTGTGTCTTTGTACTGTGTGTCCTTGAGTTGTTAATCAGCCGCCACGTTCTGCTCAGCTGCTGCGTAGCAAGTAGGAAGCAAAGCCAAAACTTTTCTATGTGATGACAGTGAAGAGGCTCCATCTGTTTTTAATGCACAAATAGTTTCTTTGGGATTTTGTATTATATAATGATCACACGACTTGTCAGTTTGCATTTATGAAAATTACACTTCCGATATTTGCTTTTGATATCCTGCATCTCTTTCAAATAATAAATGGTCTGACTATCTATTCTAATTTCAGATTGCATCCACTCATGGAAAAGCAACAGTTGCTAAAGGTAACTATTACTGCCTACTACCTTGTCATGTATACTTGTGTCATCTGCCAAGTCACATCTTTTTTGTGTCTCTATAACTCCATATGTGCAAAGGCACACTATTTGACTTCTAACCCCATGATGCATTTTCTTTTTATGCGATCACCACATCCCTGACCATAATCACCTCAGCTGCCCAGGAGATGTAGTCTGACTAAGCATTACTGTGACCTCAACTGTGTCACAAAGATGATGCTGCTTTAGGCAGGCACTGCTGAGTTTGGAAAAAAAGAAACGCACTGTCAGACCCAACATGGGAGTCATTCTCTAGGAATTCTCTACTGAAATACTTAGAAAAAGACAATGAATGAACTTTGCTTTGGTTTCATTGTACTGAGATGTAAGAGTTAGGCAGCTATGTCACCTTAATAATTCAGTGAACCTGTTTGATACCATTCTAATTAGCTGGCAATGGTCTGAAGTAGGACAAGGACTCTGTTGGAGTTTGGACTTTTAATCTTCTCCCCTTCGAGGATTCCAATCACTTAAATTGTCTATCTATCTAACTCCCAGAACATACAACCACTCTGAAAAAGACTTGAAAAGCATTTGAGAAACACTGATTGCAAAGGTTAATCTAATCAGTTACATCTTTGTGCAGAGGTTATCAAGGCTGCAGCCATCACAGTATTCACACAGTTTAAGAAGAGCTCATAGCTCATTATATTTATTCTAGGTATACCACTAAAGCCAATTTGCAGAAGGAGCATTTCTGAGAAGAATGCAGATAAATCTGTTACTTTATCCTCTGTACAGGCCAGTTATGTGTGTGTGCGTCCTGGTACAGTGGTAGTGAATATATTATTAATTAATTAAATGCGTAATTTCTTTCTTCATTGCTTTTTACCTATGTGTGCAGGAGATGTGGGAAAGCCCTCAGATGACATCAGTTTGACTCTTGTTGAGAGCTGCAGTCATGATCATGGTGAACATGCATATACATGTAAACAAGAATGTTTTAATGTAACTGGCTTTGACAGTTTATCACCTTTCATAATGTTTAATTTCTTTGTGTCCATTTAGATCTGCTCTCAGACTCAAAGATGTACTGCCTTGTTCCCAATGACTCCTTCGCCTCATTGCAGCCGTCCACCTCAATGTGTCCTTCAGAGCTGTCCAGGGAGCCTGCTGATCTCTGTAACACTTCTGCTTATCACTACGGTCTGTCACACTCCTCCTGTGACACAGAGGTGACCACTCATGCATCCATGCAATCTCAGACATTTAGGAAGGAGCTCCGTTCGCGGGGCCTGCCTCGAACCTCTAGTTCCGCAGGTTCTGCTTTCCCTGACCCATGTCTACCAGATTTTGCTCTCTACCCTCCACCAAGGAGAGTTGGCCTTGACCCTGTTTGTGAGTTGGAGACTGCCAAACCGCACAGGCCAGGGATGTGTGCTAGGGAAGGGGCAGAGCGACTGTACCAGCAGGACCAAGCTGTGCCCTCCACCTCTGGAATAGAGTGTTACAGGCACAAAGAACCACGCAGAGTGGCTCGTTCAGCCTCCAGGGAGGCGGGAGAAGGTACCTCAGGACTGTACCAGGTGGAGGTGGGTGGAGCTGGGAAAGGCTCTGGTGGAGGAGGAAAGTCCCAGGGAGGGGAACGCAGTGCTGATAGCCTAAGGAGCTTGAGTACTCGGAGTAGTGGCTCCACTGAGAGTTACTGCAGTGGTACAGACAGGGACACTAACAGCACTGTCAGCAGCTTTCACAGTGAACAGACCAGCTCTACACATGTGGAGAGCCTGCTCTCACTTTCAGGGGATGAACGCATACGGGAAAGAGGAGATGTTGTATCTGCTCCTACAGACGGCAGGACTTCAAGTCTTGGCAGTATTAGCTCTCGAGGTCTCAGTAACCTTCCTTCCAGGGAGGCCAATAAAAACCCTCATGCTAATGAGCTGATGACTAAACAACCTGCTGACACACCATCCTCTGTAACCCAAGAGCTGGTAGAACCTGTCAGGTGCCAGGAAGAACCTGCCATCAGGACCAGTGCTGATGGTTCAACAGGTGTAGCTGCCACAGAGCAGGAGCAGGTGAAAGATGAAATTCAACCAAAGTCAGGCAACATTGTTCAGAGGACTTCTTCCTTGTCAACAGGGCGGAGCGGCTGTCGGCAGACAGGGAAGAAAAGGGCAAGCAGCTTTGATGCCAGCCGTCACCGGGACTACATGTCTTTGCGGGGTATGGCCAAGCCTTGCAGTGCTGTGCTTACTGGGGGTGGAGAGGAGGACTCCAGTGATCAGAGTGAACTCAGCTGTGCCTCCAGTCTCCACTCCACCCACCACCTAAGTACAGACAGCTCATCTAGTAACACCTCCCGTTCCTGCCACTCACCAGAGGGCCGTTACAGGGCCCTGAAAGCCAAGCATCCTGCCGCCAGTGGAGCGTCGTCCTCCTCCTCCACAGCAAAGGCTACGGCAGGATCTGAGACAGGAGTGCGATCTGGAGGGAAGCGGCGCACCTCCCGCCGTACCCCGAGCACAGGCAGTGCCAAAACGCATGCCAGAGTGTTGAGTTTGGACAGTGGTACAGCTGCCTGCCTTAATGATCCCAGCCGCCTAGGAGCTCCAGCTGGGCCTCGGCCCCTTACCACCTCCAAGTCAGACCTGGAAGCCAAAGAAGGGGAAGTCCTTGATGCAGCATCCCTGCTGGGTCGGGCTTCCCAACTTGAGTCAGTGACCCGCTCCAGAAACAGTCTCCCCAGCCAGGCAGCTTTCACTGAGCCTCAGGGTGCCACTTCTGCTTCCCTGCAGGGTATGTACCGCACACAGTGCACTAACATACTCTACACACTATGTTCTGTCTGCTTTACAAGTAGCATTTGAGGACTAGTCCACATTTTATGTTGTCAGTGAATAAATTTTATTGAATTTTTAAACCTACTGGTTATTGCACAGGATTAGAAATGGAAGCATGTATTTTGTAAATTAGACAGACAAGCCAAAAAAAATTAACAGACGTGTATTGTACTGATATGGCCCCTGATAGAACAGACACTATTAGTCTGGTTATTTTTTGCTTCTTTTGAAGGCTGGGTTGGTTTAAGCATAACTGATGCTTGTGATGGGTATTGAACAAACCTTTTTGGAAACAGTATCATTGTCCCTTTTTTGAATTGCTGTTCACTGGTGATATGCAGAAGCATATTAATAAATCTTAAAGATTAAAAACTGACTAAATCGAAGCTGTTTTGGGTGTACTTCTCCAGGCATTAGACTTAATTATTCACTTATTGCTAATGTCTTTGTGTGTGTGTGTGTGGTGCTCCAGAGCTGTTTTCTACCTTGCTCATTCAGTGTAACCATGGTGAGTTTCCATGGAGTTACAATTCTGACCCAAGCATAGTGTTTCTTGTGTAGATCACTACTAGCATGTTAGCACAGTGTGTGCTTTGTGCTGAGGTTAGACAAACAGCAGCTCTCTCAGTAGTGTCATACACACTGTCTAATAGACATTTGTGTGATGCTTCTTAGCTTTCTACAGTGTACACCCCCTGCCATATACAGTATTGAATGACATGTCTTGACATGTCAGTTGTTGCCTGGAAACTTCTCATAAATAATCATTTATTCCCATTTGACCACTTTATTTTTTAATTCTTATGGTCTTCCATAATGATGCATTCACTGGCCTTAAAATCTAGCATAGCATCAGTTGGTTGGTAAAAGCCTTCAAGTTTGACTTGATGTTGTCAATTTTGGCTTTTTGTGGGACATGAAAATTATTTGTATAATTCTCTATATGTTGCTTGGCTGTTTTGTGTTTATTTAAAACAGCAAGCTTACATATAATTTCAGTGAATAAAAAGAACATTCTTATGTAAAACATTAAGTGTAAGCTACTTAACCCCTTTTTAATTTAATACACTTGAGAATTTTGCCATTTCAGTCTCACTTGTTAAAGTATACGCAGTGGCTAATGTTAAGTAAATTGAACCGGTTAGCTAAGTTTAGCTGGAGACTGCTGAGTCAGTTTGCTGCCTTTATTAGACTTCTCTATTTTTGCTACACTGCATTTTAGTATGTCACAGATGAACCTTTCAATAGATTTATAACATGCATGAAATTAGAAATAAACCCACTGTATCTCAGCATGTTTGGGGTTTTGCTTTTGCTGGAATCTGGTCGCTGATGTAGCATAAGGGAAGCACAACTAGAGAAGAGTCATGAAGGCATTATTCAGTAATGGAACGTATGCAGCTATATGTATTCAAAGTTTGCTAACATTAGATAGCATGATGTGCAACAAAGGTCCGTCACTAGAATGGAATCCGAGAAGTCATGACACATGACCACTAGGCCACCAGTACAGTCAGTGTGGTTCTATTAGTCATGTTGTAGCAGAGGTCTTGTTGACTTTATGTTGAACTGAAATCTTTATTAGTAGTCTGAAGTTCCAACAGTAGATTTTGTAATTGTTCTTGAAAAAGTAGTTAAAACCCAGAATGTCCGATCATCATAAATATCATACTAGTGTTCACTAGTATGTCCACTGAACTCTAAAAACCTAAGTAGGCACATGCAGTCTGACTGGTGTTTGATGTCTCTCACTATGACAGCCCCAGGGAGTGAGGAGACCGTCATATTTCGGCGTGAGCGTAGCACGTTTCGTCGCCAGGCAGTGCGGCGGCGACACAATGCAGGGAGTAACCCGACCCCACCCACCTCTCTCATTGGATCTCCTCTCAGGTATGCTGTGCATGGAGCAGGAAGTTATTTCTGTTGTTGTGTTAACTAGTACCATGTAGAGAGCTCTTTCTTGTCCTACATCATGTGATGCCTTTGGTCCTCAATTTCTCAAGAATACACTTTTCATCCTGTTATCATACCATCTGATCTTTTAAATTCCACATTCTGAGCAGGGATCAAAGAATGGAGTTCTTACAAACCCAAAGGCACAAGGCCACAAGGTCTAACTAATCTACTTGGCTCTCATACTGACTCCTCTCAGAACTGCGCATGATTTGTTCAGTAATAAAGACATCTCACTGTATCACTGCCTTTCTCTTTTTATTGCTTTTTAAAATCAAAGGTTTACTAGTATACTGTGTTTCTGATCGTGACAAGATGCTCATTTATAGACTTCTGCGATGACCAGCTGCAGATTACTTAAAAGGAAATGTCATGCCTGACATTGTAAACTAATTAGAGAATGTGCCATAACTGGAAGGTTACAGGTGCTGCCATGTAAACAGCTTGTGTGTACCTTACAGGGAATTGAAGAAAGAGAGCATTAAACACTTTAGGAATACATTATATATAAAAAATTTAATATAAAGTGACAATACCACTAGTCTACCAGAAATAAACTCTTCCAGTTTTGTACAACAGCTAATGCTGTACATTTTCCTGCATGTGTTTTGCAAGGTCACATTTCTAAATGCTGAGCATTGAAAAATGTTAAGCAATGAAAACAAAGTGACAGCTACACTCCTGCCAGGGGTCAATAAACTTGAAAATTTGTTCTCTATTCCACTGATCCCTGCACCCAGTGTCCTTTCACTCCTTATACTTTTTTGACTTTCATAGTGGTGCACCGGACACCTTATGCATTGACACACTGTTTTCTAAAGGTTATACAATGCATCTGTGCATTGCTTTTTTATATTCTCTGTCGTCACTGATATTTTAAGACACTAAAGTCGGCAGCAGTTCATAGCCATCTTTGCCTCTTATTGGGTACCTCCACATTGGTAAACAGAGTATATATTAGATCCCCTCTCTTTCTATTGTGGAATTATCAGTTTCGTGTAATACCCCTTTGCCCTGACCTCCACTACTTCTCATTTCCACCCATTCTCCTTCAACAGTCTTCAGGAGGCTCTCAGCCAGGCCTCCCAGCCTTCCACTTCCCAGGTGAAAAGTCAGCCATCCAGAACCCCATCCCAGGTGACTGTGCTGAGTGCAAGCACCTCCCTGCTGGCCAGGAATGGAAGCACACACCTGGAGGGTTCTCAGGACAAGGCCTCAACCATTGGAGCTACCAGCTTGCAGGATGATTTCGGTAGGGCTGGGATTTAAAGAATTATTCGCAGAAAAATGCCACATTGGTAGTTTGTGGGGGGGTGGATTTTTATGGCTGGTTTAAAATCTTGTCATGAGACTGTTGTTTTGGCTACATTGTGATTTTATATGCTTTGATAAGAGATTTGCTTCAGTGGTGTGGATAGTTTGGATTTGCTTGAGGAGAACTGGTCGCATATATGACTGTTGCAGTCAGTTATAGCAGAGCACTATTATCCACGGTCAGTGGACTGTCGCAGTCAGTCAAAGCCGAGCACAATTATCCATGCTCCATTTGTCTCTATCTGTGATATTGTGTCTGTAGCTGTCTTTGGATGTTACCCTTTGGTCACAACATTTCTACCCCCAGTGCTGACATCAGAGTGTTACTGATTGCTTTGATGTTTCACTAATGTCCCTAGGATGTCAATGAAAATGATGGGGGGAGAAAATACAGGTTCATAAGAGCTGTTATACATCCTCATTCAGTAGTAAATGAATAACTACTTATACTTCTAATTTGCTGTTTCGAGACACTTTGTGGTCTGAGTTTGGGTTTCTGAAGTTGTAATCTCAGAGCATTAATAATTATTGTCTATCCCTATGAGATTTAAAGTCTTTCACAATGTCTGATTTTTTTTTGTATTTAATTTTATTCATTCTTGGGCAATCAGTAGACCATCATGAAATACACAAGATAATTCATGTTTCTTAGGAATGTTTGGATGACTGAAGTTTTAATGCATTTCTGATAACTTACTGAACATGTGCCCAATTGCATAAAACATTTTATGAAAATATTTTGTAGTTCTCTGAAGATTTCTTCATAGGAGAAGCATTGCACAATAGGTCATGTTCTTATCAAATCTCCATAATAAATACAAGTACTAGTAAATTTCTGAAAAATATTTTTTGTTCCACAACATCCCCTGCAACAAAATAAGTCTTGATTTGCTGAAGATGATAATATTCCATTTTTTATTATTTATATAAGATAAAAAAACAACTTTCAAATGAAACCCTTCATTTTGTCATACTTGTAACTTCAGAATAGGCAATATTTTTAGGTCATACTTTCCTAAGAAGCATGGTTTCTCCTGATTTATTTATGATTCTAACACAGCCTCTTCACCTCAGTAGAGTTTAGCCTTCGTTCTCTTGTTTTATATCAACATATTTTTAATATGCACCATTAAAATAAACAGCTTAAAGAATTTGGACTGCTGTCACATTTACATTTAACCTGAGGGAGGACCAGCTTTCACCAAGGCATTTTTTATATCCTGCCTTACTGTGAAGAATAATGCAGTATTTTGATAATCTGTTTAAAAGAATTTGAAAAGAGAATTTGAAAGAGGAAATCTAATAGAGTTTTATTAAATTAACCAATCTGAGATGCAGTGTGTAGGATTCATGAACATGGGGAAAACTGACATGCTTATAGCCTCTTTGGGAGGAGTCACATTCACTCAATAATCTAATTAGCTCAGATGAACATAGTAATATTGCCAAAGCCACCTAATTCCCTAAGTGTAAACATATAGTTGTATGAAACTGTTCCCACAGCCAAAGTCACGATTTGCTTGTGTACTGACTGTGCTTCTCTCTGTCTCACTCTTGCTCTCTTTTCCAGGAAAGCTCACTCCCTCCTTGTATGAGGCTGGTGGATGTGACTTGTCCTTGGTCAATTTTGAACCTGCAACAAGACGAGCCTCAAATAACATATGGTAAGTGTCAAACTCCTAATTCACTTTTTTGCAGGTGAAGAAATGCACCCATTGGGTGTCTTTCATATTGTTGGAACAGTTCCATGTCATTTTCGTAGAGATACTCGAGTTGCTAGACTGCTAAGCATTGGAACAGCTAGTTCCACAAGGAAATCAATAAAACTCTTCCCAAGCCTGCGTTGGACGCAGCTGTAGAATTTGTCCAAAAAGCACAGCTGGCACAACACAGAAAAGGTAAGGATAGGCAAACTAAAAGTGTGACATTTCAAATTTTTCGAAATCAAACAATAGAGAAGTAAGGAAGGCAGGACCATAACATGAGACATAAAGGACAAATGGGTGAAGAATCTCTCAGGCAGGGAACTTTCCCAGTCAGAAAGAGAGGTCTTATCCAAAGGCCTAAATTATACCATTACTCCTGAAGAGGTTGCAGTTGTGGACTTTGTTACAGCTACAGAATCTGCCATTCGAAACAACAAACTACCAGCGGCAGAGGCCGAACAACTGCGACTCAAAGTCTGTGCAGCCCTTTCCAGTGCACAGCCACCAAAATCCAACCTTGCCAGAGAGGAGAAAAGGGCCCTGTCACCTCTTAGCAGAGATGAAACTATTACCATGCTGTCTGCGGACAAAGGAAGATGCACTGTTGTCCGGAACACTGCCGATTACAATGAAGAAGTAATCTGTCTTTTGGAGGATAAACACACATATGAAAAGGGGATTCCACCAACATCTACTCATCTATAGAAGGTGATAGACTAACTAAAAACAGACTAACTTGTTCCCACAGTTAGTCCCACAGACTAACTTGAAACAGAAAACGCCATCGACAGGGCAATCTATCACCGTCCTCAGCCCCACTTAGACCCATTGTCAGCAGCATTAACTCAGTTACTTATAACATTGCTAAATACCTGGGTACAATTCTGGCACCTTTAGTTAGACACACAGACTACCACATCCAAAATTCAGAAGAGTTTGCCTCCAAGATCAGGGACCTGAAACTGGAGACAGATGAAACCATGGTATCCTTTGATGTCACATCACACTTCTCCAGCATCCCCACCACTGCTGCCATGCCAGCTGTAAGGAGGAGAATGGAAGAAGACAGCACCGTCATCAAGCAACCTTAACCCAGACCAGATCTGCTTGCTCCCGGACCTGTGCTTGAATACCGCTTACTTCACCTAGATGAGTGACTCCTACAGATAGGCTATGCCATTGGTTCACCAGTGTCACCTATTGTTGCCAACCTGTACATGGAAGAAGTTGAGGAGAAAGCTCTCAACTCCTTCCCAGGAACGACACCTACCCACTGGTTCAGATATGGATGATACCTGGGTGAAGATGAAGAGCCAGGAGGTACAGGCCTTCACACATTAACTCAGTGGACACTAAGATACCATTTACCAGGGAGGACCCTAAAGATAATCGGCTGGCTTTCCTGGACTGTGCGGTTATCATTGGGACTGATAGAAAGCTGTACAGATATAGAAGTATACAGAAAACCCACCCACACTGACCAGTATCTGCTGACTCGCATCACCCACTACAACACTAACTAGGAGTGATCAGGACTCTGTACCATAGAGCAGAGAACATCCCCACCTCCACAAAAGCCAAAAATAAGAAAGACAGGCATCTGCCAACATCTCTTAAAACCTGTGGATATCCCAAGTGGGCGTCTTCCAGGAAAAGGACCACGGAACAACGTGAATCCCATGGCATTTTTGGAAAACACCACATACCTGTTCACTTCAAAAACACACTCAGACAGAGACTTGTCCATCCCAAAGGCCGGATATCTAAACATAAGAAGAGCAATGTAGTGTATGCTGTTCAGTGCAGTGAATAGTGATCCGAACTGTATATTGGAGAGACCAAACAGCCGCTACACAGGAGGTTGGCCCAGCACAGAAGGAGCAACACCTCAGGGCCTGAATCAACTGTGTACCTTCATCTAAAGGACAAAGGACACTCGTTTATGGACCATTACAAATAATTAATGTACAAATACTGGATAGAGAAGACAGGTGGTTTGAGAGAGGAGTGAGGGAAGCTTTGCATGTGCAAATAAACAACCCCTCACTCAACAGAGGTGGAGGCCTTATCTTGAACCTACCATGCTGCCCTTTCATCCATCCCCAGGAAAATCAGGCCCAATTCACACCTCCACCTGGTTGGCCACACTTAACTTTGTTTCACTTAAGGAGCGTATTCAAGGCATGTGTGAGATGGAACCAACCTGGAGGATAACTTAGTTGTCACTAACCAACCTCCCTCAGACCGACGAAGTGATTCGAACGAATTGTGAAACGTTTCAACATTACAAAAAGTCCAGTTGCCATGACTCAACTTCCAGACAGCTATATATACTGTAAGATGCTTAGCTCTTGTATACTTCCTTTATACTCTATTTGAATATAATGCATCCTCTTATCTTAAGAACTGAAACAGATTGAGGAAAAAATAATCAGCGTGTATTTTGATAATAAATTAATCCTTCTAAATTTAGTCATTCTTCAGTACAAATCTTTTTAGCTCTAGCTTTGGTTCTGAGGATTTGCTGCTTTTATTTATCTTATGTGATAGTAAATTGAATGTCTGTGGGTTTGGGACTCTTAGCCAGATGAAACAAGTAACATATAACCTTAAACTTCATCAACTTCAACAGGCATGTTCCCCATGTATCTGTTATTAAAGAAAATGTTTTAGGATAACAAAATTAAGTCTTAGTTACAGTGCCCACACTATTTGGCATACTACGCATACTCTGCTGTACCATAAGCCAAACCTTGGTGATACTCAAAGTCACCAGTGACTTGCCTCGAGAATAAACATTTTAGAAAGAAAAATATTTCTGCAACTAAATGAGAATTGACATGCTTCATTGCCTTAGCCTCTTCCAAAACTTGAATCAATATTTGTGGGCTCTGATGGCACTTGGTCAAACATTAAGTGCAGCAGATGCTCCTATCTCGTCAGTGTTCTAATTTTTTCTAATGCCCTGCAGGGACACCGACTCCCACCTCTCCAGTTCTACCTCAGTTCGCTTCTACCCTCATGACCTGGTAAGCACCCAACTAATGAGCTACTATTTTGTGCGTGTGTGTGTGTGTGCGTGCGTGCTTGTGCACGTGTCTTTATTTCCTTGTGTGGACAAATTTTGTTTGAATTTTTTTGAATTTTGTCTGGCTGTATGGCTTCCCATCTGCTATCTAGGGTAGTTTTATTGTTGTTAAATATTACTCTTGTAAAATACTTTGAGTTTTATCATTGGTAAAAATGCAGCATGCAGTTTGATTGACTGTGAGACAGATCTCCCTCCCTCAGATCCGTCTTAATTGTCTGCTGACGATGGACCCGGAACTGCTAGAGCAACAGGACGGAGATCTAAGCCCTGAGCTCCAGGATGCTCCACTGGGACAAGAGGACCCTGCAGCCACAGCTGCTGTTGGCAAAGCCAGGCAGTACTACCGTTTGTGGCTTCTCCCATACCTGTGGGTTGGCCTGCACTTTGATCGGCTCACACTGCTGGCACTATTTGACAGGTAAGATGAGCACAGACAGCCATTGCCATCAATTTAAACTAAAACTTTACAAAGCATGAAGCAGATTTATGTTTAGATGCCACCGAGTGAGACCGGGGGTTTCGGAGACTTTATTTATTATATAATTATTTATTAATCACAATTATATGTTGTAAATATGTACTTTAAAAAAAACATGGCAGATTACCCTGAAAGTTTTTAACTTGTAAAATCTGCTGTTTTTTATTTTAAGTTAATTTATGGTACTAGCATGTTTCGTACCTCTGTCACCATTATGCATTTTGACAAACTGTCAAACTTCATTATAACTAAAAATAAATTGTTATTTATGGACCTATGTACACCATGACTTAGATTAAATTCAACTTCTCTCTTGGATATTATCAGCAAGGTATCTCATTTAAACCATACAGTACATAACTCGTTATTATGGAGGCCAAATTCATTATTTAGACTAATGACACAGGTGTAACTGTTGATTAAAATTCTGCCCAGCACAGCATTAATCATCTGTTAAATCAGGTCAGCCCCCCTGAAAGTAAAGGCAGACCAAGATTGCTGTAGCACATTTCCAGACTGATAATCAACAAGTGAAATAGAAATCAGAGACAATGACACACAATCAGACGAAGCAGATTATATCATATTAACCATCATACTTTAAACACAAATATGTACATGCTCATTAAATGTCAATATTTTTTGCAAGCTATTCAGTGTAGATATGGATGACATGGTCTTATATTTTCTGGTCACCTCGAAGCTTTAAAAATACTTTTTTTCTGTTTCTCAAGCACATTTATGGCATTTAGAGGTGTTTGCTTATAGGCTAAAATGACTGAGAATGAGTTTTTTCCCTTTATATATGTCCAGTGAAGTACCACAAGGTTATATTCTAGGCCCCAATTAATTTGTTGATAAAATATGCTTTCATTTGGCTTTTTATTTTTTTAAAATATAATCTGTTACACTGCCTCACTGCCTATAGTTTTCTGTGTACAATATGACAATATGCCTCTATTTTTACGTTTTGTTTTACTTTTTTTTTTTTTACTGAAGAATATTGAACCCTTGTGTTCAGTATCTCTTGAATGTACTGACTTTTATCCTCTGTTGTTACAGAAACCGTGAGGTATTAGAGAATGTGCTGGCAGTAGTTCTCGCTGTCCTGGTGGCCTTTCTGGGTTCAGTGTTGCTGGTTAATGGTTTCTTCACTGACATCTGGGTATTTCAGTTCTGCCTCGTCATTGCAAGTTGCCAGTATTCTTTACTAAAGGTGAATACTTAAGTTAACAAAGAATCAAAGCAATTATATGTTTTACTGCCTGAAACACATATCAGTTTTAGGGGTGGTGTTTTGTAATAAAGAAAAACATACGGGGGTATTGAAATGTAAAATAGTGTACATTATTAATAAACGTATTCATGTTTTCCTATATTGACAGAGTGTTCAACCAGATTCCTCTTCACCTCGACATGTAAGTAATTATAACTCATAAGTCTTTTTTTACTCTGTTCATTTTGGGGCCAGTAAAGTATACAGATTTGGGCTTAAAGTTGATGCTCAATATTGTGAGTGATGATCAATTCTTGTACGTACTCTTGTATGTACTCATTTTCTTCCATCTTTAGTAGGACCTGTAGTTATTATTCAGTGGGTTTTTTTGTTTCGTTCTTGAAAAAATTGTGTTGCTTTTCCCCTGCGAGTCTGTGTGTTTCCTCCCTCCCTTGCGTCTGTACCCTGCTCTAAAACTGCGTCTTTTATTAATGCAGCTCCCACTCAGCTGCAGGCACAAGCTTTAAATAGCTGGCCAGAGTTTAGACCACAGCTCACTCTCTCGCTCTTTGTCTACATCTCCCTTTCTCTCTCTCTCTTTCCAACTCTCCCTCTCGCGTCATCCCCTTTCCTTCACCTTGTGGACTTCTTCCCTTTCCGTGACATTGTTGACACGTTTTGAGAAAATGTGGTCTATTTGCTGTTTTCTTGTGTAAAATATCAGTGCTCCCTTCAGTGGAAAAGCAGAGCAGCTCATAGCCTCCTGGGTTGAAACCTGCTCACTGCAGACATGCATTCTCCCTCTCTTGTGAAACCTTACACTTGATGCTATTTCTGTTTGTACCTGTGACACTGTCCTCGAGGCTCATATGATACTGGTACTAATGAATTCATTGTTTCTTAAGGGATCATTTCTGTCTCAATTATGCCGTTTACATGATTTGTTGTGTGCCTTATATGAACAGTGACACCACAAGCTTAATAAGGTAGGGCCAGGATCTAATAAGGTAAGGTCGGGATAGACTTAAACTTAATTTAGCCGTGGCATTCTTCAGATGGAACGCCACTTGTAATCTGAATAGTACAGTATCCTTGAAGAAAGGACCAAGCATTTTCCTCATTTTTGTAATTGTGATATACACTTTATGTGTTCTCGATACTGAGTTAGACTGGACCACAATGATAAAACTCAGCTTCTATAATGAACCATTTATCATCTAAACCTTGTCTCTGCAGGGCCATAATCGTATCATAGCGTACAGCCGGCCTGTCTACTTCTGCCTGTGTTGTGGCCTCATTTGGCTGCTACACTACAGCAGTCTGAGGATCACTTCATCCCGCTTCACCCTATATGGAGTTGCACTGACCAGCTCCCTGGTACTCGCTTCTGCCAGGGACCTTGTCATAGGTAAGCCAGCAGGCAAGTATTGCAGGTACCTGTATTTCTCTGTGGCATTTATGTGCAGCAGCAAGGAAGGCAACATCCTTGAGGAAGGAAGAAATTAAAATTGGCAAGGCACAGAAAGGCTGCTTAATGCAGCAGTTATTTCCAACTTTTGTTATTTTTAAATAAATCCTTGTATATGTTTCTGTGAATATTCTTAGTCATCCAGGTCATAGTTATCCCAAAAAAGGTTATTCAGTAGCAACTGATCTTGTTTTAGTTCCTTGAAGATTTCACCATCCATTCGAGAGGGCTTTCTCAAGTCTGACTGACTGGTTTGAGAAGCAGGTTTATAAAGCCTGTGGATTCCTCAAGTCGTTGGTCACCTGTGGGTTGTTGTTCGACCTGGCTATCATGAATGTCACTGTGACCACCTGAGCCAGGGTGTGGACACCTTCTATATGCGATGCACTTTCCATTTGGTAGCCTGAAATACATGTTATTTCTGTATGTTTGGAGACAAAATTTTACTAATTTATGTTGGAACCAGAATGTAAAGTAATTTTTTAAAGTAAGGAATAAAACCAATTCTAAAAGTAACTTGAAATGAATTCTAAAAGACTAAAGAGAGATTGATCTAATACAGATTTGATAGAGGGAGCCAGGTTATCAAATTTATAATAGCTTAAACATCCTGGTCTTGAGGGTTTTGGCTGTTAATATCAGGTAAAAACACAAAGAAGAGTAAAGTAAATTAATAAGTCCAATCCTACACGTTAATTGTTTGAACACATCAAACATTGTTTGAGCTCCATTTTTTTGTTTTCTCATCTGTTCTTGGATTTATTTAGATCATCATGCTGCTTTTTGAGCTCCTCAGCCTGCTTCACTTAGTCAGACAGCTTCTATTTAAGTCATTTTTTATTTCAACAGGTCTGAGTGTGGCAAGTGAATTTGATGTTGGATTTCCAAAAAATTTAGTTAATCATGTTTTAGTAAAGATTTTGCAAGGGGGTGGCAATCATATTTGTTTGATTATCTGAATCATTTCAGTGTGACGAATATGCAAAATAAATACTTTATACAGCAGTGTGTATGAGCCTCAGTATCTCCACCTAAAGTAGTGTTTTTTGTATAGAGAATATTAAGACTGCCTTTCATCACACCGCAATCAACAGTTATTGCTGCAGTTCTCCTTGGAGACAAGTTTCTGTGCACCGGTATGAACTAGTAATATGTGTCACCCTCAGGCGAAGACGCTGCATAATAAACACCCAATCATTGTCGTCTGTAATTACTGGACCTCGGTGTCTGGAGAATTTAAAGATGAAAAATGTATGAAGTGATCAGTGTTGAATTTTATGGCAGTGTCACCTTGTGTGTGTCTCCCTGCAGTTTTCACTCTGTGTTTTCCTATCATCTTCTTCGTGGGGCTGCTGCCGCAAGTCAACACATTTGTCATGTACCTCTTTGAGCAGCTGGACATCCATGTGTTCGGGGGCAATGGTGAGTGACTCGTAGATGTGCAATTTCTCTGCAGGGGTGACTTTGACCTCTGCAGATAGAGACAACACTCTCATTCAAACACACTGTTATGCCTTATATGTTGTGATATGGCCGTCTTGATAAGAGGCCACAGTGCTGATTCCCATTCTCCCTGGCCCAGTGTGTCTTAGGTTGAGTGGTCTTATTGCTGACATATCTGTGCTCTCTGCAGCCTCCACAAGTCTCCTGTCTGCGCTGTACAGCATCCTGCGCAGCATCGTCACTGTTGCTCTGCTTTATGGCTTCTGCTACGGAGCTCTGAAGGTGAGAGCAAAGACAACTAAGATGCAGATGTCATCAAACTACTCTGAGAGAAATACTGTCAAACTGTGCCTAAAACTACATCATGACTTCTGTGGCTAAGATACAGCAGTGGATTTTAAATTAATACTGTATCATTCCTTATATGTCAGGAGACCTGGGAGCCTCATCACATCCCTGTGTTATTTTCTGTCTTCTGTGGCCTCTTGGTGGCAGTGTCTTACCACCTGAGCCGGCAAAGCGGCGACCCTTCTGTCCTCATGTAAGTTCTCTATGTGACCTGTCTGTCATGTCTATATAGTTTCTGTGAGATACATCTTGTGGAGAGTCACAGAGAAATGAATATTGAATTAACACGTGTACATATGTGTGGCACTGGTGATTATATGTGCTGAACTCATCCATCTGGTACTTGACTAGGTAATAAACTGGTCACAAAAAGTATTTTACATTAATTGTTTGACCCATGTCTGAAAGAGACTTCTCTACTTATACTTGTGCATATGCTGTGGATTATCTGAGGAATGGGTTTTCTAAGCACTTAAAAATGCTCAGATTTAATACGTTGAATCTGTTTCACATAATGGTAGTTCTGTAATTGGTTAATGTTAATAGAATCCACCTGAGATAAATAAATTCCAGGTTATTTGTGACATTTGAATGATGAAATATTCATGCTTTATTGTTTATAGGTCACTGATACAGTCTAAGATTGTGCCCAATTTAAATGACAAGAACCCAGAGGACCCTCTGTCAGAAGTACATGACCCTCTACCTGAGAAGCTCAGGGCCTCAGTGGTGAGTTGGTCGGTCACTTATCTAATTAAAGCCAGGACCAGTCACTTGAACTAAATAATGTCAGGTTTGCAATTACATCTGTTAAGGCTGCTGACTTCTCCACATTTCTAATATAGACAGTAAAGGTCTTCCATGTTTCTTATCTTCTAATCTCATCCTTAATGTCTCATAACAGAATGAGCGTCTGCAGTCAGACCTGATCGTCTGCGTGGTCATTGCTGTTCTTTACTTCGCCATCCACGTCAGCACAGTGTTCATTGCACTACAGGTAATTATTCTATCATTTATTGAAGTGTAATGCTACATTGCTACATTTATAGACACAACCACACAGAAATTAAATTAAAAGTACTGTTCTTGTTCTCTAAAATGTGTATTCATTTGAAAACAAGCAGACGGATAATCTTAGTTTTAATTTATGTATTGACACCTGCCTTCTTGTGTTTCCACAGCCGTTCCTCAGTTATGTCCTGTATGCTCTGTTGGGGACAGTTGGGTTGATCACCCACTACCTGCTGCCTCAAGTCCGCAAGCAGCTGCCTTGGGACTGTTTCTCTCACCCTCTGCTCAAAACAAAGGAGTACTATCAGTTTGAAGTCAGAGGTAAGTACATGTATAGCAATGGAAAGTATATCGCACCTAGAAATGTTTGTTTTTCTTTGTCTGTTCAGCCACACTGCATTATGAAACAAATACATGTCATTGCTCCTCTGATTTGTCAGATTTGCTCAAATCTAGATGGAAAAAAAATATATGTTTTTTTATTTCTTATGTGTCTCTTAAAAGAAATTTTAATTTTTTATTTGACCTAGTATAATTATAATCTCCTAACCTCACTTGTATCTCTTGTTAGATGCGGCTCATGTGATGTGGTTTGAAAAGCTTCACGTGTGGCTGCTGTTTGTGGAAAAGAATGTTCTCTATCCACTCGTCATCCTTAATGAGCTGAGTGGCAGTGCCAGAGAACTCGCCAGCCCAAAGAGACTTGATACAGAGTGAGAATTCTTAATATTTGATTCCTAATTACCCTTATTCTTTCTCTAAATGTATAATTTAGTATAATCTACTAGCTGCACCTCCAGTGTTATGTTCACTGTATAAATTCGACAATGACATTGATCTTCACAACTTATTCTCTGTACAAAAAAAAAAATCCTACTACACCAAATATTTAGTCATTCTTCTAATTGACTAGAAGTTAAAAACTACATAAACTGAGCAACAGAATAATTTATATTTTATGCTTAATTGATTACATCAAAATTGTATTATTGACTTCATCGTCATGTTTTATATATTTATATATTCACTGACGGGGTTTGTTTTGTTTTTAAATGTCCACCAGGGTCGGTGCTTTGATGATCACGGTAGCAGGCTTGAAGCTTCTTCGTTCCTCTTACAGCAGTCCTACCTACCAGTATGTGATGATCCTCTTCACTGTCCTCTTCTTCACTTTTGACTATCGTCATCTGTCTGAGACGCTGCTGCTCGACCTCTTTGTCATGTCCATCATTTTCAGCAAAGTAAGATGAACATATAATGAGCTGTACTACTTGCACTGTTCTGATTCAGCACAAATAGACATTCAGCAAATGTTTAATTTAATATAAAGTATTGTAATAATCACTAAAAAATTGTACTAATAATTCAGACTGCTGAGTTAGTTTTGTACTGCTCCTTTTATAATGCAATCAAAGGATTCAGTACTTGAATTTAGATTTTCGATTTGGAAAGATTTTGGATTTTACCCATGTAGTGATCTATAGACACGTTCAGTGCAGTTGAATTTTAATGTAGCGTTTCTTTGTTTTTAATAGTTGTGGGAGCTGTTGTACAAGCTGCACTTCGTCTACACCTACATCGCCCCCTGGCAGATCACATGGGGCTCCGCTTTCCACGCCTTTGCTCAGCCCTTTGCTGTGCCTCGTATCCTTTTTTCATGACTGTAAACCGAGTCACCAGTTTTTTCTGTACCTCTGTACCAGTCTTACTTTGAGATGTTCAGTTTTTGGTTTGACATTGCTTCAGAGCAGTATTGACTCAACATTATAATTTGTATAGAATAGTTGGTGTTTGGTTGGTTTAAATAATATTTAATTAAATGTGTTGAAAATGTTATATTAAGTGTATCTAAATGTACTTTATCAAGCTAAAAAGCAGTCACATTTTTCAAGTGATCCTTGACCTGCGCACCTCTAGACTCTGCCATGATGTTTGTCCAGGCTATAGTTTCAGCCATCTTTTCCACTCCCCTCAACCCCTTCCTGGGCAGTGCCATCTTCATCACCTCCTATGTTCGCCCTGTCAAGTTCTGGGAGAGAGACTACAAGTAGGGGAACATAATACCATTTCATGTTTAAAGTTCATGCTTTTTCTTTCAATGTGCTGCTGAATTTTTGGATTTTCAATCTTCTCTGTGTGCAGCACTAAGAGAGTGGATCACTCTAACACTCGGCTGGCATCTCAGCTGGACAGAAATCCAGGTGATTACACTCCCCCCTTAAAACCCCCTTTAAAATGGGTTTTGCTGCACACTGTAAATGTTCTTCACACCGTTACATTTGATTAAGAGGAAATTTGATAATCATTTAGATTTATGCTCTTATCAACAGCAACAATGTGAGTTAGGCTCAAAAATAGTTTATGGGTTTTTAAATCCCAAGTGTCATGCAGTAATGCACAATCTTTTTTTTTTGTCTGTCTTTCCTTCTTCAGGCTCTGATGACAACAATTTGAACTCTATCTTCTACGAGCACCTTACTCGCTCCCTGCAACACAGCCTGTGTGGAGACCTCCTCCTTGGCCGCTGGGGCAACTTCAGCACTGGGGATTGTTTTATTCTGGCCTCAGATTATCTGAATGCTCTGGTGCACCTTATAGAAATCGGCAACGGCCTTGTCACCTTTCAGCTTCGAGGGCTAGAGTTCAGAGGTGAGACATGTGTGACACTGATGGCACCAAAGTTTGCCACCAGCGTGGCCTGCATTATTAAAAAAAAAAAGTGTGGTAATCAGATATGTGCCTGAGTGAAAATGTTTACTTGATGGTTCCTGGTGTGCGCGTGTGCCACGTGGCAGCAGTGTCCCTGGTTGGGGTCCGGCTGGGACCTTCTGTTACATGTCATGTTGTTGATGCAGTTCCTCCTTTACGTGACTTTCCATACAGCACGAGTGCTGGACATTTTAGTTAAGTCAGTTTGCTTCTCTTGTCTTCAGTATGCCACTTTTAATTGTCTTGGCTCTGGATTAAGAATGCATGAGGTTTATTAGCCAGTTCTTTAGCATTTCTCTGAGCATTCCACCGTTCCTATCCTGTCATGCTTTATCTTCCTGTTGAACACACATATATGTGCTTTATCAGCAGGAGTTTGTGTAGTTCAGCCAAAAACCTGCTGCATGTGACACTCTGTGAACTTTTCCACAGTGTGTCACATGCACACACACTGCAGACACTCCTTAAAGTGTGACACTTAACACCAGTCTGTCAGCATATTTGCAACTTTCTCTCTAAATTATAACCTTTTTCAAACACAAATGACTTTATAGCTCTTATGCCTGTCAACACAGAATGTAGGGCAAGCACACGTCTTATACTTGTCCCTCAAGTTTCAGTAAACCATACCTTTTCAGAAATCTGACGTTTCTACAAAAATAAAAATGTATTCTGAACCTGTTCATTTCAACAGGAACTTACTGCCAGCAGAGAGAAGTGGAGGCCATCACTGAGGGGGTAGAGGAAGATGAAGGCTGCTGCTGCTGTGAGCCAGGTCACCTCCCTCACATCCTCTCCTTTAATGCTGCTTTTGGACAGCGCTGGCTGGCCTGGGAGGTGCTGGTCACCAAGTATGTGCTGGAGGGCTACAGCATCACTGATAACAGTGCTGCCTCCATGCTTCAAGTGTTCGATCTACGACGCATCCTGACCACCTACTATGTCAAGGTAAGTAAGAAGACACTGGACCAGAGTATGTCACAGTTTTTAAATGTTCATGTATATGATTCATATACATGTAAAGTCTAAATGTGTTGTCCCATCCTGGTCTAAGGGTATCATCTACTATGTGATCGCCTCCCCTAAACTGGAAGAGTGGCTGGCTAATGAGACCATGAAAGATGGCCTACGGGGATGTGGTGACAGAAACTACGTTGACCTGGACCCCACCTTCAATCCCAACATTGATGAGGACTATGACCATCGCCTCGCAGGAATCTCCAGGGACAGTTTCTGTGCAGTCTACCTGAGCTGGATCCACTACTGCAACTCTCGAAGGGCAAAGGTGACTGACTTTAGTTTCCAGTACACAGTTAGGTGAAGCGGTAAATCAGTCATAATGTGGAACAAGCTCTTTTTAGCTGTTTCAGCTCTAACACACACATTGATATTCTACATAAAGATATCTTAGGTTTGTTAATGAAAATATCTCATGTGACATCTCGTGGGCAGTTTTGACAACAGTTGGAGGGATTGTTTTTGAACTGTGTGGCCTGACGAAGCTTATGGTCAAAATTCAAAGCTTTTAAAGTTAGTAAATGCCTCCTAGATGTTTGATTTTAATCAACTTTAAGGAAAGACGCATCTTGTTATTTTTCCCTTAAGGAATTGTGTATTTGTTAGATTATTCTCCATTTGTTGTCACATGGCATGACACATGATGTTTTAATAAGTGAAGAAAGGCAGTGAAAATGTCAGGTGTTAAGTTTTCACCCACGAAAATACTGTAAAAATGGGATATGAGTTTCATGAATCTTTTTTTGTCTTTGCTTCGTTTGTAGCCACTGGAGAGTGAGAAAGATTCGGCTCTGGTGTTGCTTTGCTTTGGCCTGTGTGTGCTGGGAAGGAGAGCCCTGGGAACAGCAGCTCATCATATGTCTAGGTTATTTAGTAACCTTCATTATAATAAGTCAGTGATTTATAATGCTACAGGGATCTTCCATCCTTCGTGTCTGTACATTTGTGATGACCAAACTGTATTTTTGCTCTTTTTTTTCCGTCACAGCAATCTGGAGTCTTTCCTTTATGGACTTCATGCATTATTTAAGGGAGATTTCCGCATCTCTTCAGTGCGAGATGAGTGGATCTTCGCAGACATGGAACTGCTCAGGAAAGTTGTGGTGCCTGGAATCCGAATGTCTCTCAAATTACACCAGGTGAGATGTTATCAATAACACGTGACACTAACTTCTGCCTCACTCTCAGATTAATCTAATCTGTAACAAACTGTTTTTCTTCTGTTAGGACCACTTCACATCTCCTGATGAGTACGATGAGCCGGCGGTTCTTTTTGAGGCCATCTCCTCCCACCAACAGAACTTGGTCATTGCTCACGAGGGCGATCCAGCCTGGAGAAGCGCAGTGCTGTCCAATGCACCATCACTCCTCGCGCTGCGCCATGTCCTTGACGAAGGCACCAATGAATACAAAATCATTATGCTGAATCGACGATACCTCAGCTTCCGTGTCATCAAGGTGGAGGATAAAACAGATTTTAAGTACAAAGTCTGATTGGCAGTGGTTTTAAGGCACAGGATTAAATTAGAACTTTCCTCTTGTGCTGCAGGTGAATAAAGAATGTGTCCGAGGTCTCTGGGCAGGGCAACAGCAGGAGCTTGTGTTCCTGAGAAACAGAAACCCAGAGCGCGGGAGCATCCAGAACGCTAAACAGGCTCTACGCAACATGATCAATTCTTCCTGTGACCAGCCTATTGGATATCCAATTTACGTATCTCCACTGACCACCTCCTACTGCAACTCACACCCACAGCTTGGACACATCCTGGGAGGCCCCATCAGTATTGGGAACATCCGCAACTTTGTTGTCAGCACCTGGCACAGGTTTATGGTTTTGCTGATTTGATACTTGGAATATATGTAGTAGGATATCATATTTTGATTTAATTTTATTCTTTGTTTAATAATATATTTTATAAATTGAATAAGTTTTAAGAGTTTTTTCCTTTTAGGTTACGGAAAGGCTGTGGTGCAGGTTGTAACAGTGGAGGGAATATCGAGGACTCAGATGCAGGGGGGCTGTCCTGTGGCAGTGGGAATGGGACCGGGGGGGACTCTCAGCAGAGCTCAGTGTCCCAAGGTGGAACATCTGTACCTGCCCCCCTTCACTCGTACCAGCCACACACTCTGGGTGAGAACCTAATACTGGGAATATGACAAACTCATCTGAACGCACCTTTTCTGAAATGATGTAAGAGTTTTTAAATAAAACTGTGTTTGAGAAAAGCCACATAAAGATTCATCATGGTTAATACCATACAAGATGTCATGATGTCTCACTGGAGTATTTTTTAAATGGTCTGCTTCTGCCCCCCTCCCTGTGTTCAGGTACCAGTCAGAGTTCCCAGTCAGTGCAGTCGGGTTTGGTGCGCCACTCTCCTGCCCGAGCCTCTGTTGCCAGTCAGTCATCCTCTTATCGCTACAGCAGCCGTCACTCCTCCCTGCGAACCTCCACCACAGGTTTGGAACCCTGTCGACGTTCCTCAACCAGCCAGCTCTCTCTGCGCGCACTCCCCACCTCCCTGCAGCTGCGGCTGGGCTCCACCTCTGACCCCGCCGGTCCCTCCGCCTCCCTGTCCAGTCACAGCATCCCTCCATGCAAACGCCACACACTGGTGGGCCTCCTCGGCAATGACGGCTTGTGCAGCACCGTAACCGACCCCATCAGCCAGTATCACCACCATCATCACCACCCACAACAGCACAACCCCACCGTCTCCACCGTGCGCAGAGATGACATCTCCTACAGAGTTCAGGTTTATAATTAATATGAAAGAATAAGCTGAAATTTAGCAATGGATCGTCAGTGTTAGGCATTAATCTAAATCAACAACAAATCGTGCCTCAGAACTTTTAGTGGTTCTCATTCAGTTTGTCACTTCAGGCTCAGTTTTTTTAGCTCCACCAATTGTAGCAATGTGACTTAAAAATGTCTTTACATTGTCTAACTGTTAATACAGTGTATAACCTGATCAACCTGTTTGTATCTTAAAGTAAACCGACAAAGAAAAAGAAATAATGAAAAAATACAGTTTTAGAAGCATTTTATGCATTTTTCAAACACTTGCTGATGTACACTAAATGATGTTGTTCTATAATGTTATCCAGATTGTGGACGTGAGTCAGGTGCTGGAGAACATCAACCTATCAAAGAGGAAGGAACTGCAGTGGCCTGACGAGACCATGAAACTGAGGGCAGGACGGACCTGCTGGAGGGACTGGAGCCCTTTGGAGGGCATGGAAGGACATGTAAGTAATTTCTATCAGCTGCTAACACATTGCTATGAATATGTCTGTGAAGATTCTCAGTCATCCAGGTAAAGTTGTCTGAGGATTGAGTCATGGCAACTGGACTTCTTTCTT
>JAUYWH010000014.1:3956467-4123785 GCA_034779795.1 Ctenopoma multispine | reverse complement strand
AGTTCTGTGGATGCAGAACGAAACGTCTCTACTTGGAAGAAAGAAGTCCAGTTGCCATGACTCAATCCTCAGACATTGCTATGAATATGTTTACCATTATTTGTAACACAGAGATGAATTAAAGTTTAAGTTAATAATAGACTTGATATTATCTGTTGTGACACACACACAAACATACTCTCAAACTGGCCTCTTATGCTGTAAATTTGATTTTACTATGATTATCTTGTTTGTGCTAGTGTCCTGTTTTTTGCCCTGTAACACCCTATGTGACCTACTTGCTCTGTAACAAATGCTCCATAAATTTGATTGGATGCTTCCTCTCACAAAGCTGCCTCCTTTGTTTCCCTCTGCAGGTGATTCACCGGTGGGTGCCTTGTAGCCGAGACCCAGCCAATCGCTCCCATATCGACAAGACCATCCTGCTGGTACAGGTGGAAGATAAGCTAGTGCCCGTTATTGAGACTGGGGTCATTGAGTTGGGTGCAGAGGTTTGAGACAAGCAAGCACACACATCACACATGAAGCCAGACCTCCCTGGCTTTCAGCAGGATGGAGAAGCCTGCAGACAAACAGGAAATGGGAGTCCTTCCCCCTCCCCTGTTCCTTATTGCTGAGGGGGAAAGGAAGCCAGGGAAAAGTGCAAGCTTAGGCAGAATATACCTTCATCCAGCATCCATTACAGCAGCAACACACATCCACAGTATCTGCCTTGCTTTGCGTCTCAGAAATGCTGCATGACAGTAAACAACCCTTAAGTTAAGTTAGTTCTTGCTACTGGGAATTGATTTCTATGCATTTCATCAACTAGTTGGCCGTTTCGACGGAGACGAGTGTAAAGAGCGTTTTTTGTGCTTTGTTTATTTAATTTGCCAAATAAGCCTGGTATTAAATATCTGTCATGGTTTCCTACATGTGAAAGCTTTTTTTTTTTCACTGCCAAGACGACAGAGAAAGTTGTGTTGCAGAACAGATTGAAGTCATGAAGTCAGATACTTGATGGTGCTGTGCTCAACAAACTCCTCAGTTTCATTGTTGTCATTCCATTTGAATTTGTTTGAAATTTAAAATATTACTTTGCGCAAAGGAAAAAATAACTTGCACTATAATTTTTTTTTACAGTGATGCACTACAATCTTTAGATAATAATATCACATTTTATTTATTTCAGACTCAGAATGGCCATGGTTACTGATGCCTTGGGAATGAAAAAATGCAATCATCATTCTGTTTTCAGCCATTTATTATTTTATGATTTTATGTTTGATAAACTTGAAAATAACTTTTTACTGTATATTATTCTATCTACATACATACATATATATATTTACACAAATATATATATAATGTCAGTGTATAAAAGATTTTGTTTTCAATATTTATTACTGTGAACATGGTATTTACACTTTGTTACATCTTTTTTTTTCATTTTGGGACAAAGGTAAATGTATTAAGGACCATTGGATGAAAATAAGATGCCAGATTTTTGATGGACTATTTCACTATTTAACTTAATTCTTTTCTATATGGAGAAATAAAAGTTTGATTTATTGCTGACATCTTTAATATGGCTCTGCTGATTGTTTTATTAATCCCTGAAAATAATTTCCCTTATTTAACGGACAAAAGAAGGTCAGTGCTTGAGCTTGAGTTTAGAGTTGAAGTAGAAGCTGAGACACCAACAAGAACTTTACTAAATCTAACAAATGTTTACTATGAGAAGAACTTAAAAATTGAACATGTTATTAGTGGTTGTGGTGCAGTATTGAGAGATTTTGAGTCTCTTGCTGTTTATGATAGAGTGGATCTTATGATAGTTCTGTACTGCACCCAGTTTTTATAGCTTTTAAGTAATTATGTAATGTGGCTGTTTAAACTCGGCCACATTTGAGGGCTTTTGAGCCTGAACTCTGGACTTTGACTAGGCCACTAGCTTTCATTTATTTGTCTTTTGAGCCATTCAGATGTGGACCTACTGTTGTGTTTCAGATCATTGTCTTGCTGTATAACCCAAGTGCGCTTAGTCACAAACTGAAGGCCGGACATTCTCCTTTAGGATTTTCTGATAGAGCACAGAATTCATGTTTCCATCAATTATGACAAGTCGTCCAGGTCCTGAAGCTACAAAGCAGCCCCAGACCATCACACTACCATCACACTACCACCACCACCATGTTTGACTGTTGGTCTGATGTTCTTTTTAGGAAATGTGTTAGTTTTACACCAGATATAACAGGAAACACATCTTCCAAAAAGTTCAACTTTTCTCGTATCAGTTCACAGAATATTTGCCCAAATGTCTTGGATGATGTTTTTTGGCAAATGTGAGATGAGCCTTTGTGTTCTCCTTGGTCAGCTTTCGCCTTGGACCACCGTGGATACCATTTTTGCCCAGTCTCTTTCCTCTTGTTGAATCATGAACACTGAGCCTAACTAAGGCAAATTTGCTCTTTTATGATTTCCTGGATGAGTCATCGTTGTGCTCTTGGAGTAATTTTGGTAGGCTGACCACTCCTGGGAAGGTTCACCCCTGTTCAAGTTTTCTCTGTTTGTGTATAATACCTCTCACTGTGGTTTACTGGGGTCCCCAAGCCTTAGAAATGACTCCAGGGGGCAGCAATTACTTTTTCACAGGCAGGTTTAGACAACAGTTTTTCAATAAATGAAATTATTTAAAAACTGCATTTTTTTATTTACTTGGGTTATTCTTTGTCTAATAGAATTTGTTTGATGATCTGAATCATTTAAATGTGTCAAATACGCAAACAAATAAAAGCAATACAAGAAGAGGGCAAATACTTTTTAAGCATTGTAACTGACAGCAAAACCGGTTTGGTCATGCCTATTGGTGTGAAAGATCACATGGTACATTAACTGCTTTTTCAGTTTTCCCCTGAATAAATGTCCAAAAATAAGAAAAGGTAAGTAGAGAAACACAAACTCTCTTAGAATAGTTAGAGAAGTTGATTTTAAATTAGCTCAATAATGAAGAACCTATAACACACACTGTATACAGTGAGGTGCTTGTACTTTGCTGGAACATTTCCATTTGCTGTTCTTATCTCCTGTAGGGAAATCTAAATTTCTTCCACTACGTTTATTTGACATTTTTAGATAAGATTTACTTATCCAGATACACCGATACACTATACAAGTACTTCTGATCTGCACTGTAAATGATTATGTTTTTGATTCCAGAAGAGTCTGCTTTCTCAGAAACCGCAATGGCAGCAGCTGATCTAGTTTTCACCGTCTCTGGTATGACTGGTGATCACCGGTGATAAACAAACAGGCTCCTGCATGTTGCTGCTCCTCAAAGCACATGACTGTTTACAGGTACGCCCCGCCCCCGGAGCCCGCTGATTGGCTGCTGCAGGAGAATTCCTAACGACGGCTTTCCCGACGTCACATATAAAGTCCCAGCGCTGATGTCGTACATGTAGTCATCTCACCGCCGTCTCTTCTGTGAAACACGCCAAAGAAGAGGTAAACAAATGTATATATGTCTGTCTTTGTATGGTTTGTATTCATTTCTGTGTTATTTTGAGTTGTAATAGCTTTGTCTCAATCTCTGCTGTTAAGAACTCAGTAGTTTTGCTAGCTTGTGCGCTACCTGCTAGCTAGATACCGAAAATGGATCCAGTTGATCGTCATGTGACATCCAGGCAGTCACTTGGATGCCACTTGCATGTTTGTGTTATTTCGCATTAAGCAAGTGTTTATTTCCGCCTTACGGCCCAACCAGTAAACCCTACATTCATGTAATAACGGGTGTGTTGGTTTTCCTTTCTGTCATCCCTCCAGGACTCCATAAGGCGACAAAAAACATGTTTCCGTCAGTCCTCTTCGCCCTGTTCGGCCTGAGTCTCGGCCTGGTGACTGCGTTTCCCTCCCAGCAACCAGACGGTGGGAAGCACTGGGTGGTTATCGTAGCGGGCTCCAATGGCTGGTACAACTACAGACACCAGGTGAGAGATGCGATACACGGGACTTAACGGGGAAACTAGGTGAAACTGCTGCTACAGTGTTAACCTTATCAAGTGGAAACTGTACCTGTGTTGTTTTGTCTTATAAAAGGTTTGGTTTCTGATAAGATCTGCTTCACCCTCTGATAAGCCATTTCCCCTTCATAGTGCATGCTTTCCCAGAGTTTTACCAGCGTCCTACAGAGCTGGTAGACTGATAACGATGACAAGCAGCTGACTTCTACTTATTACTGTCCCTTTCAGGCTGATGTTTGCCATGCCTACCAGATAGTCCACAAGAATGGTATCCCAGATGAGCAGATTATTGTTATGATGTATGATGACTTGGCTCAAAATGAAGAGTGAGTTGGCTGATTTTCATGATACAGTGACTTCTTCTTTCCCTTTAAATGTAAAAAAAACAAAAACCTCACATTAATTCAGCTTAGTTTGTTCCCTCTTTGTGCATAAGTAGTCTGTGAAAATACATGTCAGCCTTAGCTATATTGAACACTGTTTGCACATAAACGGAAAACAGAATTGTAAGTTTTATTCATGCAAAGTTTAAAATGTAATTACAGGATAGGTGACACTAACATTAGGGCTACAACAAGCCATTTTCTACATTAATGATTAATCTGATTTTTTTTATTTCTTTGTTAATTGAAATGTCAACAATGTTCTCAGTTCTCTGATAAAAAGGTGTAACAGTTAAAAAACCCGCCATTTGAGAATCTGGACCCTAAAACCCTTTGCTTTTTTTACTACAAATATGAGTAAAACGATAAATTGGTTATTCATTTTTTGGGGTTATTTTTCTATTTTATTTCTGTTATTTTATTAGTTAGCTTTAGCTAAAGTCATTCTTAGTATCATTCACTGTTTTCTGAAATTATATTCAATAATGAAGTAGACTAATGAAGAAAATAATTGGCAAGTGAATCAGTAATGAATAAATGTGAGTTTGCTGAGGGTTTTTTTGCCCGACATTATAGTAATGAATGAGTTTGAGTTATGGACTGTTGAGAAAACAAAATTTTCTCTGAAGACATCCCCTTGTATTCTGACTGGCATTCTTTAAGTTTTTTATTAGCTAAAATATTAATTGAGAAAATAGTCTGTAGATAGGTCCAAACTGAAAAATAACGAGATTCAGTAAACCACGCAATAATCACACAATTGTGTTGGTATGTCTCATGCCCCTGTGACATGTTTGCCCTGTGTCACACATTGTAAACAAGCTGAGTTACAGAGTACCAATTTTTTTTCTTGGACTTTGCCTTGGAGTTAAATTACTAATAAAGGTGAAAGGAAAGAGGAGCAGTACTGAAAGCAGATCCATCAGTTTCAGAGAGTTAGGATTCACTTACACACAGTGAAACACAAAGGGCTAGCTGGGCAGATGTACACACTTTTAACCATTAACTTTTTGCTTGTACTGTTATGTTACTGAATGAGCTTAAGTTTAGCTATAATGAGTTAAGAAAACGTTCAACCATTTCCCACACACCAAAAAACCTCAGTAATCATATTTGAGGAGATTTTGGTTTATGTTTTGTATTTGACAAATGATGTGTAATGATTAATCCACTATTGTAAGTTGTTTGTTAAGGACTTAATTGACTAAGTGTTTCAGCTTAGATACAATTTGCTTTCAGCAGTGTACAGTTTTATGACCTGACTAAAAAAACACACATAGTATATATACACACACAGAGTTAAAATCTTTGTAGGACTGAGTGTAGATACAAGTTGCAGACCTTATTCAAACTGCTGGTGAGTTAACCTGTTGTTAACTGTCTTCACGTTTCACGGTTTGCTGACTTCAAATATCTTGACCTAATGTAGGTCGCAAAAGAGCAACACTATGTAAGATTCATAGTTTAATACCTGTGTCATGCTCTTGTGTGACTGACATAATAATCCCAATCTGTTGGGTCTGTGGCTAATAAATAACTTGTGTTATAGCACTGCAAATAAGAAGTAACGTGTATGGTTTTGTCATAAATGCTGCACATATCAACTGATATTGATAGCAGGAGCTTTTTCAAAATGTTTTTCATTGATTTCCTGATTTCTTCCTCTGTCACCTGATAAGGAAATCCTTCCATCTGTTATCCTGTCATGCCAGTGTGTTTTATGAGCAATTTTCACTTCCTTCTGTAAATACAAATGTTTTTTTGTTTCCAGAAACCCCACTCCTGGGATATTGATCAACAGGCCGAATGGCTCAGATGTGTACAAGGGAGTTCCTAAAGATTACACTGGGGATGTGAGTTTTTCAGCTCAAATATTTGTACAAGAGGGCAAACCAGAGCTCTGGAGCTCTGGTTGTACGTTCATACAGATTGTTGAAGGGATGTTGATGTTAAAAGTAGACTTTGTGATTTCTAACAGTGTGTTTTTCTGCAGGATGTGACCCCAGAAAACTTCCTGGCAGTGCTAAAGGGCGACTCCTCAAAAGTCAAAGGTGGCTCGGGAAAAGTATTGAAGAGGCAAGTGACAAAAAGAAAACTAGAGAAGCGCTGGTGAACCTGATACCAGACACCAGAACAGTACAGTCTTGTTGTTTCAGCATTTTTCCCCTAACCTTGTTGTCATTGTCTTGGCAGCGGCCCCAAAGATCATGTGTTTGTGTACTTCACTGACCACGGGGCACCTGGTATTCTGGCCTTTCCTAATGATGAAGTACGTACTTTTACTTCCTGCTCTTACCATTGTTCACTTACTGCAATAAACATAGTAGTAACCATAAAAAGGAACCATGCATTAATATTACTCAACTCATTATGGCAGATCGTTTTCTCTCTTAAGATTCTAGTTCTAGTAAATAAATAAATCACATTTCTAAATATTCCCGACTAAGGTTATTTACATAGAGGACAAAACATTCTATGACTATGTTCATTCAAGAAAATAAATGACGCCCAAACAGAATACAATTTAATCAGAAAGATGTAAGCTGCATCCAGGCTTATTATGCTTACCCTTGAACCTTTACTCTACTACACATTCTTACATAATATCCACATTCAACTGAGGAAATAAGAAAAGATATCAGTTTAAATGTACATATCATATAGAGCAGTACCATTAACTGTTTTTATAACCATCTATTATTTTATTTATAATCATCTCTTTAAATAGATACACGTTCCTCTCTCTCTCTCTCTCTCTCCCTCTCCCTCTCCCTCTCCCTCTCCATAGCTCCATGTTGAAGACCTCCAAGCAACTATTAAATACATGCACGACAATAAGAAATACCAAAAGGTACGCAGCAACATGCTCTTGTGTACATTTTTTGTGTACACACCCAGACTACATAAATGTGGGTCAGTGATAACGTTTAGTCAGATGATGATGATGATGATGTAACTGGTAAAATATCAGATCATAAAACTTGTTTTTGTCTTTTTTTGGTTTCCTTCCATGAAATGCTCGTCCCCACACATTTAATCTACAGCTGGTGTTTTACATTGAGGCATGTGAGTCTGGCTCAATGATGACCAACCTGCCTGATAACATTGAGGGTAAGCTGGACTTTACCTTGTCAGAAAACAGTAAAATGAAAGATAATGAACCAGCAAAGATCAATAAAAACGAAGTCTTTAAACCCACAACATGAACTTGATGTTTCCCTTTGATGATGTGACTTTGTCACCATTTGGAATAAAGACAACACTGAGGAGCCAAACCACCTGCCTAAGCTCATGTGATTTCTTTAACAAGGTTAGGAGCTGGTTTAACACTTGTTTTACATCCTTTGTCGTGTCTAGACCAGACTGAGGTTGGCTCTGTAGTTTCAGGTTCAGCTACTAGTCTGTTGTCAAACACTGAGGTCAGCATTACAGTAATTTGTGGGCCATGTCAGTCATGACTCACTCATGTCATGTGCTCGACCTCATGTGATACACATAATGGGACTTGGACAGGAATGGATCAGCATTCTGGTTTTGCTGTGTTGTACATCCCATTTTTAAACACACTAAATGACTGAGCTATGTCGAGTATAAATGTACAATGAAAAGTTATGTCGTCTTTATAACTTATTAACTTTATATTACCTCTAAGTGATTTAACAGTTTCTCAGAGCAAATGTTTCTGCTGAGTCACTCATATTTGCTTATAGAAAAAATATTTTTGTAACTTGTATTTTTAACATAAGAATGTTTCTGTTTTTTCAGTGTATGCCACCACAGCAGCCAATTCTCATGAATCCTCTTATGCCTGCTATTATGACGAGAAGAGGGACACATACTTGGGCGACTGGTACAGTGTAAACTGGATGGAGGACTCTGATGTGGTGGGTGATGTTTCTCCTGTTGTAACAAGATTTATTTTACAACCCTCAAGTGGTCTGTACGCGATGGCAGCAGAGCCGCTTTGAGGAGCAGCTATTTTCAAGCAAATAGTTCAGCAATTAGTTTAATGGGTCAGATTAAACAATTTTCATCTATTTCTGCAAAGTTTCGTGCTGTTGGTCAGATGGAGCTTGTGATGTACTCTGAGGTCCCTGCTTTGTGCTTACTACTGAGAAATAAACCAGACCAAATGCTAACTGTACAAACATTACCAGAAGTAAGAGATTGAAATACTTCACGGTTGTTCCTCTTAATGTGGTCGAAGGAAGGAAATCAAGCATTAAACAGATGCTACACACTCTTGCAGTTCTAAGCATTATTCTACAACTGTTCTGTCTGGCATCAAACTGCTGTTCTGCTGTTACAAACATGTGATATCAAGTAGACACGAAAAGGAAGTGGTGAACATTTTCAGCAGCAATGGGGGTTTGGTTGCTTTGTCTGTTTTTAAGCAGAAGAATAAGACCTGAGGAGTTTGCATAAGCATGTGATAGCACCTGTAGGCCTTCAAATGAATAAGCATCCTGAAACAGAAACTTGAACTTCTTCATCAGATAAAGTTAAAAAGAGTTCTGTACTATGCTGTATATTACTGTGACTTCATGGAGATATTTCCATTCTTATGTTATTGAACATTTCTGTGATTCGTGTTTCTTGTCTGACATTGTGCCTCCAGGAGGACCTGACAAAAGAAACTCTGCTGAAGCAGTTCAAGACTGTGAAGAAACTCACAAACACCAGCCATGTCCAGCAGTTTGGAAACAAGGTGAGAGAAAAGAATGATCATTACTGAGGAGAGAAAACATCAGATGCAGAGTTAACTACTCACTACAAGCCAAAAGCTGTATTGTGTTGATTTTTTCTTTTCTTTTCTGAACAGACACTGGCGCACATGAAGGTGATACAGTTTCAGGGTAACCACAAAGAAGACACCCCACCCACTTCTGCAGTTACTCTGCAGCCAGTTACAAATCTGGATCTGACCCCAAGTCCTGATGTTCCTCTGGCCATCCTCAAGAGGAAGCTGATGGCCTCCAATGATATCAGAACTGCAAGGGGGCTGCTGCTGGAGATCAACACCCACCTCAAGGTAAGGAGTGAGAAAGCTGTATGGAATGTTGGCTGTTTGCACTGTGTTAAAATCTGTTAGCATGTAAATCAGGTATATTTGTACAAAATGAACCTTTGTGTGTGCGTATGTGTTCAGGTCAGGGAGATGCTGGCTGACACTATGCGCAAAGTGGTTGAGAGGGTGACCGGCAATGAACTCGAGACGGAGAAAGTTCTTGATGACAGAGCAGATCTGTCCCAGCATCAGTGCTACAAGGCTGCAGTCAACCACTACAAACACAACTGCTTCAACTGGCACAAACCTGAGGTAGAGCTGCAAGATGAATTCTTTCTCATTTAAACTGGACTGTGAAAGTGTTGGTGGTTACTGTAATGGTTCACTAGTCACAGTTTGACAGGATTCAGCTGTAGGTTGTGGTTGAAATAAACCCTCATATCAGGTGTCTGTCTAGTTTTGCTTAAAAAGGGGAAACCCCAGAACTCTTTTTTTATATACCAATGGGCAGGTATCAGCATATTGCAGTCACATTTCATTCATTAAGATGATCACTGATTGTAATACATAGCCACAGTATTTCCACAGGTTCTTTCATGCAGCTGTCTGGGTTTATTCAGAAACTGTCCCCCTTCTCTGGAAATGCATGACATTTTGAGTGCTACAAATACAACAGGGGAACGTAACCATTGGTCATTAAAACGGAAGTGACCATATACCATAACTCACAAGCTTTTGTGCCATGTTAGACACACGATGTTGTTTTGTTTTTCAGTATGAATATGCTCTGAGACATCTGTACGCTCTGGTGAACCTGTGTGAGAGAAGATACTCTGCTGACAGGTATGTATATATGTATATATTTCCCATTTAATAGAGCACAAGTTTAATTTTAAGCCGTTGTCAAATAAAGCATGCTGCTGCCAGAAATCTTGACTAGTGTATATTAATCCACAGCTGAAAATAGTCCCCAATAAAAAAACCCACAAAGAGCTATTTGTGTAAAGCCTGACTTAACATCTTCAGGAAGAATGAATGCTTTTGAAGGCTGATTACACTGTTTTAGAGCTACCAGCAGACTGATCCATCCTACCTATTACATTGAATATCTTAAACGTGAAGTTTTGTATTACTGGTTATACAAAAGAACCCATTCTAAACGTCATTGTAGCCTCTAGAAACTCCTGATGGGCATTTCTTTTTACTGTTATTTGACACTAAAGTAATTTGATTTTGTTGTTTCTCTCGGCAGCATCCTGATGGCCATGGACTCTGTGTGTCATTAGATCAAGTGAAAGGGTTTCAAACCTGACACCATCATACTCTCAGATGAGTCTACTTCTTCCATGTGGGAAAGCCTGAGGGAACAGCCTCTCTTTGCACTGCTTAGGAATCAATCCGCTGTTGAGTTGACATAAGTGTTTTGTTGAAACACTACAACACTTTTTTTTTTTAAATCTGTGACATTTTGTGATTTTTTTTACTGAGAATTCTAAACTTGTTTTATGATGTGGTGCACTATCGAGTGAATTGTGTTTGGATGATGTTTTATCTGCCTCTGATTTTTAGGATATAGCATGAAATTTTATGCATTTGTTTTGCTGTCAGCTTTATTTGTGATACAAGAAGCCTGGCATGAATGTTTGATTAACATTTAAAGGGCATACTACTAAACAATGAATGTTTGTTGGACCTCAAGAGATTTGTTGTAACACAGTGATCTCAAAATAAAATCTGACAACCAAAACTACTGAAAATGACTTGTGTGTAAGTGTTTTTAATATTGTTCTTATTACTCCTTGTTTTAAATAAGTTGAGGTTATTATTGTTTTACCTCAACCTATTTTTTTTTGTGGTCGAAATCTACTGTTAGACCAACATGTATCCACTTTTACACAAACAACTGTCTGGTTTATGGATGATGTTGGCCTCTGTGTGAGCTTCTAATATCTTGTACCCCTTACAGGGATCAGGATGATTGTTTCTGTGAGAAGGAATTTTAAACATAAGTGTCTGAACCAATTAGGAAACTTGACCATTTGAGACTTTGAGACCCACATTAAAGTATTAGTTTATTTATTTATTATTAGTATCTTGATTACATGTTAGTAAAGGATACATAGCTCTTCAAGAAAAATAACATACAGTACTATACACATGCAACACAGTTTAAAATGACAAGTCAAATTTATGCTCACATGTTATTTCATTTCAACATAGTAAGATAGGATTTGTATTTTCTTATATAGCATTTACAGCATGTCTGAGCCTGATGGGATGTTTGTCTCCCAGGTGTTAAGTCATAAACCAAAATAGAGACAAACTAGAACACCTGTTTTAATTTGACATGAATATGGTGTCAGAAAAACATTTCAGAGCATCAGCAAAGTTAGAGTACTCAATAAATGCTCAGAGTATTTTGTATTATTATATCACAAAATACCTGCAAACCTTAAATAATTTCCAGCTGTCTTTCCCAGAACCACACAATACACTTTGATAATGGTACCACCTTATCCAATAATAGATGCTGCATTAAATGAGAAAACTTCACATTACATAACTTAATTGCGACATCTAGTGACCAGATTTTAACTTCCATGTTAAATATAGAAAAATATAAAGGTTTTAATTTCATGAGGGTAGCTTCATATTATTCTTTCATATTTTCTTGTTTGACGACTAGCTTTGTATATTTCTACTTCTGTGTGTCTTATCTGAGAACCTAACTTTCATTAATTGAAATATCTATTTATAATCTTTCATTGCTTTTATTTCATCTTTCAATAATTTTGTTAAACTATGTATGGGTTCAATACTGAATATTAAGAGAAATTATTTGGTAGTTTTCTTATGAGTTATCTATCATTAAATGTGACTGGAATTATTTTCACTCTTAATAAAGCACTTCAAATGCAGCTCTCATGTCTTTATGAGGAACCACAACAGAGGGCCACATTGCTATTATAGTTGTAAACACAATTTGTATTATCAACTCATTCATGTTTAAGAAAAGATTTATCATCTGACTAAATTGTAAATTGACGTTTAAATTACAATTAAAACAATAGATTAGATATAAAATAATTCAATAGATTCTCACACATGGAAATGTGCTTGGATTACACGAACTTGGGCCTTTGTGCAATCATTTGCATTATTCTTGCTAATAATAATAATATCTCTCCTGATAAAGGTGTATTTGAAATTAGATTCAATTATCTAATGTTGTGTTGGTACAGTCAGTTTTAGAGCATGATTTATAGTTTAACGTGTGACGGACTGTTATGGTTCAATGTCTGTCCCTAACAGAATCCCCCCCTTCTCCGCAGGTAGCCTTTCTTTTGCATGAATAAAAAAAATATTTAAGAACGTTTAAATAAAAATAAATACTATTTTTCATAGGCTGTAATAACTGTGTCACTATTAAATAAGTATTTGTTTATTTAAATATAATCGTGTACGAGACATTATGTTTTCATTTTAGCCAGGCGGGAACCCTGCTGCCTACTACGGCGGGTTGGTCAAGGAGGGAGGCGGCCTCGTTCAGTGCTGCCCCTCTCACCACCCACTTCATAAACAGGAAGAAAACCGGACCAAAACCCGTCTTGGTAACGTGAAAACCCGACAGACCGGAGAAAAGCTTTAGCACCAGACGGAGTATCCGCCGAGCTACATCTCCTGGAGGACAGAAAAGGGACTGAACCATAGCTGTAACGGTTGTGTTCCTGTCCAGCATCTTACATAGATAAACAGCCGCAGCGACCGAAGCGGCTTTAGCTCGCTGCGTTAGCTTCTTTGCTAATTTATCGGCACGGATCGAGGTTGCGCAAGACTGCTAGCAAGTCTGTTCGTGATTTATAACCCCCGGTAATATTTCAACATGGGATCCAGAGCCTCCACGTTACTCCGAGAAGAGGAAATCGAAGAAATTAAGAAGGAGACTGGCTGTAAGATGAACTCGGAATCAGACTCTGAAACATTAGCTGCCTGTTGTACTTAGACATTAACTAACATGCGTGATTGATTGTGGTTTGTCAGCTCCTTAGATTTGAATATTTCTTCAGTAAAATCCCCAGATAAGTCACTAAAAGGAAGTTACAAGCTGTTCTTGTAGAACTAAATAACTTTGCTGCTATGTCACTGTTCTATTTTCTTCATGCCCTTTTTTTGTGTTCAAACTTGCGCATCAGAGTCATTGTTTCTTCTCTTTTACCTCAATAATCATCGTGCGACCCCTCAGTTATTTTGTGAATCCATAGAAAGGCCATATTCCTTAGTTGGGAACTGTTGGTGCGGCTTACACAATATTTAAGAAGTTACTATAATTATGTTGGAATAAGTGTGATTTTTGACTGCGGGACTTCTGTATAGATGGTGTATTAGATTTTCTATTATTGATTTATATTTTATCTAGTTTTGATATTCTGTCTTCAGTAATTGATTTGAATACTTCTTGCATCACTAATGCATATATACAACACTGGAGATGACAAGTATTATGGAAGTGCAATGAAGTTCACTGTTTAGTTGAAAGATTCTTTTCTCAAGGACACTGGATATCTGGTATTCTCTGATTGTCTTTGTCTTTTTGGTCTCCTCCCTGCAGTCTCCCACAGCCAAATAACTCGCCTGTATAGTCGCTTCACCAGCCTTGATAAAGGTGAAAATGGCACCCTCAGGTAAGCAATTGTAACAAAACTATCACTGTGAAAATGAACTAATTGACTGGCCGATTAGTTTGGTTCTTTTAGCTATTCTGGCAGGTAACCAGCCAAGTCTAGTTGGACGTTTTGTATTAAGGTGGTGATCAGAGGCAAGTTAGGTACATAACAATTGATTGAATTTTGAAAAAGCCTTTTATACTGTGCCCAGTGAAGTTGTAGTGATAAACCTGATTGTTTTGAATATAATGAGTAGTAGAATCAAAGAAAGCTACGTTCAGACAGACAAGAGGGTCCCAATTGCTTTGTATTACAGTTAAGGAATTCTGCACACCCACATTTTATGGAATAAACATAAATAGGTAAACTATAAATATAACTAAACTTAAGTAAGTAAGTAGGTAATAGATTAGACATAACATTTCTGTTTAACGAGGGTCAGTCTTGCAGGTTCAAGGGACATAAAACAAGTCCAGTTGACGCTGAACAGGATTTTGGGTCAAACAATAATTTCTGAAATAATAATTCATGAAGGTGCAATTGGAATAAATATTCAATAGTTCAGTGGCATAAGATGGAAGTTGCTTCATTTTAGTATGACACCTACAGTCATTGCTCATGACTGCGGCAGCCTGTTGCAAGCAATTTCCCTTTGGGATTAACAAAGTTTAAAGTTTAAATTCATTCCATTATGTCTGTTTGTGTCTGTGGTTTGTGATTAACTGAGCTCCAACCTTAGTCTGGACAGAATGATCAGCAAAGCTGTTTCAGTTTTAGTTAGAAACCTTTAGTTAAGTTTCACACAGCCAAATGATTCTCCAAGTTAGTTTGTCAAGATTAATATAAAAAAAGCAAAATCTCAGTAGGATTTTGTAGAACGCATTCTTTTGGAAGATGATGTGTTTATACATAACAAGTTCTTGGCTCTAGTTGTTCTAGCTTCAGTGTTTTCAGTCACAGCACTCAGTTAGGTGCAGCCTCATTCATGTTCAAGGTGACTTTTTTTAATCATACATCAGTTGCCACAACAGTTGAATTTTTACATGTATATAAGCGATCAAATTCCGTTGCTACTGACGGACCAGGAAACTTCAAATTTCAGAAAAGAATCATTTGATTTGTTTTCACAGCCACATCAAAACCCATGTCATCCTGATATTCATAAATTCGTAAAATTGATCCTATTTCTTAATGTTTGCAGTCGAGAAGATTTCCAGAGGATACCAGAGTTGGCCATCAATCCTCTGGGGGACAGAATCATAAATGCCTTCTTTCCTGAGGGGTAAGTTGTCTCTGTTGCTGGGCTGCAGTTGTTGGAGACCTTGTTTTCTGCAGGACTGTGTATTAAAGGTTTGAGTTGCCGCCATCACCACAGAGCTGAACCAGGTCATCATGCTTCTCAGTTGTGGCTCTACGCCTGCAGACCTAAAAAAGCTCAGTTTTTTCTGGCAAATCTGTGTAAATATAACTTTTTTTTTCTCACCGCAGTGTGTGTATATATTTCTGTCAGTTGTTTGGCCTTTTTTTATCAATGTGGAAGCTAAAAACCATATGTTTGCAGATGTATCATTAAAATCCCAAAATGTCAGATGTGTGGGCGTCTTAATTTTACCCGTGGCTTCTAATGGTTTCACATGTGTTCTTGTTTGTGTAGTTTCAACTTTCCTGCTTCAGACCAACTTGAAAATAGCAGAGGGTGGAGGTGGAGAGGTCAACTCAGTAAAATGGTGTTGGGTTATGACTAGTTTAAGTTTTTATTGTGTCACCCACACAGCTAATGTTTGTTTTGAGGATAAAGGTAGTCTGAGCCAGCACTAAAAAATTAACAGTTGTTTATTTTGTCTGTTAACCAGAGAGTTACAGTAAATCACTTTTCCTCTTCTGTTATGTTTTGGGTTTGGTTTCTAGAGAGGACCAGGTAAACTTCAGGGGCTTTATGCGGACTTTGGCTCACTTCAGACCCATCGAGGACAATGAAAAGAGCAAGAATGCCACTGCCAGCGAGCCTCTCAACAGCAGGACAAACAAGCTGCTCTGTGAGTGTCCGGGTGGAGCCGGTGACCAGTGCCTTGAACATTTATGAGATTTTGTAATGTGGGCTTACTGTATCTCTTATGACTTGCATATGTTTATTTCTCCAGTTGCTTTCCGTCTGTATGACCTAGACAGGGATGACAAAATCTCTCGGGATGAGTTGTTGCAGGTGAGTGGATGGTTTTGTCATGTACAGTAAATAAGACACTGAGTCACCGTAAAGCTTGTGGAAATAACAGCTCCACAGAATAAAGAAATCAGCCACATAGTAAATAATAAAAAAAAAAACTTTTTTTAATTTTTAGGAAATATCGTTGTTCTTTTCGAATTTTCTGTTCATTTTGTGTTGAACGAGGTACAAATGAAATTGTGCAATATCTCTTTCAAAGTACTCTACAGAGGGAGGGATTTCTGTGTTGATGAGAAGACTTTGCCCTTATCCTGATAATAACGTGATATCTCACTTTAACTACTGGTTGATTATTCCCAGACAGTCTAATATCCTGTATTTTAGCTTCCTCTGTTATTTGTTGTCCCTTCATGAAGCCATCTTGGTTTTGGTGACATTGTGAGACCTATAATTGCTATAAGCTCGGGGTCAAATGACTCAGACAGATCTCTTGTTTTGCGCAAAACATTTGAGTCGCATGTTTCACATGATGCAGGAGCCTGTAAGATTCCAAACATGATAAAGTAATGTTTGTGTGCCTCTTTTTTTATGTTCACTGTTATTTATAATTATAACTCCCACATTTAAGTGTGGATGTTGTTAACTTGCTATTTACCTGAATAACTACAAATTATCTTGTTGAGTCCTAAATGTACTAAGCACAACTGTGGGTTTCATCTTATTGTTTAGGGAAACATGATGACTGCTGTGTAATCTTTACCAGCAGCAGTTTTTCCACTGCTGCTGGTAAAGACTACTTATTTAAGTATTTATTAACCATGAAAGGAGTTTTTCTTTTCTTTACAGGTCTTACGGATGATGGTTGGTGTGAACATTTCAGATGAACAACTTGGCAGCATTGCTGACAGAACAATCCAGGAGGCCGACACAAATGGAGATAACTCCATTTCCTTCAATGAATTTATCAAGGCAAGTTGTGTGTAGTGATGTATGCTGCTGTATTTTTACTTTCTGAGCATTGCAGAATTGCTCCAACTGAACTGGTAACAACATAGTAGATTATTTTTGAAGGGTGCCTTTAAAAAGCTGTAGATTTTTAGCACTGGGCGCAGCAGTGGGACATAAACTGCGCACAGAACGGCACATTTTACACACTGCAGAATGGCGTATGTACAAAGTAGAACTTGTATCATTGTTTAGTTAGTATGAGAGCACAACAGTTGCAACAGTTACAGTATCCACATACAGTTTTTGTACATTTTTAGTGTTCAAGTTTTGTGAGCTCTATAATAATATTAACCAACATCATATTGTCATGTCATGGTGTGCCCATTAAATTTAGATTTCTTAACTGTCATATAAATGGGAAACTTGCTTACCGTAATTGGGTTAGGGGATTAGAGAAACCTGATTTCCCCAGGTAGATTTCTCCCAGAGAACACTGACTACTCTGCCATGTATACAGGTAATAGGAGTTTCTAATTTGCTTTCTATAAAAGCGCATCTGCTGGACAAAGTCTGTCGACAGGTCGCCACTCTGCTACTTTCAGCAGAGAGGAGTGGCTGCCTTGTTTCTTTTAATCATTTCCACCCAAAAACCAACTAAAACTGAAACCAACACAAAGTGCCTCGTAGAGGGCTCAATAACTCACTTTTCACTGTATTCTTTTAATTCAGACAGTTTGTGCTGTGTCTCACAGTGGTGTCAGTCAATTCCCCCGACACCTTCTCCGTCTCTACAGTTAAAATCCCTGCACCATGCTTCCAGATTTCTCACCTGCTGCATGGATTTACTGTAACCAGGTTTCTTGTTCCCCGATAACCAGAGTAACCTGGTTACTTCAGTCAATGTGAGGACAGTCATTGTATTTAGTATCTAACCTTGTTGTGCTTTGATTGTTGCTTCAGGTCTTGGAAAAGGTGGACGTGGAACAGAAAATGAGCATCCGGTTCTTGCATTAAGTTTTTTTTTTTTTCTTTATTTAATTTTGAGCTTCAACATGTCAGTTGATGTCAGGACACAACCTCATCCAGCTTCTCAGCAGGCTGCTGATGCCCACACTACAAGTATACACTGTCAGATCAAGCATTGGGTAGATAATGTTCTAGATCTTGAGTTGCACTGCCTTTGCACTGCTCCGTTAACAAAGGGAAAAATTGCGTGCCTTAGGTTGTATCATGCATTGTCACTATGGATTTTTCCCAATAATATTTATTAGAAAATCGTAGACAGTCACAGTTAATAGAGCTGCTGTTCAACTTGAATGAAAAAACATTTTATAACCTGGTACAGTAAAAGCAGTACAGTTTTACTCATGCTGTTCCATGGATTATGCACATGCTCTGTTTGTATAAATATGCAGTGGTTCGAACCAAAACTTGTAACATACGTGATTCCACTTCACAACAGTGTTTTAATGCAACTTGTGAGTCCTTTTTATTTCACTTGTGGCACAGCGAGTCAGACCCACTCTAAGTTAGACCCTCGAAGCAAAGCAGGACATGCTCCACAGATTTGTGTTTTACTCATTGTGGTGCCATGGCTTTGGTTTTCCTTTCAAAAGTTATCTCAACAGTAAACAGGTGGTCATGTTTGTGTGCGTGGGTTTCTTTTTTCCCCCCATATGGGCTACCGTAGCTACTCCTAATAGATTGTAATTAACTGTTTCAATTGTTGGACTTCAACCAAGGCGTGTTTGACTTTGCTTCAAAGCCGGTGACCATCTGGGGTCTGTTGGAGCCACTGATTCAGTGTGTTTACAATGTCGATTGCTTATTCTGTTCTGATTTAAAACTGTGGCGGTAAGAATGGGGATTTCACTTAAATTCCTGCTATCTGTTTGGCTAGTGTGGGTGTGTCTTTCCTTGCAACTTGACCGACAAACATTAGAAAAAATGGTATCGTTAGGATTTTGCTGCCACTGTGGCCAAAAAACGGTTTTCCTCCTGATTGAGATTTCACAAAGCTGTGGCTATCAGTGTTAGGCCCATTGGTGCAAATTGGGTAGTGGACCACTTTGTTTGTAGATTTTATAATAGCCAACATATAATTTTATTTATATGATCAGTCTCTCTGTGGTTAAGGCAAAATGGGATTTTTTTTACTTTACGCATAGTCAAATTTTGTCTTGCAGTTTCTTTCTCCATTGACTAGATGCTAAAGAAAATACATTAATATATACTGCACTTCACCATATTCCAGTGTATATGAACTGAAGTATATAAGTCTGACCCTTTAGTCTTTAACGTAAATTTGTATAAAAAATTATGAGAAACCCTCCAACAGCTGAATGCATGAAATACAAATCTACCATCTTATTAATCATTATGTGATTGTCAATCAGATATGACATGTTATGTGAGATGTACTGTTGGTCTAAATTATTCATGATTTTGATTTGAATAAAATAAGTGCCATGCTTTCTTTGTGTAATTTATTGGGAAGTTATTGTGAGTTGGTGCTGCACTATTTTGTTTTGGTAAGTTGGAGGAATTCTTATATGTTAGGTGTAGGTCAAAATGTTGGACTACAATTAATGTTTAGTACATTTAGAGACTCAACATAAAGTTATCTTATATATATCATCTCCTCTCTAATGGGACAAAGATTGAATTAATGCTGTGCAATAAACTGCTATTTATGATCAGTCAACTTTGCAAAATAAGAATTTATCTGAATAACACAGTATGACAAATAAGTTACCATTATTGATTTTTAAACTAATAGATTAGCTAGGTAGGTATCCAACATGATGTTAAACATGATAATTTAATTTCGATTTGATTTAATTTTTGACAGTCCAAATACCACTTCTTTAGCTACTATTTATATTTATTCATGAATAATTTACTCTTAAGTGGGTGGTTTTATGAATGCATGCTTTCGATACGTTTTACTGTTAGTTCTTGTATATTTTTTGTTAAGTTAACGTCATGATTTCGCTCATTCTGGACACTTTCAGCTAGCTAGTAGCTACAACACTATGCTTTAGGCTAACTGACGATTGTTAACGGGCAGGAGACGCATTTCCGGGGGCGTCCTTTTACGTTGATTGACAGGTCTGCGGATCAATCACTTTCTTCCGCTTGCTCGTAATAGCAGAGCAAAAATGGCGTAGAGCGGAGGGAGTACGGAGAAGAGGACGAGGAGATCCTCTTCTCTCCCCCGGTGTGTAAGAGGGGGAGAGAAGGGGGTCTGCATATGCCTGGTTTATTCTTTCCCACATGTGTTGTCAACTGGTGCGGCCTCTTTTTATAGAACAATGCCGGCATACGTCAAATTTGGGAGATCTAAATGTGTTTTTGTTTACCATTGTGTTCAGCTGCAGCTCGCACCATAGTGGAAATATCTCTGCATCATTACGGAGCAACTCATACCAAGGTCAGTGATCACGCTTAGAAGCTATGCACCAGTTCTGATGGAAACATTTCCTTGTATGTCCAGTTGTTTCAGGTGGTAAAGTCAGTCTCTTAAATAAGACAACACTTTTATTTAGCTGTGAAGTAGATATACCATCAAATATCATAGTTTATTTTGTTATTAGGTGACGCTAAGTATACTTAATCCAGAGTCCACTAATGTCCCCATATTCCCATTAAATCAGGACAGTTATTTTCACTGATCCCTGTCTATAAAGCAGGTCCACCGTTTGTCTAGATGGAAGTAGAGATGGCATGATTGGTTGATTATTGGTTGATTGATTAGCTAGGCTGTAGACAGACAATTAATTGACAACAATTGTTAAAAACTTCAAGTAAAACCCCAAAGTTCCAAGTCACCAATGTAATTATGTGCTGTTTGAAACACATCACTGTAAATGCATTGTCCTTGACTTGTACTGTTGCTTAAACAAAACAATCAGGCTGTAGGACGCCTCGCATTTTTTTTCAATATTTTTTGACATCTTATTGTCCAAGAGGTTAATCCCTTAGTAGAAAAACGTTTCAAATGTACAAATGAAACTGTAGAATGGAAATGATGTGTATTTTTATTGTAGGATGGGTATTCCACATAATGCAACTGTGAAACCAGCTGAAGCCTGGACTGTAAGAACATTTCTCTTCAGATCAGCAGTAGCACAACTGACAGATCCCTTCCACCACCACCCAGACTTGTGGAGGTAAAGATTGACCTCTTTTGGGCTTTTGGGACACGGGTGCCCTCCTTGCTGAGACATCGGTCCTTTCTCCTCCACATCAATCCCCTCTTGTCCTGTCCTGTTTCTGCAGCACGATCATCAACAGGGACATCAAGATTTTGGATATTCAGACCTCCATCACACAATCTCTGACAATGTCTACATGTAGCCTATGAAAGGCTGAAAAGCTTTGGAGTTTCTGACCTGACCTGGTTATTTTCTCATGAGGCTGCATGTAAACATAGTAAGTTTTTAAAAGTCCTCACTCTCACTAATAAGATCAGTAGTGACAATGAACAAATTAACTGCTCTTGTTTTCTGGGAGGAAAATAACGACACAAGATACTGTAGCAATGATCAGGGCCTGTGATTAAATTAGTACTCATGTTTTTTTTTCTATTCGTTTGTATTTTGCTCTACCTCATTGCCACAACAAGTCCAACAGGAGTGAAAAGGAGTGTGATCAGTACCAAGTAGCTCAATAACTGTCAAGTGCCACAGTAGTTTTCTATATGGTTCCAGAATGGTTAATTTGTGAGGTTGTTGACAGGTGATTAGGAAAAGACCGAGCAGCCCACAAGCACGTGACACCTGCCGTCATGTACTTTCAGTTCGACCATTTTGAGGAAAAACACTGACTCACTCAAACTGTGATCTTCTGTGCATGTGTTCTAAAGGAAGGTCACCAGATCCACATTCTCACTGCATGCTGACATTTTTGCATTTTAGGTTTTGTAGCTCTCCCTTGTTAAATCTGCATGTTAATTGGCAGATAAAGGAAGAATTGGCTATATTCCTCTTGTGACTTAATCATTGAGATTCCTAGTATTTGGCAGTTTATACTATTTAAAGTTTTCCTTATGAAAGTATTGTCTAGTTTTCTTTTTTTCCCCACTTTAGTTTTCCTCCATGATTATACTCCATTCTCTCCTTTTCATGCTCAAACATGATCTCTGTTTGTTATTTGTAACCTTTGTTAGCTCTCATTTGTTCATGTTTTGTAACCACAGTGAAACTACATGAAATATTTTAATAATTTTACATGATGCAATTACTAGATCTAGAATCAAACATCATGTTTCATCAACTGTTTTTGTCTGTCTGACATGTTGAGGGATAAGATATAATTTGTTAGGACTATTTGTCCTTAGCTGAAGGAAACCCTGGTCTAATTCTTGTCAATTTTTCAATTTGTTTTGCTCATTTTTATGGGATTTATACACAAAAAAATGACATTTACCGGGATTTGTGCAATATTTGATCTTAACTGTCATGTTGTTGACCAAACTGTATATTGTATAAACAAGTGACAAGTTGTTTGAAAGCAACAAAATCACCAATGTCTTCCATTAAGATATGTATAGACTCATGTGCATTAGCTTATTTAGCGGGACTGTGGTGCCAACATTATTGTAGCCATGCATGACCAGTAGTGATGCTTGCTTCATGACGAATAGTGAAATCAGTTTCTAGAAAAAGTTGGAGCACAAAACTGTGGAACCCATAACAGTAAATTTTAAAGGGTGGTAGATTGACGTACTAAACCTTTAAATATACAATTAGACACAACATTGCCGTATCTCATTTTAACCCATGTCTACAGTTGAAATATGACACCATCAGGGTGTGCTCTTATAAAGTATAAAGTAATTTTACGTAGGCGTAAATGCTCAGTATAAGTTAGTGCTTTTTCACAGAAATGCTGTAAGTTCTTAAGATGCTTATCTGAAAATCTGAGGGTTAGGGTTAAAATTTTAAGTGAACTCTGTAGTTAAGTGCCAGCCAAACAATCCCCACTAAACAAGTCTCATATGTAATAATGATAGTAATCTTTAGAGAAATGTTGTATAAAGAAGAGATAAGTTATATTAAGAGTAGTACTTTAATCCTAGTTATGGATCTAATTGGTAGAGGTCCAACGTAGTGTTTTAGTCCTAGAATTAAGTGATTAGATTTAAACACCTTGACATTGTATTGTACATAATACCTCATCGTTTTGGGGATTCAGAGCATTATATTTTAATCTAAAAAATGTATTTGATTTGAGTTGAGTTTTAGAAGCAATAACCTACAATAATGCATGACTTTAGTGCCAGGGTGTAAGTGTTAAAAGGGTTCCATAACGTTATGTGGAAAGGACGCCGCCACCCCCACCCCCCTCCCCCATTCTCTTTTATGCCTGTGGTAGCTATCTATAGTCAATTCTTTGGGACATGTTTGTTCTTGTAGCATTTTTAAATCCTCCAAACCCACCTCTTCCTTCAGAATTATAAACTATCCATAACTCTGTGGCTGCAAACCACTTGCTGAACGAACTTGACACTTGTTTGAAAAGCACTTTCTCCATGTACTGACCTGCACCGTCATCATCAGCATCCTGTCTTCAATACTGTGTTCTACAACCCCTGTAATGCTCTTTGTGGGGATTTATAATCACAATTTATAAGCAAGTAGGCATCTAGCAACATGAATATATGGGTTAAAAAATATGCATGATTTAGCAGATTAATGAATGATATGTATTGCATGCAATAATCCAACTTTGTAATGTGAATGAGTGTAATTAGGATATTGAAATGTTCATATCAGATGTTCTGTGACAAGGTAATAATCTGGGGACGCTTGTTTGACTGTACAGCAGCATGTTGAAGTAGCTTTGAACCATCAGTTGTGGTTTTACAGACTGGACAGCACCAAAAAAAAAAAAGCAGTTTTAAGTGTTCCTGTTCTGTTATGTCGAACATGACCACAGCAGTACTGCCACAGTGCAATTGGAATAACACCGACCAACCTTTGTTCCTATTAAGAAAAAAAACTTTGTTAAGAAGATTTATGACATTTCTTTGTTGATCAAAGTTTTCCACTGAGGAGGTGGACTGTGTAGAAACTATGCACTCCAGAGGGAGGAAATGGGCATGCTTATTACGTGTGAGCCTCTTGTCTGGTTTTGTATTAACTAAAAAAACAACAACAAATGAATATGTATCAGAAATTCAGCAATAAAATGCAGCATGGTGCCAATTGGATGACTGCGTGTTGATGTTTTGCTGTGATATAGAGAGACAATGACAATGTGCATCATTCCAACATGTTTACAATAAGAGCTGTAACCTCATGAGGCCGTAATGCTCGTCAAATGCCAGAAAACAAAATATTACTGATTTAAAACTGAGGAAGTACATTACTCATACATCTTTATCACTAGTAAGGAACAGAATATGCAGTTTGCTGATGTTTAAATTATTACAGAAAACATCTGCAAACAGAAATAATGTTTTAATATCAATTTATTGTGTCGAATTATCTAATATCACTTCAGTTTAGAAATACACCTAAATAGTTTTAGTCCTGGTAACATTGGGATTTCCGCTGCAGCACAGTTTCTCCAATAGTAGTGTAAAGGTCAATTAAATAAATATGATATTAATTTGCAAGCTCCAGGGATGTATATAGAGACATCAATACCTACCTAATGAACACATTAAAATGGAAACTACATATACTTCTCACTCTAGTAAACACGAAACAGCACACTGAAAAACACATGGCCCCAAACCCAGGACTAAGTACAGTCTAGACTGCTTGTGCACGCTACTTCTCTAATTCACTAGTAACACTCCTGTTGGCCAGTCTGCTCTTAATGCGTGACATCTGATCCAGGCGTACTTCAAACTGCTGTCTCAACTGCAGAGAAAAGAGAAAAGAATTATTGTTTTTTCAGAAAAGGTGTTGCTTTGACTTTTGCCAGCAGCATCTATCTTTCCTGTCTGGGTTTTCTTTACACAGTAGTTCTTTGTCCAGTTGAAAGTGGTACAAAACATCTAGAAGTACAAATCCAAAAGCAGCCCTAATTGCTGGTTTGTCACTCACCTCGTCAATGCTGTCGCTGAGGGGCTTCAGATCAAATGTCAGCGTGGATGCTTTCACCATTGAACTGCTGTTGAGGATGTAACTGCAAAAAAAAATAAAAAATTTCAAGTGAGATAACTGATGACACAATTGACACAAACAAACTTTAAATTGGCTGTGTTTCAGCTTTAGGAAAATCAATTCACACAATGGATAACGCGCATAAGGCACTCATTTATTTGAACCTCTCCATGTAACAGTAAACCTGTACACAATATGTTCATGTGCTCAGCAGAAGCAGCAGGACTCACCAACTGATGTTTGCTTTGCGGAGGAGAAAGAGTGAGCGAATCGTGGCCAAATGTTTCGGAGCGGAGCGAATAACTTTCCCCACAGCACTGCGGCAGCCGTGGCATTTTAGGGTACTGTAGATGCTGAAAGTAAATCATCATTATCTATGATGAACAAATACATAGAATCTTTGTGTCTGCTCATGAAAACATTTTGTGAAGTTGTTGAATACAAAATCATCATTCTTACCAATTCGCCAATTCCCCCTTATGTCCTGACTCCATTGCATCACTGATGACCACATTATTGGTTACTCCTGATTAGAGACAAACAGCAATGTCAACAAATATAGATATAAGGTACTGTAGAGTCAGGAAAATACAATATCAGTAAATAATATAGCAATATACTATTCTATGTCATGATTACATCATCAATCACACCTAATTTTGTAGCCAAGGTGGCAAGGTCCAGACTAAAAAAACAGATGTACAGTTGATTAAGATGTTATCAAAAAAGTATGTTGCAATATTTAAGGTGGATCTGACCTCTGACATGCATTTTCATCTACTTTTAACTTCTGAAGCTAGTTAAAAACGAATTGGCCCATAAACTAATCACATTATTTGACAATTTTGATTTGAAACCTTTTCTGGCCCTTTTTTATTGGTTTTGTGTTATCTGTGTTGTTTTAGTTTTTTGGGGCGTTTCTTGGATGTTTATTTATATTGATCAAACTGAATTATTATGACACTGCCCATTTAATTAGATATTTTTGCCTCTGTTTGACTGTACATATTATGTTAAATAAAATTCAGGGAATTGGCACCCCTAGGCCACCATATATTCTGCTACCACTAACCATCCACATTCAGTCGTTGATACTCTGATACACACAAGACAACATTAATGTACCAACATTAACGGATTTCCTGATATATATTATATTATATATATATTCCTAATTAATGTCTTCCAAATCAGCAATAACTCTTCGCTAAAAGATGCAGTGAACCTACTTGAACACATGATTGAATCCATACATTTAACCTCCCCACAGACGCAGACGGAGTCCCCCAGGACAGCGTTGCACTGCGCGCAGTGAAGAGTCATTAGCTGTTTATCCAGTGCTTCTGTGAGCTTTAAGTCGTCGATGCGTTGGATTAAGATGCTTTCATCGTATTCCATGGTAACGAAGTTTTACGGAGCCCGCTTCGGCATTACTTGTTCAACTCCGGGTCAGAAAGTCGGCTCTCTCCTCCCTCACTTTTACCTCGGCGCGCTGTAACGTCATTTTGCCCACAGTAACACTGCCACCGTCTGGAGATATGTGAGGAATGACTTTATACTGCTACACTACATTTGTTGCCAGTTGTTTAAACATCTAACATAAAAAACAAGTTTATACTGGTTAATACAAATGTGTTAAAAAATATATTTTTTATTTAAGTTAAGACGTCAACTAACCGTCGTTCGTCATGGGCAGAACGCAAAAAATATATATTCACTCTGATTGGTTGCGAGGCACATCCGGTAGCATCCAGGAGCCAATCAAATGGCTCCGTCTGCTATGTTTTGAAACGGAGGCAGTTTTAACCGTCAGGCGCCGCAACAGTCCACAATAAACAAAACGTGTGCGTGTTGATTTCTTTCCTGGTAACGGAATAAACTAACACCAAACATGGATTTGGACTCAAAGACATATGCTGAGTTGCAGAGTATCGCTAAGGAGCTCGGACTTAAAGCGAATATGAAGGTAATGTAGTTTGCCGCACTTTTTGTTTTGGAATAAACACAACTTACGTTAACGGTAATGGAAAGTTACAAGCTACATTTTTATTTTCACTGCGTTCGTGTGAAGCTAACGTTAGCTTAAATGTTTGGAAAACAGGCACAGAAGCTCCTGAAGGCGATCAAGCAGCATTATCAACAAGAGAAGACTAAAGACGAGGAAGAGGTAACGTTAATTTGCTGTAGCTACTGCTGGTAACTGATGCTGTTAAGACCAGCCTTAAGTAGTAAATAGTTTCATTAATGTCATGTTTGATTTCCGGGGAAAACAGAATGATGTAGCTGCTGTCCAAGAAGTCGAGAATGCAGTACAAGATAATGCTGAGAAAAACGAAGATTCAACATGTAAGGAAGACGTTTCCAGCACCTATGTGTTTGTGAACATACGTCGAGGCAAAGGATATGGTACCAAGAGAAAAATCTCTGATACTGCGAGAGCGATGGAGTGTGATGCCAAGGTATGCAGACATATTACATTTAACATACCACCCCTAACTCAAACTGTGTACACTCATTTAGTAAATTATAAAGAAAAGTAGTTTTTTTTTAATTGTGCTCAACAAACCAATTTAAATCAAAGAAGTTCAAGTTGCATCCTACAATTGTCTTGTACCTATGAGGACATCAGTAATCAGTACAGTTTTGTACAATGTTAAAAACTAATTAATTTCATGCATTTAATGACTTGACTGTTCTTTCTTTTAAGAGAGTTGCTGAACTGGCTGTGTCTAGTCCACGGTGTGGTGCCAGGTGTGCAAAACAGAGGAAAGTCTCCTCTGTCTGTGACTCTGGCAAAGCTGAATCTGAACCTCCTCAGAAGACAAAGCCCAGTGAGAGTGAGCAGCAGCCTGACATTAAGGATGAAGAGCACATACCTGGAGATACAGGTCAGAAATATGTTTTGTTTTTAAATATGTGGCTGTTTCAGATCGTTAACAAGAAGTTATATCAAATTCCTCTTTCATTTTACATATTTTTAATGTGTTTTTCCAGAAAAGGCACCAAAAGTGTCCAAAGCTGGTAAAATCCCTCGTTACCAAGGGCTCCAGCAGAAAAACAAGCCAGTGCTGAAGCCTTTCACGCCTAGTGAGTTTGTGCGTGTGTGTGTGTGTGTGTATTTATCTCCACGAAATCTAGAGGCCATGATACAGTTTGGGAATGTGCCCCCCTCACTCCACAAAATTTTTTTTTTTTCTGTGCAGACTTCAAAAAACTCCACGAAGCACATTTTAACAAGATGGAGTCCATTGATTCGTATGTCCAAAGGAAGACCAAGCAGATGGATGTGTACAGAAATTCAGCGAAGGAACCGAAGGTACTCAGAAGCGAAAGAATATTTTCTAAGTTTATTTTAAAAAAGTATGTCTTTACATGAAATGTATTTATTTGTATTGTTATATTCTTTTTTCTTAGACGCCTTCAGAGAAAACTAAACTGCAGGAAGTTGACATCAAAACCCAAGCAGTGAGTGTCTTCAGCTGTTTAATATGCATATTTATACAGACATTATAGTTGTAGATGGTACATGTATTACTTTCAGAGTGCAATAAATTGTGATAATGTGTATGCATCCTTTCTACAGAAGGCAAACTGCAGTCGCACTTCCGTAGTCAGCCCTATTCCAGTGAGTAAGAAACTGACTGAAGCAAAACGTCGACACGCTTTGCTTTCAGGCAATGCTCCTCCAAATAAACCTGCTGGGAAGGAGGATGCTCCATTCATACCATCTGTGCTTTCCACCCGCAGGATTAATGTCCGGTAAGTCACCTTTCCCTGGACAAGAAATAATTTAAGTAGCCAAAAAAAATTTTTAATTAGTCTTTTTACCCTTCCTAGCATATAACTAACATTTTGTTACTTTTGCTTAAGAATAGCCTCCAAGATATTAAAAATTAAATTCATTACGTGTGTATTATTTGATGTGACACTATAACCACATGTGGATGTGTGCAGGTTCTCAGAAGCCACTCGTGACAACGAATATAAAAGGTCCATGGTGAAGACGCCAGCACGCATGTCACCTTGTGTGACCTCGAGCACCCCACAAAAACAGACCACTGATGCAACGAAGCCCAACAGTGTCAAGCCTTCAACTCTCTCTGCCACAAAAACTCCAGGTACCTTCTCATTAAATCATGGGAATGAGGTCTGAACTTGACTATGAAGATAGAGATATAGATATAACTAAATACAGTTGTTGTTTTCCCCCCTCCCCCCCACCTGAATTCCAAAGGACCATTTGTTTTCATTGGTAACACAAGTACTTCAGCGACTCCAGGAACACAAAAGAAACCAAGCTTTGATCTAAAAGCGAGTCTGTCCCGTCCACTCGCCTACAAGCCTCATAAAGGTATGAACAGTTTTTCCCCGTTTGACTGGAATACACTATAGTATTAGATGTACAAATCCTTCAGAGAGAGGTATGATCTTTTTTTTTTTTTTTTTTTTCTTTAGGTAAACTGAAGCCATTTGGAGAGGTAAAAGAAAACGCAACACAAGCAGAAAACACAACAATCTCAAACTCACATCAGAAAAATTATAAACAACATCAAGTAAAAACCAGGTATGTTGAAATAAAAACATCAAATATATTGTAAGATATCGAGGATGTGTCTCCAATACCAACATGATTCATTCATTTTTAGGGAGGACAGACGAGCAAAACACACGGAGCAAAGGAAACAGAAGAAAGCAAGCATGCTGGGAGCAAGAAGAGGCCTTGTCATGATGTAAAAATATCATGCTTGTTTCTAGATGTTTGTACAGCCTGTTCCATTGTAAATATTTTTTCTTCTATAGTCTCACTTCTGCAGTCTTCCAAGGAACATATGGAAGCTTCTTTTTTTTTTAAATGACTCCTATCCAGCCTACTGTCAGTTTTAGATTTGATTCATGCATTAGTTGAAACAGCTTATTCTGAAATAATTCATTATGTATTTGATGTGTAGAAAATTGAAATGAGGTTGACGTTTTGCTGCATGTGAAACTTGTAATTTTGTTCTTAAAAATGTGATGTTTTGTATTTTAGGAAAGGTAAAGACATTAATTCAAACAATTCCTTGTCTTCATTCTGCATTTTTTTAAATTGATTGCTATTAGAGTTTACCACCATGTAGTGATAAATTATCTCACACATAAAACACAATTCACTTGAAGAATTGAAGAATTGTTTTATTGTTAAGTGAGCATGGGTTAAAAAAAGAACTTGATATTGAGCAGCATGATGGTCTTAATGTCCTGTAATTGAAATGTTGTGGATATTATTTCAACCGTGACTGTATCTCTCAACAAAGCCCTGAAAACATTTTCCTTACCCTGCACACTTTAAAATTGAGGTGTGCCTATATGTGTATTAGAATCCAGCTATACGCTGTTGTAGTAGGAGCCTAACATTAACAGTGGATCTCCGGTGTCAGTGGAAGGAGCTGACATTAGAATTGTACAGTTAATTTATCTGCAGAGTAAAGGTTGATGTCAAACTTCAGGATTCCTCTTGTACACCTCATAGGCAAACTCTTCTGTGTGTGTGTAATCTTTGCAGACACCAATGTGATCAATCTCTAGCTGGAATGGACCGTCTGCTTTGTCTCCCAGTGTAAATCCAATGGTATTAATCTGTAAATAACAATTGATAAAGTAAATAAAAACTAAGCATGCAACAAAATGTAACAGTATGCTACAGTTGCAAGTTAAAATCTTTAGGCAATTATCAAAACCCCCTAAGCAGTGTACGTATATCATGACTTATGTATTTGATGCTAGTTGTTTCAACTTTTCTTTTGCTCTACCTTGTCCAGCCAGAGAGGATGCTGATCATCTTGTATCCTTCCTCGATGTGTGAGAAAAAACTTGGAGAAAGGGATCTGGAAATGAGCAACATCTGTATTATTTCATGGTAACTTTTTGGTAGCATTTAATTCTAGACAAAACAAAAGCATCTGATGTTAAGCAGCTTTTCTTTTCAGACGTTATACCTTGAAGTCCTGCCAGTAGGGTCCTCCTCTAGTATACAGAAAGTAACTGTATATGTCATCTTTCTGGTGTGAGAAGTATGTTTCTGTTGCAATGTTGATCATCCATGGACGACCGTCACCACGCACGCGCAAATGCAGAGTGTTGAAACTGGACCAATCATAGTGCTTTTTCCTATCAAACGAAGCCTAGAGGAGGAAAAAAAGTTTAGTGGTTAACTTTAAGTGCAGCTTGAGTAGTTGTTTCAAAGCTTTGGAGGTTGGCAGATTTGAATTCCATTCATAATGCACATAAACAAATTACAGATGAGGAAGTGGTTTGTAAATTACGCTGTTATGTGTATTTAGAATTAATGTTTGTCTAAATGTCACTTTATATGGAGAAAATTACCTGTTGTCTTAGCTTATAAAAAAGTAAAATTTTGCTTTATAGTTTTTAACCATGAACTCAATACCACTAATGTACAAGAGAATAAAAAAGAGATGGGTGTCAAAAAAACAAGAAAGAACCGGCAAGGCACTAACCAGTGGTTGTTTGGAGCGCATGGTGCAGTAACCACTGTAGCGTGTTTCTCCATCCCTTGGAGGAGTTGAGCTCAGAGTTCCATACAATAGGCAGGTATTATTATTTCTTCCAAGCTTCAAGTAAACTTCACTTTTGCCTCCTATCTCTCGATCTGAGGACACCGTCCATTGGTCCAGGCTCTCTGGGCCTCTAAACTCCCATATCACTCTGTTCTGCTCCAGTATGTGCTCAATGATTGGTTTTCCCTCTGGACCGACCCAGCGGTCAGAAAACTCCTGTTTCAGCAGCGTGAAATTCTTCTTAATTCCCTCCAAACCCTTTGAGAAGTTGAAGTTAATCTTTTGCCATGGAAACTTGTCTTCCTTTGGTTGGCCAGGCCTCCTGTATTTACCCTGAATCACAGCTCTTCTGGGCACAGTGTGAGGAGCGACAGAGGGGAGCAGCAGCTGGTGCTGGTGGATGGAACTGAGCGGCCTCACTGAGGGGAGGCGTATGAGCTTAGGCAGGGACATTTTAGTATTGATCTTGATGATTCACTGCTGAGATACATCACATAGAAAACTGGTGTTACATATGCTAACATATGATGGTACATTTCCTCTTACAAGAGAAGCATAAGCATCAAAGTACATAAAGTGCCAAACGTAATTTAGCAACTAAAACTGTCTAATGAATACAGAGCCGTAAAAAGTATATAAAATATTTTTGTGACTTAAATATAAAATGAAGATACTGGAGTAAAGTATCCTCAACCACAAATTGTACTTAAGTTCACTACTTGAGTAAATGCACTAAATTTATTTCCACCACAGTGATCTAAATTGTGAAAAACTACAGTAGCTTATTAATGAGAAAATATTTACGAGCTTTTGAATGGAATATATAATATTTCTAGCAGTACTATTGTGATGATTTACAGTTTAAAAACCATTTAAATCCATGCTGTTTGTCATTATTATGAAGATCTGTGAAAACATAGTTAGCATAACGCGTTACTACTTACTCTCACCATGTTGCACCAAAACAGGACGGATGGATATTTAACCGCTTTTCGTTCGTGTTTGACTAAACTATGAAATTATCTACTGAAAACACTGTTAATGATTACAACCTGTTTAAAACGGGTCGTATACATTAATTCACAAATCCAAGGTTGTCTGGATTCACACGAGAGAAGACATGACGGCACTCGAGCTGCATTCAGGATACATACGAGTAAAAATACACAGTAGCGAACCAAAAGCATGGTACAACTGATTAATAACCACAGTCGGTTGTGGACCTTGAATGTAACACTAGTGCACCAAAGATTCCCGTCCTGACTGCAGCACACTAAATATATATGGTTCCCATGTCAGCGGTCAAATCTCAAAGACCTTACTGATTGAATCAGTGTTTTCTTAGTTTAAGCCCTATTAATAAAAATATGATAACCACACGGATGAGTACGAATTTAATTCAATTTATAAATATATTAAACCCATTGGTAACGACGGTAACCGAACGAGCGCGCATGCTCAGTAGTGCCATTGTGTGGTTGACTGCAGAGCCAACTAGCTAGATAGCAGCCACGGCTAGCCTCAAACATTAAAGCTAGACGACACAGGGGTAGCTAGCCAGTTAGCGGTGTAGCTAATCATGGTGAATGTAAAGAAGCGGAAAGGTCGAGTCGTGATTGACTCTGACTCCGAAGACAGCGCTAGCGACGATAATTTAGATCAGGTAGGTGCCAGTCTTTCTGATTGTTGTAACTAATCGCTTGTGGGGTTTCCAACACTTGAGGGGTGAAGCTAATGTATGCTAACTGTTTGCGCCGCGCTTGGCCTCGCTTGAACAAGCTGAGAGGGGGCCCTTGTTGTTTAAAATCATTGCTTTCTTTCTGCATAAACACGCAGTGCCTAAAGTAAGATAAATTGTCGAGTTATTCACACGTCTTTCTGTGAGGCATTCAACACTAATGGACGCACTTGATGTGGTACAGAAAGCAGTATCTTAGCATCAGCGAGCTTAGTTACCTAACGTTAAGGTTTCATTCCAAGAGATTCACTAGCAGTCATGCAGTATGATATGTTGCCATGAAAATGTCGCGCCATTGGCCTTATACTGGTTTCGAGCAGTAAGCTCTTTGGCTAGGGCCGCGAACGTTTGGATAATTTGTTTGTTAGGTTTTAACCCTAAGGACTAAGTGAGTGAAGAAACTGAAGCTGTAGTGGAGTCGCACTTGGTTTAGCAAACTAGAAGAACCTAATCTCCTGAATGACGTCAGGGGCGCGGAGCTGAACTTCTGTTTCTGTGTTGTTGTCAAGCAAGCAAGCAAGCAGACTGACAAGGTGACCAGGACTGCTGCTGCTGCTTCAATAACTTCTATCATCAGTATACTTTAATGTGCGTTACCTGCCAGTGCACTGCCAAATACCTGTTTCTCAGGCGCATGCACAGAATAACAATGGTGCAGAGTATCTCTCAGAGACGGACGTATATTAGTATGCAGGTAATCTGATTGGTTGGCCCCAATAAATAAACACACAAAGCACACCAAAAAGCATAGCTTCACAGTTTTTCAGGTCTGTCCTAAACACAGTCCATATGAACATATGAATTAAATAGTTTTTATTTTTATTATGCTACTTGCTCCAGGTCTTACTGGAAATTATAGGGCGCTTTCTGCACTTCTGTGTAGGTGATGGGGGACGAAAGTCAGTGTATGTGAAATTACATTCCAATGTTTTATCTGTACTCAATCCAATTCTTCAGTGAAAACAATTTCTTTATTAGTAAGTTTTACAGCGTTCTAATTTATTGTCATTTGATAATGGCTATTGTCTTAAGGTCTGTGTACAATGTGAAGAAGTGAAGCACTTTGGATTGATTTCAACTCTCAAACTAGTGCAAGCTTAAGTTGCATATTAGCTTTAATTTTGTCTTACTAAAACTTTTAGAAGCAGATACCTTTGCACGCTCGCCATGCTGTTCAGTTGTAAATGACTTCAAGTGACTTCTCCATGTAACTTTATTTTATTTATTTATTTTTTTAAATACAAATAATCACAAATAGTTGCATATTAAAGATTCAAACATTCCAAATTTAGTTTATCTCTCCACTGCAGTCAAAGTAATTTTGTGCAAAACATAAAGTAACTTTGAAAGCTGCTTACTTTACTTTAACTGAGGCTGCTCAAAGAACATATGTTCAGAAAACCGTTTAAAGCGTGTGTGCAAAACAGGGACCTCTGTAAAATTGGCAACATTTGAAAAAACTGTGAACTTGTCCTTTTTAATGCTTTCCTTGGATTTTAACACAGGGCCGTGGGATACTCACATGTAGACAGTAAACATTCGTACATTTGAACAAGTCTATATTCCATTCACCTTTTCTTTTGATTCGTGCTCTTATAACTTTAATCCTCCGTGACAGTTTCCACACAGAACGCTCTCAAAGAGTTGATGCTCACAGAAGACAACAACACATGAGTGTTGTTGTTGAACACAGCTTTGCAGATTAAATGTTTGTGTTGGAATGTGAATTTAGGTAGAGATGCTGTTTTTTACTCTCTCAGTACTGATTTAGTTACTTTAAGTCTTTTGATAGAGAGTACTGCTCTGACACCAGTACTTGTTCTTGTACTACATGGAGCTAGTTGGAATCACTTATGTAAGTTAATACAATGCCATGGATTGCTGTGGAACAAAAATTAGTAGCAGTATTATTATATTAGCAGTATTACATTTTTTTATTAGAATCATGGGTTATTTATAGGGATTCAACTTTGTCTGTTGACCCACAACACAATATTTGTGTCTGGGTCTGGGGTTTGTCTGCTGTATGCATGTTACAGAGCTGGTCCTTAAATATGGTTTATTCACACCTTTAAACATGTTAACTTGACACATGAGTAGGGCTACAGGTACAGTACATTATAGTTTCAGTTTCACAACTTCTTTATGAACTGTCTTTTTTTTCCCAGGAGCTGTTGTCTTTGGCAAAGAGAAAGAGAGTTGATTCAGGTGAGCAGGAAGAGCCGGTTAGCAAACCTGCAGCTTCTACAGACTCAGAAACATCTGACAGTGATGATGAGGTATGTTCTTAAAGACTTTACTTTTGCAGTTTGAGACTGTTGCAACTATTTGAAAACCCAAATTGAATTTTTCCTTTCTTTGTCGTCTAGTGGACTGTGGGTGGCACTAAAGGCAAAAAGAAGGTTAAGCAGGGGAAAGGGTCTGAAAAGAAAAATGCTACAAAGAAAAAGGTTCATAAGGCGACGGCGTCTGGCAGCTCAGATGGAGATAGTTCAGCTGAGAGCTCTGCACCTGAGGAAGGTATGTGACATTGTCCATAGGGAAAATGCTTCTCACAACGAAGGGAATCAGAATGACCAGACATGGTCCAAACTGTAGATTACATGCCATCAGGGTGCCATGTCCATGGGTATTTTAGGTGCCTGGGATTAGGTTACTCACTGACTCATCCCCATCATCTTAACTGGCACACGGTGTAGTGTCTAAGCTGTTTATTTGTGTTATGTTGTCCTGCTTTTCACCAGCCCCTTAGAGTTATGGAAGAACTGCAATACATAGAAAAGCTCTGCAAATCTGGAAATCAAGTACAAGTGCCCAAGACTGTGAAGATATGCTTGACTAACCAGCATCACTGACTCTTTAAGTTTAGCAAAATAACAATATCAACTCATTGTTAGATATAGGAAGAAACCTCTAGATAATATCATTAAAATACATTTCAGTTTATACTTGACATTAGCTTCATATCATATTAGACATGCAAAATCTAGACATAGCACAGTCAAGTGAAATAATGGTAGAATTTGGTCAAGTCTATTGTTGCCAGTAATATTTATTTGTTTTTATCAGTTTTGACACCAACTTTCACATGGGTTCCTTATTGTGTAATGTTTGCTGCTGCCTTATTCTGAACATGAACTGAAGTTATCCGAGTGTTTGTGCTGTGACTTGCTCTTTTTCAGGTGAGGTGTCTGATTCAGAAAGCAACAGTTCGTCCTCCAGCTCAGACTCGGACTCCTCTGAGGTGTTCAGGGACGGCTATGACGATGACATGATGGGAGACGCGGAGGACAGAGCTCGTCTGGAGCAGATGACAGAGAAGGAAAGAGAGCAAGAGTTGTTCAACAGAATTGAAAAGCGAGAGGTGCTGAAGAGACGGTGAGTGATGCTAAAAGTGCAGCAAAAATCCTTCACTCCAGTGTAATATTAGCAGACTTTGAAATTTTAGTGTTATTGTGTGTCTGTTGGTTTTCATTCAACACTTCCTTTGTTTGTAAAGGTTTGAAATTAAGAAGAAGCTGAAGACTGCAAAGAAGAAGGAGAAAGAGGAGAAGAAAAAGAAGCAGGAGGAAGAGCAAGAAAAAAGGAAGCAATCTCAGGTTCAAGATACACAAGTGGTGAGTTCAGTTTCACAGATATTTAATGTTTAAGATATTTCAATTTTAGTCATTTTATGTCAATATAATTTCAGTTCTGCAGCATCCGTTTGTTGATCTCTTTGTGTGTGTGTGTGCAATGTTTTGACCACTTTAGGTCATGTCACACAACAAGGAGAGACGATCCAAACGTGACGAAAAACTTGACAAGAAGTCCCAGGCCATGGAAGAACTCAAAGCTGAGCGTGAGAAAAAGAAAAACAAAACAGGTGAGTGTGATTTTAGTTCTTCGGGATGTGAATGTTCATCTGCTCCACATGCTGATGTTTCATCTTTTTGTCGAGCAGCGGAACTGCTGGCGAAACGTCAGCCCCTCAAGACAAGTGAAGTTTACTCTGATGATGAGGAGGAAGAGGAAGAAGATGATGACAAGTCATCAGTCAAAAGTGATCGGAGTTCACGTTCATCATCTTACGATGAGGACGAGTAAGTATGAATCAGTTTGTGGCATTATAGGTGATTAAACAGTGACTTTGGAGGAAACTTTTCTTTGAACCTCAAACAACCGTTGAATGTGTTCCTCTAACAGAAAAGAAGAAACTCCACCAAAGTCACAGCCTGTTTCATTACCGGATGAGCTTAACAGGATCCGTCTGTCCAGACACAAGCTAGAGCGCTGGTGCCACATGCCCTTCTTTGCAAAAACTGTGACTGGCTGCTTTGTGCGGATAGGTATTGGGAACAGCAGCAGTAAGCCTGTTTATAGGGTGAGTTTGGTAACATTTCTGATATGGTATTCAGAAGGGTGAAAGCTAAGATTTGGGACCAAATAAAGGCTCAAGTGTGAAGGTTGATGTATTCTTTTCTTCTCCTTTGTTTTTGAAAGGTTGCTGAAATCATGGATGTGGTGGAGACGGCAAAGGTTTATCAACTTGGATCAACACGAACAAACAAGGGATTACAATTAAGGTAAGCGTTCTGGCACTGATATTACAAACATTAAAGTAATAGTTGCCAATAATCTTTTTACAGACTTTCACTTCACCTTCCACCCTCCAAAGACGTGCGTTAATGTTATTTGTATTCGTCAGGCATGGTGGCGACACGCGGGTCTTCAGGCTCGAGTTTGTATCAAATCAGGAGTTTACAGAAAACGAGTTCATGAAGTGGAAAGAGGCGGTAAGTGGATTTTAAAAAACAGCAAAATATCAACAGCTGAAGTATGTCAGAGACAAACAGATATTCAGACTGTGAAGCAATGTTTTGGTTGATGATGTTCTCCTCAGATGATGGCTGCCGGAATGCAAGTCCCAACTCTCGATGAAATCACCAAAAAGGAGCAGTCAATCAAAGAGGCTCTGAACTATAAGTTCAATGACAAAGACATAGAGGATGTAAGTGTGTTTCTCTAGATGTTAAAACATTTATCAGGGTTTGTGCATTAGGAACTACAACAAAAACCCTTTTGTCTTTTATTCTCTGCAGATTGTTAAAGAGAAGGACAGATTCCGAAAAGCACCACCAAATTATGCCATGAAGAAAACGCAGTTACTCAAGGATAAGGTAAAGGAAAAATAACTGTTTGAGAATGAATTATAAAATACGTAGCTTGTTTTTTTGTAGCTTTTTAAATTTTAAATCCCCCAGAACTGAAAGCACATGATGACAACTATTATATATTTGTCTGAAAATGTGAAGTGAACCTAAATCTTTTGGTTTGTGAGCATCAGTGTCTTTATTCATTCTGTCTCTTTTGATTGAAGGCCATGGCAGAAGAGAGCGGAGATGGCGAAAAAGCGAAAGTGATCCAGGACGAGCTGAACGAGCTTGAGGAAAGGGCAGAAGCACTTGACCGACAGAGGACCAAGAACATCTCTGCCATCAGGTACACAAGCTAGAAATAGTTTTAAAATGTCTTTGCAGTTACTCTTAAGAGTTCCTGGCTCCAGATTCATATTTCAAGGGGTGATGCCGTTAAAAGTGAAACTACTGGAAATGTTCTAAATGTTCTTAAGCGATGCCTTTCTTCCTCTCCTGGTTTAAATTTACTGCGTCAGCACCTCCCGTATAATATCAGAATATTTTCAAACACACATTTGTATTCACATGTGCTTGCTCAAGTGGGGCTGTTGGGTTTTCTACATTATTCCGTATATATTATATAATGTGTAAGGTCTTAAACCTTACACTGTAAATCGCCCTGAGATGACTTATGTTGTGAATTGGCGCTATATAAATAAAATTGAATTGAAATTGAACATTATCATTTATTCTTAAGATGTTTTTTTCATTTGACAGCTACATTAATCAGAGGAACAGAAGCTGGAACATTGTTGAATCTGAGAAAGCACTTGTGGTAAGTGTCTATGTACTGGGAACTCACTTTGATATATCTGCTTGGTTGACTTGGATTGTTTTTAGTGTTGGTGTAAAGACCGACATAAAGAAAAAAACATTAATACTTATGTGTAGGTGTTTTTCAAGTCTTTTTGACTGTGGGTCTTAATCATGGCAGTGTTTGATTTTGAATTGATCAACATTTCACCCCATTTACATGTGGTGAGGCGAGAGTTGGGTGTTTAACATAAGCCCCTGAATGTTCCCATAACAAAGTGCACCACTTGTTTTCAAAAATGTCACCATGCATACGAACAGAATATACTTTATGTGGTAGTTATCTTGCAGTCAGTGGGTCAAGCTGTACTTTTTTTTGTGCTGCTGAAATAACCCAAATTCTGTTTCTCCTATTCTCTCACAGGCCGAAGGACAAAATGCCAAAAACCAACAGATGGATCCTTTCACCCGAAGACAGTGCAAACCCACCATGGTGTCTAATGTAAGATTTTAGAATTATTTCACGGCTTATCTTGTATGTGCACAGTGCAAGATACACTTCTGAATATACTTTTACTACCTGAACCTAACATGTTTCTGCTGTTCTGCAGGCAAGAGACCCGTCGGTCCACGCAGCTATTCTTGCTCATCTGAATCAGAAGTACGGCTCTGGATCAACACCAGATCCTTCCACTGCTGAGAATAATAAACTGGTAAGCAGGACACTCGCTGTACTCTCACAGTAAAGAGGTTTAGAGAGTGAGACTTGAGTTTGTTTGGGTAGGCAGGAAGTGTGGCCAAATCCTGATTGTGGTCCTGCTCGTTGTGCTGTAGCTGTGCTGTTTCTTCAGGTGTGATAGATTTTACATTATCTGCAGCTATCAGAAGAAAGAAAGACTGAGGAATGAGTATGAATTTCCTAATTTATGTCAGTGACCTTTTTGAAAGAGTAAGATGCAGCATAAAGTCAGCGTAATGTGTCAGAAGCCTTTTTTTTCTCCTATGGCTGAAATTACAGTTTCAACATCTCTGGGGAAAGAGAAAAAAAATGTCTGTAAAGTAAAGCATAAATTAATTTACTTTGCAGACTCAACCTTTATTTTAGAACTAAAAAACAGTGGCGCTAAAAATGTCCAACAGGAACCAGCACTAACACTGAACTGAAATTTTTTTTTTACCTACTTTAGATTTTTACCCCATTGAGTTCTAAAATAGTTTTTGTTTGTTTCTTCGTTCTAGGGTCAAACAACCCTCAAAGACAAAGACGTCCCCAGGCCAACAAATGACCTCTCAGAAGACTTGTTTAAAGTTCACGATTTTGATGTTAAGATTGACCTACAGGTCCCCAATGCAGGTGAGGTGATTTTCCCCATGTTTCACGGTGGATTTACTTGGTTGCAGAACAAAGTGGTGAAGTCATCGCAATTTAGCACAGACATACTAATTTAGTTCTGACTGTTATTGCAGAAGCAAAGTCTCTGTCCGTGAGCTCCAACGCTCTGCCGGTGAAGGACGGCGCTCCCCGCAGGTCCCTCAACCTGGAGGACTACAAGAAGAGGAGGGGGCTGATCTGATGTGGCCAGTCTATCATTCAGAAACCACATTGCATGTGTAGTTGGTTGTGCAAGAGTGAGAGGGTAATGCGTATGCGTGTGTGATTGAGGGAGAGCAAGTGAGTGTGAGAGTGGAGGACGTATATGTGTGAATGTTGATACAACAGACTCTTTACCTGAACACAGAGGAAATACTGATTAAGCGGCGACAACATTTTTCTCAAAGGATCTCTCTTGGACGAAACTCCTCCAGATATTTGTTTGTTATTTTTGCATTATCTTACACACACAAACACACACACACACACACACTCGTATATTGAGTTGTGTTTTTTATGTATTTAACTCCTCCCCCCTTTTTGGATTGCCTGGAGTCCACTCGTTTGGGTCTTTTTTCCCTCTCTAAAAAGACATTGCGCTTCTGGATTGGAACAAAGACACCGTCTCAGAAGAGTTAGATTGTTGAGGCATTTTGGAATTACTAAGCATCTAAAGGAGCTGACCGGTTTGTCCTCACCAACAATGAAATACTGTTGTAAATGTTTTTCCCTTTTAGTGTGTGGTCATCTGCCCTTGCGATCCATCCTGAATTTTTCGCAGCCTCATGGATTTTTTGCTGAGTGTGGATGATCACTGTCTCTGTGTCGACCGTGACGCCGGCTCTCCATGACAGGTTTGAGAAGTTCAGTTCATGTCAACTGGACAATTATCACTTTTTAAATTGTTGAAAAAGTCCAGTTTAAGAAGAACATTTTTCTATGGCTGACCTGGTTATAAAAATGTTTGTTCATTTCTGTTATCTCTTGGTTGTTTATTCATGGGATAACTTCCTTACCTTTAACTCCCAGAGCAGATTCTACGTGTTATTGATTGTGTCCATAGTCAGTTCCTGTATTGATGTGGCATGCCATGTAAATATGCATTTTGGAGTGAGTGCGGGGGAAAAAATAAAGAGGCACTGTTTCATAACACGACAGTTTATCTCTCTCCTTATTGTGTCTGAGATTTTACCTGTTGAGATTTATATAGTCTGAAAGCATTGAAAAATTAACCAAATTGATAATACATATTTAATGATTGTTAGTCTAATTAAGTGCCTTATGTACGTGTTTGTAGTTTACTTCACCACAGTTAAAATAACATTGATTATTGTAAAATTGTGGACTAATTCACATCATCAGTGAAGTTAGGTGATCTGAGTGTTCAGGCTTTATTTAGACTTTATTTTCTTGACTGAAAACAATGGTTAAACTTTTGAACATTGGTGAAATGTTACTTTAAACCACTGCATATATACACTGATCAAAAACCAGTCAGTATCTGGTGTGGCCACCATTTGCCTCACGCAGGGCAACACATCTCCGTCGCATAGACTTGATCAGGCTGTTGAATGTGGGATGTTGGTCCCCTCCTCTTCAATAGCTGTGCGAGTTTGCTGAATGTTGGCAGGAACTGGAACACGCTGTCGTATACGCCGATCCAGAGCATCCCAAACGTGCTCAATGGGTGACATGTCTGGTGAGTATGCTGGCCATGCAAGAACTGGGATGTTTTCAGCTTCCAGGAATTGTGTACAAATCCTTGCAATATGGGGCCGTGCGTTATCCTGCTGCAACATGAGGTGGTGGTCGTGGATGACAACATTGGGCCTCAGGATCTCGTCACGGTACCTCTGTGCATTCAAAATGCCATCAATAAAATGCACCTGTGTTCGCTGTCCGTAACGTACACCTGCCCATACCAGAACCCATCCGCCACCATGGGCCACTCGATCCACAACGTTCACATCAGCAAACCGCCTTCTTCCCTAAACAGTGAAAACCGGGACTCATCTGTGAACAGAACGCCTCTCCAACGGGCCAAACGCCATCGAGTGTGAGTGTTCGCCCACTCAAGTCGGTTACGACGACGAACTGCAGTCTGGTCCAGACCCCGATGAGGACGAGGAGCTTCCCTGAGACGGTTTCTGACAGTTTGTGCAGAAATTCTTTGGTTATTCAAACCGATTGTTGCTGCAGCTGTCCGGGTGGCTGGTCTCAGGCGATCCAGGAGGTGAACATGCTGGATGTGAAGGTCCTGGGCTGGTGTGGTTACACGTGGTCTGCGGTTGTGAGGTCGGTTGGATGTACTGCCAAATTCTCTAAAACGCCTTTGGAGACGGCTTATGGTAGAGAAATGAACATTCATTTCACGGGCAACAGCTCTGGCATGCTGACTGCAGGAATGTCTACCAATTGCACGCTCCCGCAAAGGTTGCGACATCTGTGGCACTGTGCTGTTTGATCAAACTGCACATTTCAGCACACCTGTGCAATATTCATGCTGTCTAATCAGCACCTTGACATGCCACACCTGTGAGGTGGGATGGATTATCTCGGCAAAGGAGAAGTGCTCACCAACACACATGTAGACAGATTTGAATATTTGAGAGCCATGGGTCTTTTGTGTATGTAGTAAAATTTTCAGATGCTTGAGTTTAGCTCATGAAAAACGGGAGCAGAAACAAAAGTGTTGCGTTTCTATTTTTGGTCAGTGTATATATTATAAGCAGGATGTGGATACCACGCACTGGAAACGTCGTTGGTTTATTTTTGATCAGGCCTGTCTGTAGACGTTCTGTTTTGGGGTCCTTGCTAGCAGAACTTCCTGGTCCACGTATTGAGAAGATCACTAATATCCATATTGACAGATAATGTCATTTGTATGTTTAGTCAAACGGTTTTTTGTCTTTTCTTTTGTTAATGATTTTATGTAGTTAAACCTCGGCAGTAGTCAAGTGGACGTAGACATTTCGAGATTTGGACTTCGCTTCAAACGGTAGGAGGTTTTTCTTCAGTGGTTAGCTAGCCTGTTAGCTTTAGCAGTGATGGAATTTATCCTGAATGACTGTGTTTACACTTGGAGCTCAACTGTCGGTGACTCATATCACAACTCTTTTATGCCCATGTATTTTTACTATAAAAATGTGAGGTCGTTAAAAAAAAAATAGCCAGCTTTGACTGTATAATTTCTTAGTTGGCATGCTAGCTGTGCACGGATTGTACATTGAAAAAAGAAAAAAGTTCTGTGTTTAAGTAGTTTCTCATGTTTTCTACAATCATAACTACAGTTACTTTAAATGTAATTATAACCTTAACTATCTGTCGTTAGTTGCTGTCATCCAGTCAATGAAAAGACAGACAGAGAAAATAGATATGAAGGATTATATACACGACCATTCCCATCTTCGGCAAATTCAAAATGTTCAAAGATATTTTAAAATAATTATAATAATTTTTTCATATGTTTTTTGCATAAGATGACATCTCATGAAATCTCCATCCTCATCAGAAAAACTAACCCACTGTAAACAATCTCATATGTCAGTGAAAGTCTATAAATGCATGGATAATGTAGCCTTCAAGTTTCCACACCACACAAAGTGAGTCAACAAATAATATTAGTAGATTGTTTAAGGTAATGTTCAGTTCTATGGCCATCTGAGAAGAATATTTGAGTACTGGGTGTATCGTGACTCACTGACTTCATATGTATTTTCTATAGATGTTATATCCATATAAATGGACAAAAGAATTTAGAGTCTGTCTGGCCTGCCTGTTATTGCAACTCTCATTTATTTAAAGTAATATCACTGAGAGACAAGTTCTCTTTTTCTAGGAACGCCCTGATCGCAAACACACGGTAGCATTTGCACACACAAACGCACACAGACACACTCCTCTTGAGCAGTTAAGACCGTGAGAGGGCCGCAATTGTTCAATTATTTCAGCACTTACAGCTTCTGATTGGCTTAACACGCCTGATCCAGGTAATCAACAGTGGGTAGGGCAGTGAAAAGAAGCACAACAGTGGTCATTAAGGACCGGGATTAGCTACCACTGAGTTACAGTGGTTGTAGAAAATTCTTGACCCTCAACCTCCCCAGCCCAGATTTAAGGTGCAAGAAGGGCATTAAAACAGTTATGTTTAGGCTTTCACTGTCCTTAACTTGTCCTAACCCTTGTAGAGTAGAACTTTGATTGTGCTGTTATATTTTTGTTATTAGGATGCAAAATGTCTTGGTTTGCTGACTTGGCCGGGAAAGCTGAAGACTTCCTGAATAAAGTGGACCAGGGAGCTGCCGATGCCCTCAGCAAAAACCAAGAAAGAACATCGTCCTTTTCATCATCCTATGAAGGAGGGGCTACTGTCATACCTGAGTATAACACTGCAGGGTACAGGGCTGACACAGCTGAGACACATCATGTCTATGCATCGTCTCATGATGCACCAAGCTACATCTCTGCAGCAGCTGGCAACATCAAAAAATCCAATGCAACCCAAGTGGTTGCCGCAACCCCCTCTGGTTCTGGCAGCAGCATTCCCAACCCTGCCAAGTCCTCTTCAGGCTTTGTGAGGCCAAAAAAGAGTGAGCAGAATGTGGATGACGACATGCTCTTTGACTTTCTGAACAGCTCTGAACCTCCTGTCAGCAGCAGCAGGAGAGATTCTAGACGAGAACTTGTGAAAGCAGCAGCCCCAGTTACTGAAGCCCAGAATCCAACACCTCCACCTTCTGCCATTCCTCACACCATCCCTTCAGCCCCATCCACGCCCCCCTCAACCCGCGGTGTGTCCAGAGCCTCAAGCATGAGCTCATTGTCTGCTCACAGCATCAAAACATCAGAGGAAAGCTCAGCTAAAGAGCCAAGCCAAGGTACAATTACCGAAATCTGACATACGGCACTTTCACACAATTCAGCTTAAGATAAGCTAAGATAAGATACTATTTAGATAACTATTTGAAATGACATGTACTTAAGCAACAGATACAGGGACATTGATTTTAAAGGAGTTTTCTTTATTGTGGCTGCTTATTTCTTCAAGTACACATTTGAAATATGAAAGACTCTGAACTTATTACAGTATATAATTTGTCCAACAAAATCTATTGATGTGCTAATGTAAATGATCTTTGTGTGGTCTGTCTTCACCCCTATTTGGCCCCCAAAGACACACCTGAGAGTTCAGACTCAGGCCTGGCTGTTCCTCAGGAGTCCAGCAGGCAGGAGCCACCGCTTCCTCCCACAGAGGAGCCACAGAGCCAGATCCTTTCCAGTCTGCGTCTGGAGAACCAGCTGCTGCGCAGTGAGGTAGCCTCCCTCAACCAGGAGATGGCTTCAGTCATCCAGAGAGCAAAGGACTTACAAGATGGTGAGAGAGAAAACAAAACAGGAGTCATGACAGCCTTTGTATATCTGCCTCTGTAGTGATTCTGTTGTTCTGCTGCAGAATTGAACCAGGCCAGACTACGTGCAGACAGATGGAATTCGGAGCAGTCTCAGACTAACCGGACCTTGCGGGAACTTCGTTCGCAAGTTGATGACCTGACAGAGGCTCTATCAGCCAAAGATGGTCAACTCGCAGTTTTAAAAATCAGACTGGATGAAGCTGATCAACTGCTGAGGGTCCGCAATGCTGCACTAGAGGAGGCACAGAAGGAACAGTCAAGGTACATTCTAGTAATCATCTTTTAAATCAGAGATCAGCTTAAACTTTAAAAAAAGAAAGAAATTAGAAATCCTGCTACTTTTTCACTTTGCAGAATTATGCAAGACCACACAGAGGGGAGCAGTATGCAGTCTAAAGCTCTTGAGACGATACAGGAGAGGTTACGAGAAACTGAACAGGCTCTGAGGAGGGAACAGGACAGCTACCGGCAGATTCAGGTACACACAGTATAATGCTATCTGCTCCGCTATGTATATGATTGGTGGTTAAGAATTAGTTAGATTAGCTTTTGCCTTCATTAGGTGTTCCTGTGTAAATGGTAAACTTTACTGATCCTTATTTTTTGTGTAGAGTGAGTACTCTGGTCGACTGTCCAAAGTGGAGGCAGAGAGACAGACCCTTGCAGAGACGGTGACTACAGTAGAACGACGAGCTGCAGACGAGAAACTCAGGGTTGATGATATCCAACAGCAACTGAAAAGTGCCAAAGCTGCAGCTGAGTCTGCAAAACAGGAGTTACAGGACTACAAGCACAAAGCTTCACGCATACTACAAGTAAGGCTTGCTGAGGCTCTATAAAATCATCTCTTATTTAAAGTGGTCCAGGCCAAGAATGCTTCATTATTGTTTTCAAACAATACGTTTTATATAAAAGTCAGCACTCTTTACATTTTGTGGATGTCAAATTCTTGTTGTGTCTCTAATGCTTGTTTCTTTGTTTGTGATTAGCTTTCTTTGATAAATTAAAGCTGCTCTTGATAAACTTTTTAATGTCTTTTTAGTCCAAAGAGAAGCTGATCAGCAGTCTAAAGGAAGGATCTGGTCTGGACACACTGGACGGCAGTGGGACCATGGCACTGGAGCTGGAAGAACTGCGTCACGAGAAGGATATGCAGAGGGAGGAGATCCAAAAACTACAGGGGCAAGTGCAAACACTTAAAACAGAAATACAGGTGAGATGCTGTTAATGCCACAAAAATAAATTACGTTGGTCCACTGTGGAAACTCTTGCAATGATTTCACTGGGATATTTCTAGACACATGTTTTTGTCAGTTGTGTTTGTGTTGGTGCTTCAGCTCTACAAGCAAGCCATGTTTTTCTCTCTCAGGATTTAGAGAATCAAGCCCTGACAGAGGCAGAAACATGGCGTGAGCAGCAGGCACATTTACAGGAACAACAGGCCTTGCAGAACAGAGCTAAGCAAGAGGTGGAAGCTGAGGTTGAGCGTTACAAACAGGTATGGAGCCATAAAATAGCAACTCTAGAAAATGTTATGCATTTGTTTTTGAAAACACATCTGATTAAACAAAACTCTTGTATTTCTTAAATCATAGGAACTGCAGTACCTTGAGGAAGAGCAGCATCGAGCCAAAACCACTCTGCAAAGTCGAATCAAAGACAGAGAAGATGAAATCCAAAAACTCAGGAACCAGGTTTGTCTCTAATCTTATTTTTGAGAGCAAGGTTTGTGTGGTTTTTGGGAAACATTTATTAGTAATGCATGTGTACGAGACAATTCTATAACATCTTTTTTTTTACCATACCAGTGCGCCACAATCTGTCATAGCTATACATGCCAACTAATGCCCCATATCCTGTTATATATTTACTTTTCCAGTTGACCAATAAGACCCTAAGCAGCAGCCAAACAGAGCTGGAGAATAGGCTTCATCAGCTGACGGAGACGCTGATTCAGAAGCAGACTATGCTGGAGGCTCTTGGCACAGAGAAAAGCTCCCTGGTCTTCCAGCTGGAGCGTCTGGAACAGCAACTAAAGAATGCACAGGGTGGACAAAGTGGAGGGCCATCCATTAATATGAGCAGTCTGGAGGGACCAGGTAGGCAAGGCTGAGGCCAGGAATGATTTATAATTTAAAGACGTGTGAAAATAGGGACAGACTAAATAATACTACATTTTTGACTCTTTGCTTGATCTTAATAAACTATTGGAGTCAAAACACCAAAACAATAGAATATGTTAATCTGGAATTAAGTTGTTTGTTTTAACTGATAGGTGCTTTTTGTTCTCATGAATGGATCCACTTTCTTTCTCACTCTTTTAGTTTTAATTTTTTAATTTAATGTATTGATGATATCTATCTGAATGTCGTGTATTTTCAGGAGCTCGACAAAGAAACACACCAGTTCTCTTCAGCGATCAGGACAGTCCAGGAGTGTATGGCAAAGTGCGCAAGGCAGCCAGCACTATTGACCGTTTCAGGTAAGATTTCACATTCTTTCCTTTTTCATTGTTGTATTGCACATTGTAAAATGCTTTCCCCAGTGGTAAATGCAAATCTTTTAATACCAGCATCAGACTGGGAATCTTCTTGAGGCGCTACCCCATGGCCAGAGTTTTTGTCATCTTATACATGGTGAGTATTTATTTAAAAATGTGTATGCATTTTTCTCATTATGATGAACACTGATACATTAAAGATGTTAACAACCTTTTATTTTATTAACAGGCAGTACTGCACCTTTGGGTCATGATTGTTCTCCTGACTTACACACCAGAAATGCATAATGGTCAACCTGACGGAAGATAGAAGGCTTGAATTTAAGTTTTTAAACATGCTAGTTCTATTGCCTTCTATGTAAGGATGGTGAAAGCTGCTGGAATATAGGTTCTGGGACCTGACTCTCCCTGTTTTGCACAGAAATGCTATGAATTAAAGATATTGGTTCTTGTTTATCGTTTCCGAAACGAGATTGGTATCTGACAGCTTCCTTGAGTTTCAAAATAATTGCAAAGTGATAAACTGTAGTGGTGGTCCGCTGAAAGGACATTAAATCAAACATGATCTCACATACGTTTTCTGGAAAGGTTGTATTTAACACTATGTAAAAGAAATAATTTTAATAAACCAGTGAGAAGATACAACAAAGTGTCACTTTTCTGCACCACAAAACAATACAAATTCCTTATTTTACTTAAAATAATAAAGTTTTCTAGTTTAATATTAATATTATTAATGTTGTTATAAAAATCTGTTCGTCTGGAGCAACTTTTTCCAGTTTGGAGGAAATGGTAATGTGACTAGGTTATGTTGGCTTGGAAAGTTGTAACAGTGTGCCAAACTTCACTTTATTGTAATATGAAGAATGATTTGCACACGTACCAGAAAGAAGAAATAAATTAAAATTCTAACCTTTTCTCTAAATTTGTAATAAAAAGTATTGTGAATCTGAAAATACAAAAATCATAAATATAACGTGGGTTCAGTGTGGTATATAGATATAGTCCACGGAATAAAATTTAAGGATTTATATAATAAAAATGTAAGAATTATGTAGAGTATGTCAAAACATCATGTTGCAAGTATATGTTTTAATTTAATTAAACGTAGCATAGTATAGAAATGGTTCATATAACCTAACATACCAAAATTACTCATTATGCAGGGAAAACTATAAAAAATGAATGATGATGATGACGCATCACTTCAGTGTTTCAGATAGTTATGTGGCTAATTTTAATTAGCCTGTTAATTTATTGTGCAGGTATCCACAAAGTATTATCTCAACTTATAATAAAATATGTTTTGTTTACAGTTTGTATTAATGTGAATCTTACAAGTAGCTTTGTAACAATGCATGTAGTTGAGAGAATAGAACGTACCAAAAACCTAAAATACTTCTGTCCTATTTAATCAGAGTGTGCAAAGTAACTAGCAGCTAACGTTATCAAATAAATGTACAATGTTTGCCTCTGAAATGTAGTGGACTATAAAGTAGCAGAAAATATAAATATTCAAGTAACGTGTACTCACAAATAATACCAAATAAACAGGTGTTAAACCCATTTTGATAGAGTCCGAGTTGACCTGATTTTCAGTGCAGCTCATGAACGCACATTGGATTTGTTGGTCCTCCAGTATCCCACAATGCACCGCTGCCGTGTTCCGTGTCCACGTCAAACCTGACAGCCATCGCCGCCGCAGCCGAGCTGATAATGGCTGCAGTCGAGGTGGCACTTTGTGGGCGCTGTGTTGTCTGAACTGGTAAATAACCGCTGAAAACAAGGCTCTGGTTTAGCGTAGATGATGCAGACTTCAACATAAGGCGGAAATCTGAGGTATTAACTGTGTGAGTCGGAAGTAACGCGCCGTAGTTTACTTGTCTTCACAAATTCTCGCAGTCAAACGATCAGCTGTTACCAGCCGGGGGTCGTGGTAAATTACCGTGTTTCCGTCTGAAAAGCGACGTCGTAGCGGAAGATTAACATGGATTTTGAAGTTAATTGTTCCTCTGTGGTTTAGCGTTTACATGTGAGCTTTGACGAATCATAGCTAGGCTAGCTACACCCCCCACCCCATCCTGTTCGGCCCTGCTTTGTTTTTGTTTGGACTTTAGAGCCCCTGAAGATGTCGTCGTGGCTGGGGGGACTGGGCTCCGGCCTCGGTCAGTCTCTGGGCCAGGTCGGCGGAAGCTTGTCTTCCTTCACTGGACAGATATCAACCTTTACCAAGGACATGTTGCTGGAAGGAGTGGAAGAAGTAGGAGGTAAGTTCCTGCTTTTAGGTCTTTGGTGGCCACATCGTAATCTGGTAAACAAGACGCAGATTTTTCATTTAAACCTTTGTAGCATTACAGATTATTGTCTAACTGATGGTGGGGAATGTCTTTATGCAGTGACCAGTCAGGTCCGTGAGTATTTAAACAGTGGCTTTGCACTGCACCACAGTGGATGTGAAATTAAACAAGCAACATGGGCTCAAAGTGTAGAATGTCAACTTTAAAGATTTAAAAACTTTCAAAGTTATTTAATTAACCGCGTAGGAACCATTTTAATACGAAGCTGCTCATTTTCAGTAGCTGTCTAAACAAGTTTTAGTCATAGTGGCAGCTAGTGAGGATAGTTCAGATGTTCGTCTCCCCACTAACACTTTCCAGTTCCTCCTTCGGCGTTCCCAGCCCAAATGAGATGTATAATCTCTCCAGCATGTTCTGAGTCTATGCTGGGTCCTTCTACTGTCAGGATGTACCTGGAAATCCTCTGAAGCAGGGGTGGTCAAACCTGGTCCTCAAGGGCCACCATCCTGCTTGTTTTCCAACCTTCTCTCCACTTACATATTTTGATTCAGACATATTCGTGCTTAACACACCTGATCCATGTAATCAGCAGTGGGCAGGGCATAGATAGTTGGAAAACAAGCAGGACAGTTACATTTATGATGATGTACACAGCCAGGATTATGAAACAAATGTCACTGTTCAAATACTGTATTTATATTGGTACTTGTCTATAATAAAACCTGAAAATCACCCACCTGAAGTTCACTCAATGATCCCAGGTGATTATTGGATATATGTAAACATTACAGCAACATCTTCTGTCTTGACTCTGAATCAGTTTCTGACTTTGCATGTGTATAACGTGGTGAAAGCCTAAATGCTCATTTCTCTCTGCAATGTTACCAGCCATGAAAATCCTTTAATAAAAGCAGTTTACCTTAAATAAACTGCGTTTCCTATTCCCTCACTACACGACATTTTAGTATCATTCTTTGACGCAGAGTGCAGATGCGTGAATGGAAAGGACGCACATTTCCAGTTCACTCTGCTTGGGTTCCTTAAGCTAACTGAACTGACAGGATTATGCATAATACAGTCTTAATTACAGGGTAAACTACTGAACCCTTCTTTCTACCACAATGTTTTCCTGTTGACATGAACTACTTGCTGTACAGTATAGTGCCAGATAATTCATAAACCGAAGACATAATTCTTGGTTCGGCAGAGTAAAGATGCTACTGAAAAGTATGCATAAACTACTATCTGCTTTTGTTTTTATTATCCTTTGCTCCTGTTTATCTTTTTCTCTTTTCTCTTATCCTCTCACACACAAACACACATACATATGTGCAGTTTCTTCTATAATGGCTATAGTTATTACGTCATACTGAAGTTATTAACTCCAAACTCCAACTATGTCCGTTGTAGGTTTTCTTTAAGCATGCATGCACAGTTCTACATGACAAGCATGTTCATTATTAACTATATTTGTCTTTCAAGTGGAAGCTTTTGCAGTGTAAACTCTCAAGCTGACATTCTCAGTCAGTGCAGTCACTCCCTCATTCATTGTCAGCAGAGCTGCACGCAACAGCCTCATTGTTGTGGATTCCAGATTCAGGATAGACACTTGCTCATATTCGGATGCGTTTGAGCTCAGTTATTGTAGTCTTTTAAAATGTATGTCACCGATTTAAGTAACTCATAACCACCAGGTGTTAAATTATATCCAAAGTTTAGCATCACATTTTTTTCAGATAAATCCAAAAACACCATCACTCTAAAGCAAACAGACTATAAGTGATAAAGCACTGACGCAAAGAGAACTTTGGACACAGATCTCCAACTCACAGCTCCAGCCAAAAAAACAGAAGTATGAATTCTTATCACTGAGTTTGGGAGGACATGCACAGCTGTCAAGCATTCTGCGTTCCAGGCTGTAAACCTATCTTTTAAGTGAAGTTTTAAAAAGAGAGGACGGTACCTGGCTCTGGATTTTCTTGCATGCCTGCTGTAGTTTAGTTTGCGCAGTATTGACTCTTACGTGTTGGCTGAACTACGTCCAGCTGTTAAAGATCACATGGCTCAGACAAGATCTCAAGAAATGTTTTGTATGTTCAAATGTGTCATGTGAGCACAGCTGTGTGTGAGAGAGTGATGCTAAGACAGAAATAAAAAAACAAGTGGAAAAAGTCACCACTTACTCTTATTTAAATGTGCTGTGTGCCATGGTAGATAAACCTGAGGAGCATTTCTTATTCTCTGACAAGTCAGAATAAAAACAAAACATTTTTATTTTTTGATCTTTTATTGGTTCATTTAATTCCTGCTGTTTGCTTTTATGTTGTCTTGTGAATCATCTTCTTGTTGTCTCAGTGTCTGTTAGTAATATGTCTCCGTTCTATTTATTCTATATAACCACAGATGCTGTCACTGAACTGCAGGTGTCCAATTCCAAGTTGGCTGAAGTCGAGACTGCATTTTCCACACAGAAATCTGAGGTTAGGTTCTTTGTTGAGTTCCTCAGGTCCGATTGCAAAACTGTAGAAACACAAGTCTCTGTCAAAACACATTTTCATGGGTCATAGCGACCAGTGAAATCTACGCCTGACGTTCCTGTAAAACAAACAATAAAAATGTTAAGGTCCTGCAGGTTTCCATATTCCTGACTTCCTCCCCCTTGTTCTGCCTTGCAGTATGACAGATTACGAAAGTTGTATGCAGAACTCGAGGAGAAGCTTGAGGCATCAGAGATCCAAATCAAACGTCAGTCTGCAGAGTACAGAACTGTTCTGCAACAAAAAGATGTAAGTGAAATCGTATTTACAATTACGGTATTTGAATTATGCATTTGTCAAAAAGGAATATACAGTTGAATAATAGGATGCATGATCTGCTGAAACGTGTTATTGAATATTATCACTCATTCACATAAAAAAACATGCCTGAATATATCAGAAATTAAAGCTCATTACCAAGTAGTACTGGTTTTGTTTGCTCTAGCAATGAATCATAGTGTAACTGTGTAGAGAATTTAAGATATTCTTCAATTGAACTAACTTATTAGGTGGCTTGAAGTAGAGTTTTCCACATTATAAACAGTTAAAATGCAGTTATTTATATGTAGAACCTGGACGTACAGGACTAAAGTTGAGCATAAGCAGCTGTGTTTAACTTACTGAGCTTTGTGTGAGTAAGATTAGCTTTAAGTTTAACTTTTCATACATAAGTTTAAGTCTTGTTTAGCAGGAATATAGAGGCGAGGCTTATATTGTGAGGTATAAAACTTTCCTTTGTCTTCTCAGGTGGAGATCAGTCACTTTAAAGCTCGGCAGAGTGGACTCCAGGAAGAAGTCCAGAAGCTGCAGCAGTCGGCCCAGTCGACCTCAGCTGGCCCCGCAGTGCTCCCCGTCACCACTTCCTCCTCGATCACCACCTCCTCCTCTGTTTCCTCTTTTCTCTCTCGACCCTCGGGATCCCACCATGGCTTCCACACTGACGAGATGGATCTCAGCGATGTGATATGGTCACAGCAGGAGATCAACAGGCTGTCGACAGAAGTCATGCGTCTGGAGGCAGAGGTGGCACACTGGAGGCGAATATCTCAGGTCAAAAATAATAGGAATTTGTTGATTTAGCTGGAAAGAGTTAGCATTACTCACCTGGGTCAGAGCTCCCCAGCCCTTATATCAGTGTTCAGTGATATTGTTTCTATCACTGGAGTCACTTTATTTTTTCTTTTCAGGCATCCACAGTGGCAGGAGCTGGTAGTGGTGACCAGAGCGAGATTCTCAAACTTCAAAGGACTGTTAAGGTAATTACTTTAATAATAATAAAATAAAATAATAATGGTAATTAAAGTCTCCATGTTCTTACTAATGTAAGTTATATGTTATAGTAATATGTAAGTTTTACACTCTATGAGCTCCATGTTATTGCTGCTCTGGAACAGGAGCTGCGAGAGGAGATGAGTCGCGAGGTGGATGAACACCAGCATGAGCTGGCAGCTCTGCAGGACGCCCAGCGGCAGAAGTTGTCCGACATCACCCGGCGACACAGAGAGGAGCTGGCAGAGTATGAGGAAAGAATAGAGGAACTGGAGGAACAGATTGAGAGTGGTTAGCTTCATTTTAGCATTTCTTATCATGACTTTGGAAATGAAAAGTGAAGAAATCATAGCTATGTCAATAGCATTTGCATCCCTTACAATGCTCAAAAGGAACTCTGTCTTTCACATGTTTTTCTCCAGGTGGTGGACAAACCACTTCTTCATCAGACTCCTCGAAAGTACCGGAACTCCAGAAAACCATACGGTCCCTGGAGGAGTCGGCAGGGCAGAGGGAGAAGCAGCTGGCCGAGCTGTCTGCCAGCCTGGAGGAAGCACAAGGGAAGCAGGCCTCTCTGCAGCTGGAGAAGGATGATGTCCAGGAAGAAAACGCTGGGCTCCTGCAGAATTACACTCGGCTACAAGCGCTTGTCGCCGAGCTCCATACACGAGTGCAAGAGCAGGAGGAGAAGGCTCTGCAAAAGGCTCAGCTAGACCATGAGATCCAGATGTTAAGAAATAACCTTACAGGTATCCTGTTGTTATTTAGATTCACTGTTTGATTCATGCTGTGTTTAATGCACAATTAAAGCTTTTTGTAAATTAACCTTGCCTAAGCCAACTTTTCCTCTTCTTCTTTAAGGGGATACTTTTTATTATACTAATCTCTAATAAACACTCCATAGACACAGAACATTGTCATGGACTCCATATTCTGTCACAACATGTATATTAACTCAAATTTCTACTTTCCAGCTGCAGAAAAAGAAATAGAGAGACTGAGAAATGTGGCAGAGGTCAGTGTTAATGTGAGTCATTAAGTACATTTTTATGCTGTGTATAGTGGTAGATGTTTATGACTTTTTAATGACTTTTCGTTCTTTTTACAAATCAGACAGAACCAAAGGAAGAAGTTGAGCATGCAGACATTTTAGAGCTGAACACCATTATTGGAACACTGAGACAAGAAAAAGATGACCTTGAGCAAGAGAAGGTTTGTTTATTTGATAAAATTTTTTAAATTAAGATAACCACCGGCTGCTTAAAACGTTTGCTGTAATCATTGTCTGCTTAAATGAAATATATATACATAATTAAATAGCTTTTTGCTTTGCACTTGGTGGCTTCTGATGTACTAATGTTAATAATGTGAAATGAACAATCCCAATCTGAATAACTGGGGCCTGTTGAATTATATGCTGTTCTGGAAGTGTAATTTTAAAACTTTTTGTGTTTGTTATTTTCATAGTTCAATCTACAGGAAAGACTGAAACTGGCAGAGGCACAAACAGTTGACAAAATTGAAGCTGAGTTTGGAGAATCTGAGTCACTGGAGGATCTGAAGCTAGAGTTGGAGAGAAGAGAAAAGGCCTTGAGAGCCACCGAGGAGGAGCGGGACACCCTCATGTGTGAGCTGGAGGAGCTGGACCGGCAAAACCAGGAGGCAACACAGGTCTGACTCACGCTGTTCGTCATTGTTTTGTTGGTATCATAACACCCGGATTATTTTCACATGCAGGTCTAAGTTCTAAGATTATTGCCATCTCTCATGTTGTGATAATACGTGTAAAATGATACTTTACCTACATAATTTGTAGGTACTATTAACAGAAATCGTTCAAAAAAAAAAGAAGATTATAGAAAATATGTAAAAGCTCCTCACATAGAATATTAAACAGTTTATTGACTTTCTTTGTTTCTACCTTTTTCTAGCACGTGATCTCGGTGAAGGAGCAACTGAAAGAGGCCGATGCAGAGATGACAAGGCTGACTGCAGAGCTGAACACAACCAAAGACCAGAAAAGGACACTGGAGCAAGAGCTCGGGACCCAAAAAGAGAAAACGAGCCAGAGCGCTTTCACTCTTAACGACCTCCACATGAGCAAACAGCAGTTGGAAAGGACAGTGAACGAGCTGAAAGACAAACTGGGACATGCACAGGAGCAGAGCAGGGACTCACGTAGAGAAATCACAGAGCTGAAGAAGATTTTGATGGAGAGAGAGGAGCAAGTGACTTCCACCAAAGCAGAGCTGTATCGGGCAAGGGAAAGAGGAACTGAATCATTAGGTGCCGAAGAAGAGCTGGCAGCAAAGGAGAGGGAGCTGACAGACCTCAGGAGAGAGTTGAATGAACTGAGAAGCTCTCAGGAGAAGGTGATGTCTGAGGACTATGAGTTGAAGATGGAGAACAAAAAACTGAAAGCAGAGTGTGAGCAGACTCTGGGTAAAGTTGAGGAACTAACTAAGCACACGACGGATGGCCAGGCTGCGATGAACAGGACAGTACGAGAAAAGGACACGCGTATCGAAGCTCTAAAGCTGGAGAAAACTCAGCTGGATGGTGAGTTGAGACAGGCTGAGAGGACGCTGGCAGAACAGGCGAAACAGTACCAGCAGACAATTGAGGATTTGACTCGAGCTCGCTCCATGGATGCCTCTGCATTGCAGATGGAGCATGAGCGCGCCATCAAGCTCAACCAGGAGAAAGACATGGAAATAGCTCAGCTGAAGCGAGATATGGAACAGTTAGCATCTGATCATAGAGACACTAATGAGATGCTTTCAATCACGGTTGCAGGGCAGAAGCAGCTGACAGATCTGCTGCAGGAGAAGGATGTGTTCATGGACACTTTGAAACAAAATGCTGCTGAATTACATGCAGAGTTGGACAATAGAATCTCAGCTGCAACCAAAGACGCTGAAGCTCTCAGACAGGCGCTAGAGGAGAAGGATAAACAGCTTGGAGGTATGAAGGAGGAGAACAGCCATTTGAAAGAGGAGATTGATCGCCTCAGGGATCAGCAGAGCAGACCGCAACCTCTGGCTGAGCCCCGGACTCTGGATATAATCACAGAACTGGAGACGGAGATCACCCAGCTCAAGTCCTCCAGAAACAGTCTGGAAGAGGAGGTCCAGACTCAGAGGAGAACCTTGGAAGAGCAGCAGGCCTCTCTCCTTCTGTTGCAGCAGTCCCTTCAGACCCAACAGAGCGAGCTGGAGCAGGCTCATGCTCGGCATCAGCAGACCACGCTCAATTATGACAGGCTTATCCATGCCCGAGATGAAGAGATAGGACGCCTCCAGCAGATGGTAGATCATCTCAGTGAGAGTCGGGGCCATGCTGAATCACCACAGGGAGTACAGGGAGAGGTCATTCTGCCGGACGACAAGACACAGAGTCTAAATCAGGAAAATGGCAATGAGAAGCACGACCTGTCTAAGGTAGAAATAGAGAGATTAGTGAGGGGCATCAAGGAGAAAGAGTCTGAGATCAGCCAGCTGAACGAGAAGAACCTCTCGCTGGCCAGAGAGCTCGACCAGCTGGTGGTGTCTCGTGATGAAGTAGGTAAACTCTCCCAAATGATCCTGCAAAAAGATCTGGAGATCCAGGCTCTTCATGCTAGAGTCTCCATAGGTGGAGGCAGTGGACACAGCCAGGATGTCTTGTTCCTACAACAGCAGCTGCAAGCATACGCTGTGGAGAGAGAACAAGTGCTAGCTGTGCTTAATGAAAAGACAAGGGAGAACAGCCAACTTCGCTCTGACCATCACCGCCTCATGGATATCATGGCAGGGAAGGAGGCGGCCTTGCTGAAGCTTCAACAGGAGAACCAACGCCTCTCCAACGTGAGCGATCCCTCAGGAAACCAAGAGATGTTCAAGGAGACCATCCAGAACCTGTCTCGCATCGTAAGGGAGAAGGACATTGAGATTGACGCTCTAACCCAGAAGTGCCAAACCCTGGTGACAGTCCTGCAGACCTCAGGAGGCGAGTCCAGTCCCGGCTATGGAGGCATTAGCAGCAACCAGTTCGAAGAGCTGTTGCATGAGAGGGACACACTCAAGCAGCAGGTGAAGAAGATGGAGGAGTGGAAGCAGCAGGTCATCACTACAGTCAGGAACATGCAGCATGAGTCAGCTCAGCTGCAGGAGGAACTGATCAAACTACAGGGTCAGGTCTCAGCTGACAGTGACTGTAGCTCCAAACTGTCTGTGGACTACACTCGACTCATCCAGAGCTACGAGCAGAAAGAGAAGAGGCTGGGAAATCTCAGTCAGGAACTCGCTCACGTCCAGCAGACAATCACTCAGCTCAGCACCACCAAGGATGTCCTGCTGGGTAAACTAGACAGTGTAGCCACAACTCCTGAAGTTACAGTTGTTCCGTGTAGTGGAACTTCTCTCACAGCTGACGTGCCAAGCCACCAGGCGCCCTTACCTGCGAACAATGAAAAACTGCAGGAAGAGTTCGTACAATTGCGAACTCAGTTGGCTGAGAGGGAAAACATCATCAGGACTCTTCAGGAGAACAACCACAGGCTGTCAAACTCTGCTTCTGCTTCAGAGAGCGAGCAGAGGTGTCAAGCCGAGGAAGTTCGGCAGATCAGAGAGAGGCTGGAAACCCTGCAGAGATCTGTGAGGGAAAAAGACTTGTTAATCAAAACCAAAGGCGACCAACTAATTCAGGTCAGTGAGACACTACGGAACCGCGAGAATGACAACGAGGTGCTGAAGCAGGCCGTGACCAACTTGAAAGAGCGCGCTCTCATTCTAGAGATGGACGTAAAGAAGCTGAAGGAGGAGAACGAGATGGTGGCCACACGCTCTCGAGAGAAAGAGTCGGAGTTCAGAGCACTGCAGGAAACCAACATGCAAGTCTCCCTCCTGCTGAGAGAGAAGGAGTTCGAGCTGAGCGCTATAAGCGAGAAGGCTGCAACCATGGAAAGGATGCTCAAGGATAAAGAGCAGGTCAGTTGGCACCAAAACACAAAGTTATTTCTTTTGTTTGTTGTGTATTTTATTATATTGTTTCTGTAGGAAAAATGTGTCTTTTCAACAGAGGGACTATCCTTTATTTAAATACATGTTTCATCTGTCAAAGTCATTTCAGACTGGGAATAGTGGTTTCCCTCCGTTTATTGTTCGTATACTGAGGTTTATGATTTATGCTGTGACGCAGGGTAAGTCTGGTGAGCTGAATCAGCTCCTGAATGAACTGAAGTCCATGCAGGAGAAAGCTGTGGCATTCCAGCAGGAGAGGGATCAGGTGATGATGGCGCTCAAGCAGAAGCAAATGGAGACAACAGCAGTACAGTCAGAGGTAGGACGTTTTGATTTTAGTGGTGCAGGTTTTGCATCTTTGTTACCTCACTACTGGTTCATTTACATGTGCAAAACAAATAACTAACACCATAAGGTGTACAATGTGCTTCTGCAGTGCTTGGCCTCTGTCTTTTATTGGGTGATGATTTTGCTCAAAGTAAAGAGCAGACATCTTTCACATCTGATTTTCTCAAAGGTTTAGTTAAATATGGATTGATGTGTATCTATAAATTGGCCAAACTCTTAATATGTATAACAGTATTTCTGTTTTGTTCACAGCTGCAGCACACGAGAGATAAAGAACAGCGCCTCAACTTGGAGCTGGAAAGGTTGCGTAATCACCTCTTGGAGATTGAAGACTCTTACACGAGAGAAGCTCTCGCTGCTGAGGACAGGGAGACTGAACTTCGCAGGAGGGTTGCGATGCTGGACGAGAAACTGGCAACATCATCAAGTGCTGTGGAGAATGCCAGGTTAGCATAAACTACAACTGCAGAGAGGCTAAAAGATGTGATGCTGAAATACAGCAGTTTTATATTCATCTTTTCCATCCTAGAGATCCTGGTGGCGAGATCGACTGCGTCTGTTATGATTGCATAAAATATGGGCACAATTTTAAAATGGTTGTTTAACGTGTTCCATCTTTTTTTTTTTTTGGTAATGTCATTATTATTATTATTATTAGAGCTACTACTGATTAAACCAAGAGGACATCCCGCAGCATGTCATATCTCCCTGGCAGTACTGGGTGTCTAAAAAGTTCCTGCAGTTGAAGGGTTTTGAGAACAGTTGGAATAGTTTGAGCAGAGCTGCCTTAGACAGATTTTTATCAAAACAGAAAACAAACTTCAATTTAAAAGTTAAAGTTACTGTCTTTGACTCCTCTTGCCTGCCCTCTGCCTCTGCCTGCAGCCAACAGGCCAGTATGCAGGTGGAGTCTCTGCAGGAGCAGTTAAACGGAGTGATGAAGCAGAGGGACACTGCACTCGCACAACTCAGGACCTCCCAGGAGCAGGTCAGCCAGTATGCAGTGTCGCTCTCCAACCTGCAGATGGTGTTAGAGCAGTTCCAGCAAGGCAAGTCGACCGCTTTAACTTTGTCACTACTCTACACTACATGTTATTGTGACAGTACAGGTTGTGCATGTGCCTCAACATTTCACATTAAATGTAATAATAATAATAATAATGTTGAGCTTTCTCTCCCCTTCAGAGGAGAAGGCCATGTACTCAGCAGAGCTCGAGAAGCTCAAGAGGGAGAGGGGGGAGTGGAGAAGAAAGGCTGAGCAGCTGGAAGACCAAGCATCTGCCCTCCAGGTAAACCAGCAATCACTAAGCAATTAGAGAATCCATTCCATTTATTCATATGTGACTTATTTATATATGCCTGTAATCATCATCGTGTTAGAGTGCATACACACATACCCAGCGCAAATACGCCTTCCTCTCGTTGCACATTTCTTCCTGACAGTTGAATGAAAGCCATCAGGCTCTGTAACGGTTCTGTGTTTTCTGACAGATGAACCTCGATGAGGCCAACGCTGCTCTTGATTCTGCGTCTCGCCTCACAGATCAGCTCGATCTGAGGGAAGAACAAATTGAAGAGCTGAAAAAACAAGGTGAGGTGCAGCTGCGTGTTTTTCGGCAGCCAACATCAACATGTCTGCACTTTTCCCACTACAAATGGGAACGGCGTGAGCAGGAATGATCAGATTATCACAGAAAACCCCTTATGAACCTCAGTGTTAGCACTTTTACAGCAATGTAAAAGTGTCTTCATGAGCCTGGAATAAAGTAAATGTCTTTTTTAAGCTGTTTTATGAGCGCTACTGTGTAGGATTGATTTACAATGTTGAAGAAGTGATGTGCCAACCTTCACTGGCTTTTACTGGCAGCTTTTGAACACTGACTTCTTTTTCTTCCTCCAGACTCGTAATTCTATTTTAGTGTCCTTATCACAGGCTGAATAGCAGACAAAATAAGTGCAGCTCTGAAATTTCACTGGTTAGTTTCCTGTATTATGTTTTAACGTCACACTCGGCAGATTTCATTATTATCATAGTCAGATACGGAAATTACATAAGGGCAAATTCTCAGACTGTTTCTTTTTTCACCTCTCTCTGACTGATACTCAGATACTATTTAAACTTTGTATAAGACTGTGTATTTGTTTTAGAAATTAGTTCCTTATGGAAAAATTACATTTGCTCTATTAATAGTGCATTAACCGTGGGAATGTGCTGATCAACAGTCTTATCGTTAAGAGACTTATCATGCTTCTCGTGTTATGACCATTACATTAAAACCACAGACCAAACAATCTTTTATTCTGTAAGGTGCCGGTAAATAACCAGAAATCCTTGTAAAGCCACATCTTTTAACATCTACCAGTGTTTTCAGGGTATTTCCTGAAAAAGACTCTAAACATCTGTATGAGATTGCTCCACAGTTTTTTTCTTTTATCCGTTTCACAAGTTGCCATTGTTTACATGGGTCACACTATGCAACACTAAATTTAAACACTTTATTTAGAAGGAAAATGCAGACTTTTACTTTGAGCTCTATTGATATGGATAGGTGTTTTTTTTTCTGGCTCCAGTTGAAACAAACTATTCTTGTGTTTTAGAGGAAGGATGTGGAAAAACAGGTAAAAGATGATCTTTATTATGCAGCAGACAAAACTTTCTTTTATTCCAGTGTTAGTTAGAAGAGTCTTTGAAGATTTTGGAAATACCATCAGAACAGCTGTGAGTGTTCAAAGAGTTTATTAGATTAGATGCTTAACTCTGAGAGCTGATTATAATGTTAATACATGTGAGGCACAAACTGGGGCTGTGCGCAACGGGGACATGAATGTTACTTCAGAAGATGAAAAACATCTCTTTACCCTGTGTGTGTGTGTGTGTGTGTGTGTGTGCAGTGGATGTGAGGCAGGAGATGTTGGAGGAGGCTCAGAGGAAACTGATGAACCTTCTGAACAGCACGGAGGGGAAGATCGATAAGTAAGTTCAGTGCTGTTTGGGTTTAATCATTCTCTCCTTTTTTAAATTGAATATGATTATGATTAATACTCATATGGTTGTCATTGCTTAAATTCCATTTTTGTTCCTCACATGAACTCAAAAATTACGTGTTTATGGGTTGATTGTTTCCTCGTCTTTATCTAGATAAACCATTGAAAAGGGGTTAGGGGTATGTCGCTCATGAAAAGTCACACTTCAAAGATTACATACATTTTCACAGGGACACAAAAAGAAACACCTGCCATCCTTAAGTAACTGTTGTTAAGTGTTGGAATAGATGGAAATAAATCTTGCGTGCCTTTATTTCCCAGGAGAAACAAAGGTCAACAAAAACTCAACCTAATACCATTTGGGATTATTAAGAATTCATGATGCTGATAAAAAATAATCTTGTCTTATTGACAGAGTCCTGATGCGTAACCTGTTCTTGGGATACTTCCACACACCTAAAACCAAACGTGCTGATGTGCTGAGGCTCATGGGAAGTGTCCTGGGACTGAGCCGAGAGGATGTTGATAAGGTATTTAGTATTTGCTTAAGCAACGATAAAGTTATGTGTCTTTGCAGCAACTGTTATGAAGAATAAGATTTGCGATCGCAGTGTGATGACTCAAACAGTCAGCGAGGAATATTTCTGTCGTTGTGTCATACTGGAAATCCATGACAACGTGCCAAACTCCGAATCAGCTATGTTGCAACACATAAGTACTTTTCTTGTGTATTTCAGTGTTGTGATTGCTTCTTCGCGAGCAGATTAGCAGTCATATTGCAGGTCTTTAGGACTTTTACTTTGAAATCTGTGTTGTTTTTAGATCACTCCCTTCAAACTAAAAGCTTAAAAACTGTATATTAGACCTTAGTGACCATTATCACCAGACCAAACTTTCTTAAATTTGAATGTTTTTTTTAAAGGAATAGTTTGACATTTTAGAAAATTTTCTTATTAGCTTTCTTGCTGAGAGCTAGATAAGAATAAGGATGTTCCTGTCATCATTGTTCAGCAAATATGAAGCTGGAGGCAGGAAACTTTTAGCTTGGTATAAAACGGGAAAAAAACGGCTACCCTGACCTCTAAAGCACCTCTAAAACTCACTAATAAACACTTCTTGTTTACTTTTGTAGGTGAATATTAAGTGGGAAAAAAATCCTTTTTGTATCCTGAGTTTCGTCACAGTCTCAAGTTAATAACTTCTTGGGAAACTAGTTCCTCAGGAAAACTATAGAGTTAAATAAAACACAGCTGTAGCTTAAAAAAATGAAACCTACATCATGAGCTTCACAAAGCTGTAATTCATGTCCAGACTGTCGCGTTGCCAGTTTTTCTGACACAGTGACCAACAAAAATGCTGGGACGGACCAATGCATTGTTGTGTAATTTAACATTTGATTCTGCTAGATCCCCACACTAGTACTCGCAGTTCAACCTCTGCTGAAAGACAATAGACCTTTCTTCAGTTTTTGAAATATTTAATTAGTTAAACATGTCGTTGAGAGAAAAACAGTCAACTATAAAACTCACTGCCCAACAGTTACTTTCAACTCCAGGAGCCCCTGAAAGTTGTCTCAGAGCTCGGCCCTGAAAAAGAAAGCATTTCCTTATGCAGATACTTTGGCAGGAGCCCTGTGGGATTCCATCCAGCAATTCCGAAGTATATTACCGAGTACTCTTACAGGAAAACAGAAACGGGGGCAAATGCGATTACAACTCCTCAGACGACTCACTTTCATTGTGTTGTATTGTGGAGATTTTTTTCATCTCGCCCTCATCTCCTGTTATGCTATTTAAATATTCCACTCAACTCATGTTTACGGCAGCCAAGCGTCCCACAAAACCAGCCGAACCAGCACAAATGGATCTGCTAGTATCATCTTTCCTGTGAGTTTTAGCCCAGACCTGTGATCCATACTCTGTATATACAGTATAAAGCTGAACCCTGCCAGGCAACTGAGGCTGATGATTAAGGGGTGTGAATGACAGTGAATGATAAAGCCACATGTTTCTTGTAGGGGTCAGTAGAGAATCAAAGTGCCTGTAACCAGCCTTAACCCGTGTGGGTCCACAAAATAATTTTCCAGAAAGTGGTGGCAAGCAGAAAGGAAACCAAGAGCAAATAAAAGTGAAACAATCCAACAGAAGAAAGTTTCCTTTTTATAAAGAGGCGGAATAGATGGCATAGGACTGTGCTGTACCTGCAGTGTTCATCCTTTTCATGATGTGGTGATTTGCAGACTTCATTTATTTTAAGACACCCATAACCTTTGTCTACCTCCCATCTGCAGATGTTGGAGGACGACGGACAGCACGGTGTTAGTGGATGGATGTCAGGCTGGCTGAGAGGCAGAGGGGCACAGAGTGTCCCAAACACTCCACAGAGGCCCACCAGTGGCCAGGGGCTCAACTCAGTAAGACACGCCACATTAAGTCTTAACACAGACACACAGCTTATATTGTGGATCACAGGATTGTGTAATGGTCATGACAGTTATAGACACAGATACACAGGATGTCTGTGCTGTGCCGGGAAAAAGTTTAATGTGATCATATGAGAATAAAAGATAATTTCTGAAAAACACAGCCATGAAAAAATAGCCAAACATAAACTCGCCTACCTGCATTTGTATACTATGCTCCCCGTAAAAAAAAAGTTTTATATTAAACTATATATTTATTTTGCTTAGATCATTCATGCATCTCAATATTTTGTTGCAGTCCTTCTCTGAGATGTTTGTAAGGTTCCTGGAGATGGAGTCAACGCCTTCGCTTCCTGCACCGAAGCTTCCGGTCCATGACATTAAGCCTCTGAGCGCCGCACCTCAGAGAAGAACCACCATTGCTGCTTCCAGCACCCTCGGAGGTAAACGTCCCCTGTGGGAGACCTGCAGCCAAACGTTTCTGTTTGTTGTGTCAGACAGGACAGACAGTCGTTCATTCTCTGTCATCCTAAACATGTCAAGTCTTATTCAAACTCACGCCTCTCTCCTCACAGGACCTGCGGCAGCCACCAAGCGAACCGGCGAGTCCAATCTTTTCCTGGCCCCTCGCTCTGCGGCAGTGCCACTGCTGGCTGGTTCCAGCTCTGGCAGCTCAGGAGGTCACCTGCTGATGAAGCCCATCTCTGACGCCCTGCCCACATTCACACCAGTGCCAGTCTCAGCAGAGGCCAGCGCCGGAGCTGTGCTCAAAGACTTGTTAAAGCAGTGATCAGCCCGTTGCTAGACGTGTTAGTTCATCCAACACGAGTCGTACACTAAACAGACGGAGGTATTTGGGAGCGTCTGTTACTTACTGCTGCTCTTTTTTTCCTTCAAAATGAAATGGTCAGATAATTAATAAAGACATAATCCCTAGTTTGCCAGGGGATTGGAACACAATTCTGTTTTTTAGAATAAGTTGAACTTGCAATTATTGTTCTATGCAAGAGAGTATTTCTGGTTCTCCATGATGGTAAAATGTTCAATGAAATGACTCCACATGCAAAAAAAGGAGGTAAGATGAGAACATTTCATGGGTTATGTTATGGGTCATTCAGAGTGAGAGCAACACAATAGATCTTCATAGAAACTTTTGATTTCGAGTGTTCTTATTTTTGTTCATCGCACCAGTTCTGAACACAAGTGACCTTGTATGCTCGCTGTGTGCAGTATGATAAACGTGGGTTAAGTCTAATCATCACTTCAGTTTGCAAGAAGAACCTCATATCCTTCAATCTGCATCCTTTAACTTCCGTTGAACACATTTTACATGTTGTATTTTGACCATTATTTTTCTTTTCCACAACACAGTCAACTGTGTCTGATCCAGGACTTACCTACAAACTCTCTGGCGGCAGCAGGCTGAATAGAGATTTATGTGGTTCAGTACATCTGTTAAAACCATAATGACATTTTTTTGCTAAAATCTTGTGTTTTCCAGACGGCGAGACTGTGATATGCAACAAGCGTTGTAATTATGGCTGCGACTGCCGACTGTGGTTTATCAGAGGCTTGAGACTGCTCTTGTGTTTAAGTAAAATACTATTATATAGTTATATATATGTAAATGGGCGGTGTTTTCCTATTTATAGGCACAATGGAAGGTCTGGAAGTCAAGTGCCTGCATTTTTGCTAATTAGATAGTTGTCTAATTAGAATTTGTTGTATATTCATGATTGTAAATGGTTAATATGAAAATATATATTTACAAAATGTAAAAACTGCATATTTAAAAAGTTCTACTTGACCACACTCTAAAAAAATACTGGGTTAAGTGTAGCCTGTGCACATTGGCAGAAAATCACCCAAGATAAGGAGTTGTTTGGATCCAGCAGTGACACACTAAAACCAGCACTGGGTCAGAACAACCCACCGGAGCTTGATAAAAATGAACCCAGTATTGATCCACAATGGTTTTAGGTTTTACTTGTGTGATTTTTAGTGTGCAGAGCTGGTCAGTGTTAACATGAGCTGCTCTGCATTTTTGTCCAGACATCAATCAGCCGCGCTGCAGCAGGAATGTTACAGGGTTTCTCCAGGTGGACTCATACAGTATCTGAACAGTGAATCCTCAATGGAAGATTTTTTTTTTTTGTAGATTGAAAATCTGAAACCAAAAAGGTGTTGGGTTATCTTAAACCTGGATGATATTGATCCTAAATTAGCAACAATGACTTAATTGGAATTTCAAATGAAATAAAGGCACTGCCGACCCCTAACTGGTTCCCTTTGTCCTTTTTCCTCCAGAGTGCAGGTATGAGACACATGTGGCTGCTAGAGCGCAGTGTCCTTCAGCTGGGTGAGAACATGGCGTTGGACCCCCCACACCCCCCGTTTAAGCCTTATGCCTTTTTGTTCCCCGACAACTTAGGAGTAGCCGTGTGTTTGAGTGAGTGCGCCGCGTTGGGGCCGCAGTCTCCATGCGCTCTGACGGGAGGGGGCTGGCTCTCGCTGATTGAATCCAGCTGTTGTGAAAGTGCTCGGAGGGGGACTGTGAATTTGCATTGCTAAGTAGCCTGTAGGACCGACAGAGTGGGGCCGAAACAGAACAGTGCATTTTGAAAAGCCATTCATGTGCCGAAGCTTCAGCTCGACCAGACAGAGGTTCATTAAAAGCTGGCGTCGGCTCTCGCGTAACGGCGCATAGTTGGGGGGGCGGTGATCGGTAGTGGTGTGGGGATTTGGAAGAATTTACGGGTCGTCTAAATCTCTCCTTTGAGAGAACTCAATAGAAAGTATAAAGCATGTTTTTTGATGTGCGTGGCTTTAGGTTTTGCACTTCTACAAGGTCAGTGATGTTTCTTTTTCTCTCCGTGGTTTTAGCTCTGCGGAACAAACTTTGCTCTTCTTTGGTTTTGCGTTTGAATGAATGTGTAGCTCTGGTGGAACTGCATCACTTTCCTGAGTTTAAACTTAACATTGTCCATTTTCAGGATGTTGGCAGCTCTGGTATTTATTCTGCTTTGTATCCAGCCAGGACGCGGACAGGTAACACTTTACTCTTACTTTTTGGTGAGGTACATGAAGGTCATGGTCAGATGCTGCCAATGTCTCATCTTATTTGGGTGCAGTTAGTGGCTTCGTTGAAATAAGACTCTGGTTAAACCATTAGAAAGTCCATGTAAAGATGGAAAGACATGCTGCTGATAAAACTTGTCTTATAAATGGATCCTAACTCTCAGTGAATGTTTGGTAGTAGTTTGTAGTAATTTGAACTGATCACTCCTCCGCAGACCTGCACTGAAGGTTTTGCATATGACCGCAGGGCCAGACAGTGTATAGGTGAGTGGTTTGACCTCTGCTGTTTTCTGTTAGACTGCATGTCGCATAGATGCTCTGGATGCCGGAATGCCCTTATCAGTGCACAGCTCTGTGTTCCAGATGTGGATGAGTGCCGTACCCTGCCAGATGCATGTCGAGGAGAGATGCGCTGTGTGAACCAGAACGGAGGCTACCTGTGCATCCCGAGGAACCTGTTCAACCAGCCCTACAGACCGGAGCTCCCGCCCCCACCGGAGCCAGCTTACCCGGACCCATCGGTTGGATTATCAGAAACGTTCTTCCCACCTCCTCCCAGATCAGTGGAGCCCAGCTACCCCAGAGTGAGGAGCACGGCGCAGTGTCTTCTGGGATACACTCTTGCAGAGGATGGTACCTGTAATGGTGAGTTAATTACAAATGTGCCCTCTGATTTCTGAAACAACACATTTAAAATTCTGCTTAGTCCTGCTTATCAAACGTTTTTCCTCCGTGATTTCGCTTTTTATTTTCAGTACTTTTCTTGTCTCAACCCATCAGCATGAACTCCCGGTCATCAGCCAGTGAGCCCAAAGTCAGTTTCACTTTTCTGCAGCCAGAGTGTCACGTCATGTCATGTCTCTGTCCAACCCCAGTATGCATGTGCCCAGTTTTTGTTTGATTTATTATTTCCCTTAGTTCTAATTTACATTTTTATGAACTACAAGATATTAAAATATCTAATAATCCATATGTACAATGTAATTAAAATATGTTTCCCTAACTTAATTGTCTTGTAACCCATTAGATTTATTGTGTGACTCCTAAACCACAGTTTGAGTTTGATCTCCTGAAATCACTTTTCCAACATCATCACGGGTTTCTCATTTTTAGTGGCTTGCTTGGCCGCTGCAAGAATGTTGTGTTGTTACTTCCCAAATGTTACAATGCAAGGGTGGGTTGTGTTTATCTTTTCCTGCAGCTGTTTGAATTTTCTGGCTCCTTTGCCGAATCTCTTCGGTGACTCGGGTTGAAAGATGTCAGTGTTTTGAAAAAGGCAGTGCCGACATCTGCACAACCCCCTGCTGTTGATCAGATATTACAGTGAAGCTCATAAAGATGACAGAGGCCAGAAATTCAGTGTAAGTCGTTAAAGATGGTGGATGAACTCCAGGGCAGTGCACGAGTCCATCAGATCACAGACGTGGTTTTTGTGCTCGGTGCAGCAGCTTGTCACCGTCACCAAGCCAGAGCTTCAGCTCTTGAAGTGAAGACATTTCTGCTCGATTCTGTTGAATTCTGCAACTGCAGGAGATCACAGCTGTCAGAGAAACATATCCGATGTCCTCCCCAGTCTGAAATAGATCTTAACATATGTAACTCGCCAAGTGAGTCCAGCAGGGAAAAACTTTTTAAAAGTCGCCTTGTTAAAGTTAATTTGTGGTGTTTCTCTGTCATTTTGGATAAATCAGCCGTGACCCTGTAATGAGTGGAAAATGTACACTACAGTACGGTTTCCTCCCTCTAAAGGGACCTTCAGACTTTAGCTCATGCACAAGCACAAGCACAGACAGTTTCTCTTCGTAGGGGAGAAGGCCTGTCAGGGAATCGGCTCAGAAACTTGTTTGGGTAAACTACGCAACCATAGTGCCAGAGATGAGGTTATATGTTGCCAAATCTATGCCCAGAGAACAGGCATGCCTCTGTGGGGGCCAAACGTAATGAGTCCTAACACCCCTGAAGGCTGCTGCGCGTCTGGTGATGCAATGGGTTGTTGACTGATGCTGCTGTGGGTTAGAAACTACACAGACTGTGACTGCCTCTCTGTAACAGACACAGCTTTGTCTGGACGTTATTGGCACTATTCTGCCACTAACTGAAACTACCCGCATGACCAGGAAGTGTTTACGTACGCTTACCGTAGATGCCTGTAGCGTTCAGATCCCCTCTCGCTTTTCATTCTGCATGTGACTGTGATGTTCATTTCTGCTCAGGGATTTCCATGTTTCCACTTTAGTTGAAGGATTTCATGCTCCTCTGTGGCTTGTGAAAAATGTCTTGTTATAACCAATCTGATAAACTCAAAAATGCATGAGGGTTGATTGGAAAATAATCTATCTGAGCAATATTGCTCAATCTGCAATAACAAGTGCCTCATGTTGTCCCTCGTTCAGTGTATTTTTCATTCAGTTTGACTCAATCTGTTGAACACAGCTGACAAGTTAATCACCTTTCTAACCATGAGGAGTTGTATCTTGTTCCATTTAAAGCCACTGGAGATTAGTTCAAATCAGCTTTTGTACCAGTTTGGTGGTAAAATCATGCAACTGTTCCAAGTTTTCCTGCTCGTGACCGACATTCAGGCATTTCCAACATATCCCATCTGTCATGCCTTCGCTAAAGCTGGTCGGGATTGTTAGCAGCAACTCCAGAGTTTGTGGGCAGCTCATGAAACAGTCTATATAAGGAACTGAACTGAAATGCTCCTGCAGCTCGTGTGTATGTTGGGCTACACATGGGGAGCAGCTGAGGGCCGTCCGAAGAGGTTTTGACTGGTAACTGCAAGCAGGTGCCGGGGCTGTGTAGCTGTTGGCCAGTGGCCTAGTGCTCCGGGTCTACTCCACCCCTGTGAAGGCCCAGTGGTCCAAGTTGGCACAAAGGACAGCAGCCCCACTGATAGACGATATCACTTATTATAGCTGCCTGTTCAAACAAAAAGCCAGACTCCCACCCACTTCCCCCACCACTTTTCTAGAGATTGGTGACCTCATGGTCTGCGAACCATAAACAGAGGTTGGGATTTCTGATTTGTCATATCCTCATAAGGAAATGTGGCTATTATGATGTAGTGTGCAAGCTGCTCTGGGGCGTCAAAGGAATTCCGATGGTAATCTAAGAAATCACTACTCGAGTGCAAAAACAACTGTAGTATTGTTGAAATTGTATTGAAATATTAACGTTTGTGTTAGAGGTTATTTAAACACAGGGTGGTGAAAGAGTGTTGGAGAAACAAACCTTTGACTGCACAATTGTCGGTGCACTTCCTAAACCAGCAGGGAAGTTCTCGTCTAAGAGACGGGCATTGAACTAAGTCCACAGTTACCAATGGATGACTTGTAATAGAGGGGTTATCTACAAAGTGGGTCACTTAGGATGAAGCAATCATCAGGAGGCACATGCTTATCCTAGATTTGTGCAGGTGCTGGATAACAATAAGCATTTCAAGTCCAAGCAGAGTTAAAGAGCTTGGAACAAGGTGTGTAGGTGCTCAATGCATTACGTTTATTAGAATAAAAAAAAAACTTTAACATGGAAATCAGTATATTATCAACCTGCTCCTGTCTCTTCCTCATTGACTTAGCTAATGCATTTATTTACAATCAAGTAAGTAATGGAGTACATCACTCAGTCTTTCCGTCTACCTATCCGAAGCCTTAAAAGTAACGTGCTGTAACCAGAGATTGTCCCAGGTTTAACGTCAGCAGTGCTGTTGCAGACTTTGACTTCTGACCTTCCTGTTGATTAAAGTTTCGCAACACACTGACAGTAAATGATTAAGAATAACAAACTATTAACGACGGTATTTCCTCTTCTGTGTTGCAGACATTGACGAATGTGAGACAAACGCTCATCACTGTAACCCCACCCAGGTCTGCATCAATACATCAGGTGGCTACACCTGCTCCTGCACTGAAGGATACTGGCTGATTGGTGGACAGTGCCAGGGTGAGCGAACTGCTGCACCTTCAAAACATTAACACAACACTGTCAACTGAACTGTGAAGAGTGAGATCAGCCAGTTAACAAAACACTTTGCAAGTAGTTAACAGTGCATTTACAATACAATAAATGTTGACAACATTGGTGTAGAAATGTTTTTACTAATGAAACCGATGGCGACCTCTTAAATTGTGTTGTGCGTTGATAGGTTTAACAAACTATTCCGTATAGAAAAAAATCAGGAAGACAAGTTTTAACCAAACACTGTAAAATAGATGTGAATTTAATCCATAGTCTCTGAAGTGTTTGTAAGAAAGAAGAAGAAGAAATGAAGTAAATTACACAAAGTTAGTGGTGTAATTATTTCTTGGTGTGACTTATATCTGTCTACCCGGTCTCTAGTTTCACTAAATTGTTTGAAAGTAAACCCTGAAATAGCCCAACACCCCCAGTGATGGTTATTACACTTAAATTAAATTGTGTAATTACTGCTAACAAATGAGACAATTGCCAAAGTGCAGTGTGAAAAAGTATTTGCCCCCTCCACCTGATTTTCCTCAAATCAGAACCATATTTATTCTAAGCACTGTTGCATAATATGGCAGACGGTGCTTCCTCCTGTCTTTGTTGGCAAAATGTCATTATGACCTCTGAACATGTCGCGTTCAGTGTCAACTCATGCTGTACTGCTGGTTTCCATGTGGTCTATTATGATTTGTGGATAAGGTTTATCCATAGTCCTAGTCCAGAGTTTGTCATACTGTCTTTGTGCTTCTAAATCCTTAAACTTTGAGATTGTGCAAATGTTTGTAACCATTTTTTTTTTTGTTTTTTTTGACAGATATTGATGAATGTCGCTATGGTTACTGCCAACAGCTATGTGCCAACGTCCCTGGTTCTTATTCCTGCTCCTGTAACCCCGGCTTCCTCCTCAACCCAGACAGCAGAACCTGTGAAGGTACAAAGGTGCTACACACACAAGTACATTTGTCCATTGATATGTTTCACTGTTCTGTTAACTGCCATCTGCTATGTATCCTCTAGATGTGGACGAGTGTGAAGACCAACCATGCAGTCACGGATGCTTCAACACCTACGGCTCCTTCATGTGCAACTGTGACGAGGGATTCGAGTTGGCGTCCGATGGCACTTCATGCATTGGTGTGAAGAGATAACGTGTGGAGTTTTGTTTGTGTTTCAATGGTCAGAATAGTGTTGTTAGCATTACATTTATGTGTGGTACCACTCCTCCCTCTTCCCCCACATGAACCCTGCCACATATGAGCTACAGACAGAAGAACACATTAACACCCTCTAACAAGGGTCTGTGGACTGCAGGAGGAAACCTGCACAGGAAACTCACTCAGCAGAAACTCCATCTTTTTTCTAACGAGTTTAAATTCTGTGTTTTTTAAAATTCTCTGCAGACTTGGATGAGTGTAGCTTCTCAGAGTTTCTGTGTCAGCACAGATGTGTAAACACACCCGGATCTTTCTCCTGCATCTGTCCGCCTGGATATTATGTATATGAGGACGGGAGGAGCTGTGAAGGTAAAGTTCAGAGTTTGTCTGCAGTTTAGACAAAGTGTCATATTGCATATTTCTTTATAATTAACATCTTGGCTATAATAATAGTTTGATCTGTTTTGCTGTGAATATTTTGTATCTGTTAACTAAACATTTAGATTTCTATTAACAGAAAATTAAACTTTCCAATCATTGTCTTTAACTGTATTAATTATGCTTTCTAAATGTTGTTTTTCTGATGATGATGATGTTTTCACTGACTTTGATTGTTATGTCTTTGATTTTAAAGATGTCAATGAATGTGACACTGGTAACAACACGTGTACAACAGCACAAGTATGTTTCAATTTCCAGGGAGGCTACACATGCCTGAATCCTTTACAGTGTCACCTTCCTTACGTTGAAGTTAGTGAGAAGTGAGTTATTCCCAGTGCACTTTCTCCAACTGTTGAACATCCTGTGAATGCACCTTCATTTGTGTTCTGGTACAGTGAACCATTTCATAATGTCTCATCCACATCTGTGTGTCCTCCTCTGCAGCCAGTGCATGTGTTCCGCTGAGAACCCCGCCTGCAGGGACAAACCCTTCACCATTTTGTACAGACACATGGACTTGTCGTCGGGGCGCAGTGTGCCTGCAGACATCTTCCAGATGCAGGCCACCACACGCTACCCCGGTGCTTTTTACATCTTCCAGATAAAGACGGGCAACGAAGGACGAGAGTTTTACATGAGGGTGAGTACTTGAGCGACACATAGCTTGGCACAGGAACATAAGATAGTGACATTCTGAAATGTGAGACACTGTTATACAATATACTGTTAGAAATATATTCTCATCTTGTGTTTAGTGTTTTAATGGGACATTGTAAATCAAATAGGTAGTGGCAAGCATCTACATTATATTCTCAATATATAGAGAGAACGGGGTGTTAACAAAGAAAACAGTACAGCAGAACTGCATCACAGTCAGGTCATTAAGCAAATGAAGTGATTCCAGCAATGGACAGCACAATGTAGAACCGCCACAGCTGTGAGTACTTAGGTACTAAAGACCTGGCTTGGTCTTATATGATCATGGTTCTTATTATTGAGGTTAATAGTCATCTAGTTATTTCATTACACAAATATGACCACACTGCATCAGCACACGTGTTCAGTGAAAGCTGTATCTAGTGAATTTTGGAGTCAGTTTGCCAACACATCCCTCAGGATGCATCTCTCTCTCTCTCTCTCTCTCTCCCCCCATCCCCCTCTTGTGTTTTCTGTTATTGTCTGCAAAATATCTGAATGAATCTGTGCAGTGCGTTGGTCTGAGATTTTTATTTTTTTGTTTTTTTTTGTGACTGTATAGTACACTTTATATACGTCTGCCTCCTGGATGAACACCATAAAACACTTGAGCTTTCACTGTAGTGTGCGTCCAGTAGATGGCGCAGTAAGTGTGTAGTTGTTTGTAGTTTATATGACTGCAGACACAGCAGACGTCTGTTGTGCGTTCCAATGAATGCACAGCATTTTATGATATGTTTTTAAAGTTTGCTATCATTGTTGAAACAAGTGCTGACCTGACCTCACGCACCATGGAAAACACACTCACTTTCCTCGACTTTGTGCTTGACATAACGAGGCACTGAGCCAACTATTTCGCCTGCTATGTGCAGCTGTCAGATTTCACTTCTTCCTGTATTTTGGTTCCTCACATTCCCCGTCTGTTTTCGTCTCCTCTTACATTACAGCAAACCAGCAATGTGAGCGCCACGCTTGTTTTGACACGACCAATCAAGGGACCGAAGGAGGTGGTACTGGATTTGGAGATGGTCACCGTCAACAATGTCATCAACTTCAGAGGCAGCTCCATCATACGTCTGATGATATTCGTCTCCGAGCACCCATTCTGAGTGTCCCAAACAAATGTCATCTCCCCAGAAAAATCTTACTGCACTCATCTGCTGCTGATTTAACAGTTTGTTTGACACAGGTCATCAGATCCCCCCCTAATAAAAGGAACATTATGTCATCTTCATCTTCCGATAAAGACTTAGCAAAGATCAGCTGAGGGGAAGCATCCCTGTGCTCAAATCCCCGCTCCTGTTTAATGGACACTCAGCTATTGTATGATGGCTATGATATGGACTTTCAACACAAGGGGATATTTATGGTGTACAATTTCTGACATCTTCTATTTTGAAAATGACCTGGAAGTTACCCTCCTTGACGCTGTAAACCTGATACAGTTCCCCCAGTTGTCTGTGAATCTCCATCCCTCCAGATAAGCTGTGAAAGTGACTTTTATACTGTCTTTGCATCATTAGTATCATTCGTGCCGTCTGAGCATTGTTTTTTGTTTAATAAGACAGGAGGAGAGCTGGTTATCTCAGCAGATGTGTAATTATGCATTTGGAGAGGCAATATTTGAACTGATGTAACACGCAGTCATTAACTGACTTATTGCTCACTGTTTCTTTTACAGCAATAAATGTCTTCACCACACGACTGTCCCTCGCATGAGGAGGCCGCTGATTATCCTGAAGTTACACTCAAAGTTTGGGATTTTGGGACTAGAATATAACACGTTGTGGGCTTAAATCAAATACAGTGCAGTAAACTAATTTGGCTGATTTGGGTGCATAAGCAATGATTTAAATATTTATTGTACATTTTTCAACAATAAACCTGGCAGATTTGAGGAGCCTGTAACAAAACGTGATTGTACCAGGGCATTTTGGAGCACTAGCACTATCTTCTGGCCAGTGGGAAGCACTGTAATACAATTTTGAATTAACAAAGTTGAAGCAATGCACACACTTCTGGAGGTCTGGGTGCACAACTACACCAACAGCTGTCTTAACCAAACAGTTTGTTAGGTGTCAAACATCATATGAGTTGTGTGGACATGGTTATATGTGTTCCTATATTCATTTTGTGTTCCATCTGTATCACTGCACCACTGGACATTTTAGCGCTGGGGTTTGGGATTCTATCCAGCACTCTTTGGAGCACTGATGTGTTTTTTGCTTCTTTACATGGACTAGACACCACTTGGCAGATTTAGACAGTGTTGAGACAGGTTATCGACTGCAGACGAGAAAATAAAAACGATCGCGACCAGTAACAGTAACAAAAAAATAAATAAAAATCCAAAGAGTCAGTGATGCGCTCAGCGCTGTTCGGGGAAAGAAGCGCAAACACACAGTGTCGGTCCGGGAATTAGACAACGGAAGGGAGGGATGAGGGTGAGGGGTAGGGGGAGAGAGTGAGAGAGAGAGGGCAGCATAAACCTGAGCACTGTGGCGTTTCTCTCCAGTTATCCTGCACTGCTGGATTTACGAAGTCCTCCTTCAGGGGGGAAACATCGCATGGGTGAGTTTGACTTTTAGTCTTCTGCTTTTTGAGGTGGAGTAATAATTGGTTGTTCGCTGTTTGGTTCGTGGAGAAACATTTCATCAGCGCAGATTCAGATTCCTTCATGTACCTGCAGCACGACGCAGGATTTCAAATCTGCTCATAGACGTTTTGAACTTTGGGGATTAATAATGCTGTCGTTGGAGAACCTGAGGACACAGAGGCGCTTTCATGAACGTTTTATTTCTTTTGGTAGTGCACCAACATTTTTTGGAAGTGCTACACGAAGCATTAGTGATTTTGTTAGAACTGTAACAAAGTTTGTTCATAATTAGTGATCATTGCGCAGATTATTACTGATGTTATGGAGGTAGGTGGTTAAGTGTGTAAGTATACAGACATTTCAGCTCTGGTGGCACCCCTGTTTACCACTGGAGGAAAGTAACAATGTCCAGTTACTTATCGCCGCATATCCCTTCATTCCACTGCATGTGTCACAGTTATAATATAATTCTACCCAGCAGTATGTATTTTAATCTAAACTATGGTTATTAGATTCAATATGTCAACAAAACAGTGTAAAACTCCACAATTACAAACTGTGGTATTAAAACGATAAATCGATAATTATATCAATAATTGTCCGATATTATCGGCCGATAATATATAAATATGGGCATATATAGATATCGGTATTTAAATGTAATATCGGAAAATATCGGTATAGTTTTTTTCTATTTTAGTTACACAACTTTTACATACCATGCACATATTATACATCAAACTCTTCAGCTTCTTCTCCTCTCTTTAAAAATGCCAAAATATGACAAATCCAAGCTATAGTTTTTTTTTTAGATATTTTTGTTTGTTTGGCACAGCTTGCAATAATGTTAAAGTTTAAGTATGTATCATAGGAGATATGTGATGTTGGTTACCTAAAATTATTTGGTTTTTCTTTTTTTTTTGAGGGGACACCCCACATATATTGGTATCGGTTTATATCGGTATCGGAAATTAAGACTTAGACAATAACGGTGTATCGTAAAAAAGCCAGTATCAAACATCCCTAATTATAATCCAACAATCTTATAATCACTGAAATGAAATGAGCCATTCTTCACAAAAGGTACTTTTACTTTTTTATTGTTACTTATGTAAAATCATAGTTAGGCATTTTAGCCTTTACTTGATAGCTTGACAGTAGAGAGGCAGGCAGGAAGCATGGAGAGCGAGAGAGGCTATGGCTTTTTTACAACAAAGGTTCCTAGTAGGACTCCAACCTCGCAGTAATGTGGCATAAAACATAACCACTTTTGAATGTAGAGTATTGTGGTATTGTTACTTGTTGAGTGAATTTTCTGAACTCCTTGCACTGTTGCAGTGTACTGTGTAACGGCCGCTCGCTGTAACACTGAGGTGTTTCCAGTTGCAGCCATGGAGTGCCTCAAAAACTGCTGCAAGAACTTCATGAATAAAAAGGGGAAGGAGCAGGAGACTCAAGGTAAACTTGACATCCTGCATAGCTGCATATTGTGTCAGACAGTTTTGACAGAAGATGTTGTTTCTGATGGTGTACTTCCCTCTACATTCAAGTGATCACACTGAAGATTCCTCCTAACAAGGCAACAGCACCAGGATGGGAGTCAGATGAGGGGAAGGGGTGGGTCACAGAAGACTACCTCCTTTCTAAGCTGCCCCCTGATGGCAGGGAGGTGCCGTTTGTCTTGCCCACCTTCAAGGCCTCCTACATCCAACCCAGAGGGTCACAATACCCCAATTTACAGTCTGGGCTGCAGAGTATGTACTTACTGAAAAATCTGCTGGCTGTGCTACCTTTGTTTGCATTAAGGATTCTCTTAGGTCTTAACTGATTCATTTAATTTACACAGTCTCATTTACATGTCAGTGTACTGTGGTGAGCAGGAAAGTAGAAACTGACTAGAAATAAATGTTAACTTAAAGGTTGGGTTGGTAAATAACCCATCATCATAGCGTTTCTGACCACACTGAACACACAACATCTAACTGATACTTCACTTTCCCGTCGTGACATTAAACTTTTAGTTTCTGTTCTGTCTCATGTTGCAGCCTGGCAGTTCACCAAAGTGACAGTAGTTTTTTTTACAACACAAATTTACTAAATCAGAATTAGACAAGTTGAGAAAACATACGAACATTCTGTGTGCACTGGCCTTTTTCTTGATATAAACACTGATCCAAGGTGACATAAATTATTGCTGCTGAATGAATCTCATCTTCACCTCAAATCAGTCCGAGCCTACACACAAATCACTGCAGCTTATGAGGGCCCGGGCTCATCCAGTGTCAGAATGCAGTCGAAAGTGTCAATGCACAATTTACCCTGGCCTGCCTGGGTGAAGAAAAAACAGAATCTGTGATTTTTAGATTTAATGTTTCTAGCTTCTCTGCAGATTTTCCTAGACCTACGTTACTCAAAACGTGTTGCAAAATTATGTTTGAGCCACCCAAACCAACTCAACGCTGCACTGTTATCTCACAACTTTAACTTTCTTAATGCGTCATGCAGAGAGATTGCATTAAAAAGTTTAATTAAAATCAGCTCAGAGGTTACTGGGGTATGAGCTTAAGCCTGATTGCACAGGAGACAAGTACCAGGATATCCTGGTCCTGAATGAAATCTGCAGGCTTTTAGTTGTCAGGAGACAATGGCGTCAAATGCTGACATTTAGCCCTGATATTTGTCTGCAGGTTCAGCCCGGTGCGCATATGCACAGAGGAAAGCAGAGCTGTTGGGCTCCAGTCACTTTACGTACAACCTGGAGTCCAGCTTACATCAGGGTCAGATGGCCGAGTACATCTCCCCTGGGTCAGCCCGGCGTGACTCCCTGAAGAACAGAAACTCTGGTCCACGAAGTCCAGGTAGCACAGGTCATTCATACAAAGTCATACTTCTCAGGTTGTGCTTCTAAAGTGTACCAATTAGCAGAAACACATTTATCTTCAGAAAAGTAAATTCTGGGATTCAGCCGTGAATAATGTTATGTAATCTGGATAAAAAATGACCAAATGATGACGAATATTTGATCACAAATTGATCACAGAAGGAAATTTGTATTGATTGTATATCAGTCAAAAATCTACCACCTGCACATGCATATCTCATACTGTAGGACTGTTTATTACTTATGAAATGAAGAAATGACACTGACATAATATTGCTTCTCTTGATATTCAGAACTGCATACGGGTGAATCTTTTGTTCTAATTGAGTCTTTGCCGCTGTAGAGAAACATGCCGTCAGTGTTTCATGTCTATGCCTGACGCTTCCTCCCAGGTTGGACTCCGAAGCCGAGTGGCCAGCAGCGACTGAGCAGCTCCATGTTTGATCTGTCTAGCCCTCAGAGTCACATACAGGTGAGATTGTTCTCTATCTAATCTGTATTCCCATAAGACTAAATATAGTTTTAGAGTTTCCACTGGTCTCAGTGCTGTAGCAGAACATTGTAAACAAGCCATGGAAGTTGGTATTAGAGTCAAAGAGTGGAGGTCATTTCGTCAACAGGGCCAGTTGGACTGAGGTGTTAAAATGTGAGATGAACTATTAAGTTAAAAATTTAATAAACTATTAAGTCTACAAATATGAATTTTTTTTTCTAGATGTTATTGTACCATAAGAAATAAGTAATATTTTTAAACTAGTAGAATAGGTTCAGAGAGGCTCTGGAGAGGCCCACACGTGACACAAAGCAAACTTGTATTTATCCAGCGTGGCTTCACTGAAAATAGAAAGAACGAACTCACTTCGTCACGTTGAATTCAGCTCCTGCCTCTTTCATGTGGGACGTACTGGTTGTCTTGGATTAAGTCGTATTTGATCAGTAATATAATAAGGAAAACAATGAGTAAGTTGGGGCGTATTTCTTTGTTATATAAAGGATGTGGTGTAGTTTGCCTGTGAGCTGTTGCTTATGACATAACATGAACAGTCAAAGCTCTGCTACAAACAATGAATGTAACATCGCCCAAAACCTTGATAAACATCTCATTATGTTATTCAGAGCCTGCACTGTGATAAACGTCCAAGTAACATTAGATTAACACTCACTGTTTTACACAGTCTGAACAAACTTGGATATCCAGTATTTCTGTTTGTCCCTCACCTGTGTCCTTCTTATCCAGAGGAACAAGCAGTGAGGGTACAATTAGTTCAATTAGTTCAAATGTTTAGCTTGGCAGCATTGTGAGTAAACAGTGGTAAGTAATTAAAGCATAAAAGGCACAGCTCCTTGGTAATAGATTTAACAGCAAACAAATAAATTGGAGTTTACGAAATGAGGATATGAAATTTTAAAAAAGTACACGACAAGACGTAGCTATCAGGGACAGATGGTGTTTTCAGTGTTGCGGCAGATAAAAGGAGGAGGACGTGAGAGAAGAGGATGTTGCTTGATTTTTATTAGCAGTGTTCACAGTGACTTTACAGATAGCAGCGTTGGTTTGTTAGTTTTGGACAGACTAAATGCCTCGACGACTGTTGTTTGGATTGGTGTGAAATTTGGTGCAGACGTTTGGTTCCCTTCAGGAGGCACTGTGTGAAAACTTTGCTGAATCATTGACTTTTCATTTTGTTTCATTTGATGAATGTTATATTTTTTGAGTTTCAGTGGGAAATAATAGGAGGCTTTCTCACGCTCTTCTGCTTTCCTCTGTGTGTGTTTGGGTTTGCCTGCAGCGCTTTGGCTCCGTCTCCAGCATCCTCAGCAGCACGTCCTCAAAGATGGGCTCCGTTGAAAGCAGCCTGGGTAATTTCATAGAAGCGGCCTCCTTCTTCTTCCTTCACACTTTCTGTTTAGTTTAACTTTGTGTACCAGGCTTTCACTCGGTGGGGAAAAAAACTTTCTTACCCCCTCTACACTCCTAAATGACTAAGGCCGATTAGGATCACTGTGCACTGTGCAAACATGAAAGGCCAGACACACAAATCACCTCCAAATGTTTTCACAGTCCACCATTCAGAATGAGAGATAAGCCCTCTTACATTCAGATTGTATTACTGCATGAAGAGAAGCAGCTTTGTTGTAGTCAGAGATAAATCATTTGTAGGAAGATAGAGTTGTTGTTTTTTTCTTTTAACACGACAAATAACTTACGTTACTTACATGCAAACCTACTGTGTCTACCAGGCAGTAAAGTTATATTAATGCAGAATCAGATGAAGCAACCTCACAGTAGTTTAGTTATGTCATACATTTCAAATCTAGAATTCTGATTACACACTCATGACCATCGATCTGCAACCACTTTGACACTACACGTTTTTATTTCCAGTGTAACCTGTAGTACGTTCAGCTCTGTTTGTCTCATTCCCGTTGTAGACTCTATCACCCTGTCAGGGGATGAACGTGAGTTGGGAAAGGTGTGCATCCGACTGAGCTACCAGGAGGCTTTGGAGCAGGTGTGGATCACTGTGGTTCAGGTAAGGTTACACACCAACAAAAAACTCCATTGTGCTCTTCCACAGCAGTCCTCAATGGACCCTCTGTGTGTCCACAACACTGGTCTCTGTTAGCTCCTCTCAGCGCTCTGTTAAGTTTGGCTTGGACTCTCAGAAAAAGGTTGGGGTTTTTTATCTGCCTGATTGATGTTAAAACAGAGTGATCGGTGCGTCTGAGGAAATGTGTATTCACTCAAAAGTCAGCACCTACAGGGTGTATGTATTGTACATATTGTTTTAATTTTAGTTACAGGTCTAAATATGTGAAATCACAGCTTTTTAAAAAGGAAAAAAGGATTTTTTTTATTCCTTTTATTGCATCACCTATAATAAACAGGAGGATTAGGTCCGACCATACTGGTGTGATTCTTGATAAGCAGAACAGTTTGTCCCAGATGTGTTTCATTAAGAGTTTTGGCCCATTAATAAATTCAACCTGCTTCTCTTTTTTTCTATCAGTGTTCTGACCTCAACCTTCCTCCAGATGGAGTGGAGCAGCAAAAGATTGGATTAAAAGGCATTATCACCATCCCCAAACCCATACAGTTCAAAAGTTCGATAAAAGAGTACTGTCAGGTAATAGAGGAGTGGATCATTATTTAAATCTCTCTTAGAATAAAATCTATAATCTTTACTCCTTGCTTCCTCTGCTCCTTAGGATGTGTCGTTCATGGAAACGTTCGTGTTTGCGCTGCGTCTCCAGCAGTTGCACTGCAGCGCATTGGTGCTGCGGCTGCAGACGCACAGCCCCAGGAAACGTACGGTGGCAGCGTGTGTCCTCTCCCTACGACAGCTCAGTTCCCAGGAGACCGAGCACTGGCTCAACTTCAACCCTCCGTCCAAATCCTCAGTGAGTGTTCACAAATTTGCAGGTTTACCAGGAATGAAAGAATTAATATTTTAAACCAGAAGCATCTCATGGATGGATGTTTTTGGCCCTTACATTAGTGTAATTGGTCTAATTTACAATATGTCTTTAACCTGGTTTAACACTAGATCAGATCCTTTAGAGAGTCTGTTTATTATTTGTTTTGTTCAGAAAAAAACTAAAATTGATATTTATTAGTTATTTAACTTTACGAACATGATTTACTCACAGTACATATCCTACATAAAGTAGCTTGAAGTTTTTGATCTTGTTCTCTGATCAAGTTGATATTGACTTCAAAATACAAAGAATTAGATTCTGGTTTACACGACAGCTACAACTCAACAAATATTGAATGATGTTTACTGACTCAGCCCTGTGATAGACTGGTGACTTGTTCAGGGTTTACCCTGTGCCTCTCCCTCTGAGTGCTGAGATTGACTACAGCCCCCTCATAATAAGATAAATGGTATAGATGCTGGATTGATGGACGACTGCTGACTCACAGTCTGATTCAGCCAGTGTAAATAATTAGCTCTGTTAAGCACCCGACATTCATAATGGCTGCTCGAAAACGAACCAACTATATTTTATAATCCTGAGTTGTGGCAATGAGTTGATATTGTCTTACTTACTGTGCAGCTGTTAGTTAGACGTAAAACTCTCTGTGTGGGAATGTACCTGACTTTTACTACTCATTCTCTATCATTTCCTTTGTTGGCAGTAGTTTTATCACCCCATTGTATGTGGACAGTAAATAAGAGCCAAATATTGTGCATGTCTCATAAACCTGACATGACTGTAGCCCTCTGGCGTGTACTGTACTCTTGGTCCTAACAGGTTAATACTCATGCTGAGGCAAACATTGTAATATCACATTGCATAATCACAGGAAAAAGAGAAAGGGAGAAATTAAATAAGGCTTTTAGAGGAGAAGAGAAACCGACGTGTGGATTTTGCAAATGTAAGACTTGAAAAATAGGTCAAACCTCAAACCACTTCATCAGCAGAGAGAGGTTTTGTTGATAAATGGATGTCTGTCTGGCCAGTAACAGTAAAATGTGAACTGTTTTTGCACTTAGGGGATCAGACAGTGAATCATCATTAGGTTCTCAGAGGGACAATTTGAGTCAGTCAGTAATTTTGTCCATCTGCTGTGCACAAAAGCCTCAAATTGTCCAAATCACTGTCACTCGGCAGAAGCTCTTAAGGGCCAAGACAGGTAAACTCGTCGTCTTGAACGTGAACTGCAGGATTTTGGAAAGAAGCAGTGGAGCTGTCTTTCAAAAATGACAATGCTAACATGCTGATGCTTAGCAGTTTCCCAGATTATCTTAATAAAATATAATTAGCACAATTAACAAAAAATTGTAGTTGTAGCTGATGGGATTGAAGTTAGATTTGCAGATATTTGGCACTTGATAAAAATTCAGAGAATCAAAGACTTTGTGTGACTCCATCAAAAAGTGGTGGAAACATTTCAGTCTGCATTGGTGGACGCACTGACCGACCTCGTCCCACAGATCTCTCATGGCTAAAAGACAATATACAGTTAATCTGCTCTGTTTGTCTATGAGACATAGTGAGGTTTTAAAACTTAACCACAAAATGTTATACTGGCATTACAGTGTAATTATCCTTTATCAAACTGTAAAAAAATCTTACATCACAAGTCCATGTTAGAGACGCACATTTCCAATTGTTCTGGTGTTATGGAAAACAGAATAAAGGACATGGTGCAGTGCTCAGATTAAAGTTAAATACTGAACAGGTCAAACTGCTTGTTCGATGACAAAACATCAACAGTTGCAATACTTTGTATGTTCGTCTGGCCTTTAGACCTCTAGAATGGTCTTTTTGGACGACAATTAAAGGTCATATTTTTGTCATTTTAAGTCAGAAGCTCCCTACGGTACAAGTCAAACTGTCACTTAACAGCTGTCCTGGCAATTTACACTGATTGTTCTGAGAAGGAGGGCTGTGATTAAAGGTCAAAATGTCAAACTGCTCCAGTTTTGATGGAACCTGATGACGGATGATGCATGTCAGAAGAAAAATGTTTACTTGATGCTGGAAACAGTTTTGGTGCTCAGTTAATATGTTTCAGACAAACATATCACCATTATCTGCCCTAAGACTGGCCCATCAAAGGGAAACAGACTGTGGTTCACACAGGCCGCTTCCCTTTGTAACCTGAATCTAAAATGAATACAATAAATACAACATACAATTTCTTATTGTCTTTCAGGTTTGTCACTCTGAGCTGCATCTCACCACCTGCTTCCAGCCAGTCAACGGACGCATCCAGCTCCAGATCCTCGCCGTCCACAGTCTCCCTGCATCCTCCTCCCCACTCACCCAAGGTAAGTGCGCCAGGAAGTGGGCTTAACAGTTTTACAACCATAATGAGTAACTGTGTGCTAACTCAGTCTTTTCTACTCCTTTAAAGGATTTTTCGTCAGGGCAGAGATGCACCAGTTGGGTCAGGTGGTGATGAAGAAGAAGACTCGAGTCATGAAAGCCTCAGGGGGTCAGTGTCAGTGGTCAGAGACACTTCACTTCCACCTAGCTGCTTTAGACAACGCCTGCTCGCTGGCAGTCAAGCTCTACAGCCGCAGCTCAGTCAGGAGGAAGCTGTGTCTCGGACAGGTGAGCCTTCTGACGCTAAGAAATCAAACCTAGACGCTTCGTTTAATTTTGATTTCCTTTAGAAATCTTTAGTCAGTAGTTGAGATTGTTTATATTAAAGTTGATTTATACAACACTGACTGATGAATGATAGCTATCTGTATAATTCATGATAATGAATGAATGATAATATATGATTATAGCTTTCCACTGATGAAATTATGGGAAAATACAATTCTTCTAATGCAATAATGTTTTGAGTGCAAGTCTTTGAGTAAACTTGACATTTTAAGATTAAAGTAGAATTTCTGACATTTGCTCTAATGCCTGCATCTCAGACACCACACTCGCCTGACCTCCACATATTCAGCATCCAACAACTTTAACGCTCTGTACCACAGAGCAAACAGCTTACGCATAACTACGCAAATACTATAGGTAAACACAGTAACTGATAAGTAAGCACAAGCCATAATGAAGAGTACCCCACGCACTGGCTGGTTAATCATATCACAGGCAATATGGATGAATGAGAACGAGGGAGGGATCTTCTGGTGATTAGTTATGACATTTCTTGCCACACCTTTTTACATTATATCACAGTATTACAATAGGGAGACTAACAAATTTGAATAGACCAGTTCTAAGTGTCATTGGGTGAGAGGTAGGGTTCACCCTGGACAGGTCCCCAGTCTATCACAGGACTGACATAAAGAGTCAGACAATTCACACCTGTGGCCAATTTAGAGTCACCAATTAATCTTACATACATGTCTACAGGACATCCAAACTCCCCACAGCAAGACACCCGGCCGACACGTGGAGTGACACTGCTGGTTATGGTGGAACATATATATATATATATTTCTGTCATCGCTTACGATTTACTCCAATATAGTCATTTTATAGTCACTATATTCTAGCAGGTAGTTTGATTCATTCTCAAACGTTCGATCTGAATCTTCAAATGTCGACTTTATGCTCAAATTTCAAACTTAAAAAAAAACTCCCGTCTCTAACACATTGTAGATGTAATGGAATCTCCTTTTTCTATTTTGTGACAGGTTCAGCTGGGTTTCGACAGTCCTGTCCCAGAGGCCGTGGAGCAGTGGAAAGACACGATGGCTCACCCAGAGAAAGTAGTGGCAGCGTGGCACAGGCTGAGCCCTTCTTAAACCACTTTCTTCATGCACTACAGACATACATAATGCTGTTCTGCTGCAGGTCCAGCTGTGCCCGCTTGCTTGTCTGGCCACAGTCTTGTGCACCTGGACAACTGGCGACCGTAAACTTCTGAAAGTGAGCTGAGTGCTCTGGGGGAGCAGATTTCCACAGAGACGCGTCAGGTGCTGAGCGATCAGCTGTAAATAAGGATTTTGAACAAAGTATAGGTGCTTAAAAATATTTTCATGGGTTTTTGTGTAGAAATATTTAAAAACGTATCTTAAAGAACATTAGAGCCTTTGGTTAAGTAACAACAATTAAACTAATTAGCTGTATATAGTGCTCTGCTATATTTTGTTAGACACCTGCCTTGTGTATATATAACTGTTTTATAGTAAAAACTTTGTTAATCTATTTAAGCTGGTTAGAAAGTTTACAAGCAGAAAATGTGACCATATAATCAAACCTAATATAAACTTCTTGTTATCAGTCTGTAAATAAAACCCAGGAAGATACTGACAATATTATATATTTTATGTCAAGAAACCCGTATAAACACTAACATCACAGTATTTTATTTTTCATTACTTTCCGAGCTACTAAAGACTTAAATCTCTTAAAGTGGACCGGTGCGTGTCTCAGATGTGTTTTGTTGTTGACAACCATGAATAGACGTCTATGGCACAAGTAAGGAGTCTCGAAGTTATATCAGGATTTGGATACACATACTTGTTAGTAGCATCAGTTCACTTTGAGTCTTTGTCTTTTTGCGGGGTTGGTTGACAATAAGAAAAGTGTAGAAACTCACCAGACCTGTCCTTTAATTTCTTCAACCTAACCTAACTTTATATGATGTGATGTTACTGTAAATTACTGTAACTGTATCAAACCCTAAAAGCACTTTTTAAATGTATTTAATGTTTAAATGTTGAAAGTTTAGTGATTAAAAGTAGGAGTCATTTGGAAAAAATCTATGTGTTTATTTTTAGGAGTTTGAATAAAGAAAGTGTTAAAGGAAAGTAAAGGAACGTCTTCTCAGACGACTCAACAGCAATAACAGCATACGTCTGAAAAAAGTTACATACTGAAAATGAAATATCTGTCTTATTTGTGGCTAAGTGCCACGTGAGAAGAAAGCCAGCCAGGTCTTCAGCATGTAAATAACACACTTGCACACAGTCTGCAGGACTTGTAAAATAGGTCAACAACCATAAACCAGTGCGTCACCATATCACTTTTTATTGGAGACGTCACTGATTGAAAAATCACAAGACAAACAGAAAGAGGAGCTGTCATGTTGTTTCTCCCCCTGGCTCACGAACATCCTGTTTTTCTGTTTCTCCTTTTATTATAAAGGGGCCACTACTCGCTGCTGCATACAGGCAATCTCAGCATTTGAGAAGTGACTATAGAAAATGACATTTGTTGATTGCAGAAAAATTGATTTCCTGCAAGCTGCAGCAATTTGAAAACTTAGAGTTTCAATTCAACATGTCCACATTTTGAAAGTGGCTATGTTTCCACTTGGAAAGAAACAACTTACATATCCCTATCACAGCAAATGTGTAAAATCTAGAATTCTTTGTACATGTTTGGGGCCTTGGTTGCTTTCGTGTGGGGAAACCTTTGCATTTCAAACTATCACTTTTGAACATGCCCTCACTTTTTGCCAGATGCTTGTGGGAATAAAATCCTCAGGTTTATCACACCCACTGGGAATCCTGTTTTCCTTTCAGTCTCATAATGCATGAGATTGACCTGCAACGTGTTCTGTGTAACCAGCTGTGGACTTGGACACACAAACACACACCCAGAGACAATAGTCTGTGAACCAAGAAAACAGAGTCCAGAACGTGTTTGCGTTTTAAGTGTGTGACCAAGACAACGAGGCACTCCACGTGAGCTGACCTGCGTCAGAGCCCTTCGTATCCTGCCATGCAAAAACGCCATCATCTTTTTTACGTAATTAATGTTTGATTTATGGTTAATGTTACACAGAGGACATTCCAGACACACCTTAACTTTCAGCTCTCTGCTCAGAAGGGTTTGTTTGACTCTGACTCAAGAAAGGTGCTTGAAACTCAGAAACAGGATTTTGGTTTATTGTTTCCCTTATATGTTTAACAGATTCTTTTCCTGACAATCATTTGGCTGGTTGCCACAATGCATCTGCAACATGTCCCAGCTGCCTCATAGCTGTATGTGCAGGTTCCTTCTCCTGGGAGACACGTAGAGTTTACAGGAGTCTTACAGAGAAGAGTGCTTAAAGATCCTTCTCTTATTATGTGATGGCCCTTAGTTTTCATCCAGAACAAAGAGTTATATGACATGGCATACAGCCCCTTACGCTTATTAAAACTGGCTGACAACATGTTGAAAATAGCTTAACAGTCCCTGAAGAAAAAAATATTTTCAGAAATGCTCTTTCTGCAAAAATCTTGCAAGAATGTAGAACCTGGAGATTTAGAAGTGAATCATCAGAAACAGTCACTGACCGGAACATTTTTGCCTATGGAGCCGAAACTTTAAGGGTAAAAAGGCAGTTTGTCAGTGCTCTCTTGTGGAGGAACAATGCATGCAGACACAGGGCCAGCACCAGGGCAAACACAATATGCATACGTGACTGTTTGGTAATTTGTTGGCACCACTCAATGATGTCTGTGCTGACTGGGTTTTGCAGTGCAATTTCTGAGCTAATTTATTATCAGCAGTAGTACTGCAGTTGTATCAGTCTAGCTTTGGAAGAATGCACAGTCTCGTCATGACAGAAGTTCTTCTAGTAAGACACATGGATTGGATTTTAATGCATCAAAGATGAATTTACCACAAAGGTTTAATATTCTGTAGTTTTAAGCTTTTCACCTGACAGTGATGAGAAATATTTAGACTCAGAAAGAGACGATAGGAAAGCCATAGCAACAGTTTAAAACTCCTGAACAACTTTTGAACTGCAGACATTCTGACTTCTCACAGGCATCACTATAACATTAACAGTGGCTCTTTTGTGTGCCGTTAGGCCATCACAGTGAGGCAGTGAGCCAGCATGCACAACACCAGGACCCTGGACTTAAAGCAGCACCATTAACTTTAGTATTTACATGTGCTTTCTTTTATTGCAACATGTCAAATGTCTGTTCTCGTACAGGCCTGTAAACAGAGTAACACGTTTATACAGTGAATTCCAGTGAAAATTGGTACAGCCTGTGAGCCGTGTTCACTCCATTCATCGGTGTGCAGTTGTTGAATCTGTGTGCAGGAGGTTTCTGTACAACCACTGGGAGGAGCCAAACTCTGACTTTTTATAAATCTCACACAAAGTTGCTGCATTAAAATACTTTTATATAGTTAAATCATCTCTGTTCTAAATTTCCTGGTTTGACCCACATTGCTCGATAGCAATATTAGTTCAGATGTAAACACTTTTTTTCCTGCAATTTAAAAAGGAAGCATGAATTGTAAAGTAAGGTAAGTAGAGAGACTGACAGGATGTTTGCAGCAGTCGATTCAGTAATTGAAAGTGTCCACAAGTGAAGAACCGGGAACCAGGAAAATGAGATCGATCAAAGAAACATTCCCAGCAGGGTCACATGTGGTTACAGAAGCAGGACTCTAAATAACAATCTTTTTTCTTGTTCACCAACTCAGTTTTCTCATTAACTGTTGCTGAAGGAGTCTTGGATCCAGCTGTCCTCCCATTGGGTACCGCTGTTACAGAAGGAGGGCTGTGGTTCACGACCAGCTGCTGGATTTTCATCAAAATAGGATAAAGATCTTTCATCCGTTTGGCGGATGTTGCCTGCAGCTTCATTTCCAGGACGTGAATTCTTCACATACTGAAACTGATAGAGAGCTTGTGAGGTGAAAACACACACAAAAAAAGAACTTCCTCAGACATGCTGAAAGGGCGAGTGCGCCCTCATGTGATAATGGTTAGGAACTGCAGGGCAGCCCCCTATTCTGGTGAGCAAGGTGTGTCTGTGTGGGTGTGAGCAGTCTGACACATTTAATGACGCAAAAACTCCCTTTTACTGTAATTCAAACCTGAGCAGTCAGGAGCACACAGAGCTCATTTGCTGAGATCACACCGAACAACATGGATGCAGACAAAGAAAACACAGTTTTAAGAGAGGGATTCCTGGTGAAAAGGGTAAGTCAGATTCATTCTGGTCAGTGTGGTATGTGGGGAGGCAGGTAAAGCCTTTGAAAGATAAAAGAGTGTGTTTCATGTTTTATCCTATCTGGTGGTGTACTTACAGGGTCACATTGTACACAACTGGAAGGCCCGCTGGTTTGTGCTGACCCCCAACCAGCTGCTGTATTACAAATATGAAGGAGGTAAAAGGGACTCCAGTCAGCGCGGGACGGTCCTGCTGAAGGACTGCGTGCTAACTTCTCCTTATCTGGAGTACGAAAATCGGCCGGTGAGTTTTTTTTCAGACAAAGTTCTACAAACAAAAACACCAAAAGTTTGAAAAGAAAGTTTCCAGATGACTGAGTTGACTTTCATTTAAACATTTTAGAAACATCACAGTTGACAATGAGTTGAAATTCAAGTATAAGGTGAAATCTTCACTGTTTAAAAAAACATCAGAACAGACATTTACTTTTATCTGTTCAGTGTCTAATGTGATCGGCAGTTAAAACCCAAAGGAGGCCAAATGATGTACTGAACTTTAATGTTAAGAGAAGAGAAACGATTCAGTATTGACAGTACATCCTGTATTTGATTATACAAAATCAAATAACACATCCAGTACGTAACATACTTTACTCCCTGGTACGTCCTGGCTGTGGTCTCATAGATGCAGTCCATGTTCTCTTCAGTGTTTTCCTTTGTGTAGGATCTTATTTGGAGAAAACACACTGAAGGTGTTGCTTCACACACACACATACAATATAACATAGCCTCAGGTTACTGCTTTGTCAGGACCTGATCTCCTTCATCTATCATGAGTTCTCTGATATTTCCTGCAGATTTACATCTGCTGGAACTGGATTTTAAAATCTTTTATTTTTTATTTTTTAAATATAGCTGGTTTTCAAGCTTCGGACAACAAATGGGGTGGATCATTTTCTGGAGGCTTGTTCCCGGGAAGAGCGAGACGAGTGGGCAGGTGACATCAGTGCAGCGCTTGACAAGCTGCGGCTGGATCACGGTGAGAAGGTGCTGAACAAGCAAGACAAAGCTGGATGTAGATTACACAACATTGACCTCAGGTAAACGTTGCTAACAAAACATCTCCCACATACTTCACACTTCACAAACTAAACCTTGTGGGGTTTTCACTACCTCACTGTGTTTTTTATGATTATGTTTATACAGACATCAGCTAACTGGTGACTCTCTCTTGCAGCAAAGTGTTGGACTCCATGTATGATGTCCACACTGGTATCAGGACGGGCCATCATGTGGAGCAGGGCAGCACTTACAGCAACTGTTTCTCAGGTGGGCATCTGAAGCAGAAATGCACATTTACGTCTAAATACTGATACAGACGTCTGTGCAGATGTGAATAATATGAATATACAGTACTTCTATCTAATAATGTGCATTGTCATGCAGGTTCAGCGGTGGTGGACTGGATGGTGTTCATGCAGCTGGCTCTGACCCGTGTGGAGGCTGTGACGCTGGCCTCTGCCCTGCTGGAGGAGGGTTTCCTGCGAACTGTCGGCCTGAAGAGCGTGGAGGGTCTCCGCACAGCCGGACACTTCATGGATGACTCCAGCGCGTTATACAGCTTTGTAAGTACCACTGAGTTTAAATGCACTGATTTGTGACAGGTCATTACTGAATAATGCTGCACTAAGAATGTCACAGAAGCTTTTCAATGTTAATCTGAGACAGGTTGGGGTTCTGCTCGGATTAAAACATGTTTATCTTTAACAACAGTCTGACAGCTTAAAGAAGAGAGGCTGTGTAAAGGCAGAGACGTCGCTGTCTGCAGTGGAGCTGAGTGGAAAAGTGATAAAGAGAGGATACTTACTAAAACAGGTAAACACAGCCACGCTTAAAATACTATTTAGTACAAATTCCAAATAAAGCATCCTTCAAAATGTGTTTACAAATGATCTGTTAAGCTTTTGTGTTGCCGAGTTGTGAAAATGCCTTTGCCTGGTTGGACCTTTGGAACATGTTTAGACTTGATACACTGTGTGGCTGTGAAACCTTTTTTCTGTAGATGGATTTATACATTGATAACTGCAATATAAACTAAGTAGGAAAGTGGGAAAAACAGGATCCTATCTTGCTTTTTTCTCGTTCCCATTCTTCGAATTGTTATTCCAATATGTGGCACTTCTGCAAACACAGGGCCACTTGAGGAAAAACTGGAAGGTGCGACTGTTTGTGCTGCGCTCAGAACCTGCTTTCCTTCACTATTACGATCCCACTAAGGTGAGTGCACCTTAGACACAGTATTTTGTGACCTACTGTAAATTAGTGATGACAGAATTGAACAGAAAAGGTTTGAACCCAAACAAAGCAGTTGTTTTGTTCGCTTATGTCTCAGGGCGACGCTTTGTGACTCTGAAGCTGTCATGATTCATAATAGCTGTAATTCTCTGTAATCTGTCTCTTCCACCATCCTGAGTCAACCTCATCCATTTCCTGTCTTGTGTGACTTGTCAGGATGACATCAGTCCTGCTGGTGGTTTCTCACTGCGAGGCTGTCTGGTGTCTTCTCTGGAGGATAATGGAGTTCCCTCAGGTGAGTCACTGTCTCAAACTCCAGTGACCACACAAAAGGATTTTCATTTCAAAACATGTTTTCCCCTTTAAAATAATTACAAGATAGGGCTGGAAATTATGGAAAATTGTCTCATTTTTATCTCTGGACAGAGATTATGTGTGAGAGATTAATGTTTCCTTCTCAGACTTTAGACAGAGACAGGAAATGAACTGAAATGATTTTAATGATAGTGCTTAGTCTTAGCCTTTGCATTTGAGATTATCTCTCTTCTACCTTAAAAAAATAAAACCAACTATTATTTTATTCTACTTGTGATTGGTGCAAACTGTCCTGCTGCTGTAAAAGAAACACCAAATTAATCCAGAGCTGAAATAATACCTATGTTACTTAATGTAATTAAATTCAAACTACAACGACCACACTGATAATGGGTATAGGTTACTTTATTGATTATATCCCCGTCCTAACCTTTCCTCCCATTTAGGTGTAAAAGGCAACATCCAAGGAAACCTGTTTAAAATCATCACTCAGTCAGACACATGTTACTTCATCCAGGCTCCGACTCACCAGGAGAAGATGGTCTGGATAAATGCAATCAGAGAGCACACGTAGCGTAGTGGTGTAGAGTAGCCTAATAATGAACTGTTTTACATATCCGTAGATCAATTAGGCAGCAACCAAGAAGACAGAATTTACAGCGATTTGTAGCAACAAACTGTGAACATCCAGGCTAAATAAAAGTGTAACAAAGAATTTATCTTCATCTAAAAAGAGGAAAATTTGTCATTTTAAGTCTAATTTTTCTGTAAGTTGTTTAATGGGTTATAAAAGCTCAGTGATTGTAGCATTTTTCTATTGCTTATTCAGTTCAAGGTAAATAATTTTATGTTATTTACAAGATTTTTTCATTAATAAACATAATGATGTGGACTTTGTCCTTCATGTTGATTTTTTTCACAACTCCAGACAACAGTGATGCAACATATATTTACTCAAGTACTGTGCTTATGCAGACATTTGAGGTACTTGTACTTTATTTGAATATTTCAGTTTTAATTTAATTTAATTGGAATTTATAGACTACAATAAACTGTTCAATAATAAACGAGTGGTTCCAGTATTTCACCAATGAGTATTAAATATCAAATATTTGTGAAATTAGTTTTCCCATCTTTGCTACCCCATCAATCATCTAATAACTTTAAGTTTGTTTTGTTTTTGTTCATATATAATCCTCACATCATAGTTTCATACTAAATAATAATGTTGTGAGTGTTAAGATACCTATTCATTTGTACTCTGTGTGTTATGAAAAGGTCTTAAAACATCTAATGTTTTACTCAGTTGAATATTTTTCATGGTTTTGTATTATTTACTTACATAAGTACAAGATCTGACGTCAAGATGAAGCACAAGTAGAGGCAAGACATGCTTCAGGAGGCATTCGTCACAACTATTGAGTTTTAGTGCAGGCTGGCTGGAGGCGCTCCCAACAATCATAGGCAAGCACTCCCACTCAGCCGGCTGAGTCGAGCCTTTATCTGAATGACTCAAGCTGAGCTGGTGTTGATTGAGTTCACTGGAGTCATGAGTGACACAATACCTCAGTAATTTGTGATCCTATACTGTACAATGGGTTTTGGAGTAAATCCAAGTCGAGGTCACTTGACCACAAAGTTGAAAACAACAACAAAAATAACAACAAAGTGATTTATTGCAGTGAAGTATGTCTGTATGAATCATTCACGTGAAAAGTGCTAGTGGTAAAAGAAAAGTACAGAAACCAGGAGGCGTTTGCACCTTTTCAAAGTCAAAGTTGGCACGTTAACTGAAAGTAACACAAGCAAATCTTTCCATGCACTAATGTGGGCTACTTAATTCTTTAACATTATTACACCTGTTACAGTACTTCGTCGGGCACAGACTGACAATCAATTGATTTTCGGAACATTCAGCTTCATGCAGGCGCTCGTAAACATAAGTGCTTTAAAAGGTTAACGTCCGAGCAATTACAGACAGATATCTAAATTCTCTTTTTAACTGCACCCATCATGTTTGCACAAACAACGACCAATGGAAAATATTCTAACTCAGACTGCATTGTTTAACACTTAACTCACTTCACTGCAAATCACATTCTTTAGTTGATTTAAGACATTATTTACGACTGTTACATTCAGTCAGTATCTTCAAGTCTCCAAACAGGTAATCTAGTGAAGGCACTTAGTCTTAACACATGATTACGAGGCAGGTTGAAATTAAGTTTGCAACTGGAAACCAAACATCCCCATCATGGGTCAATGTATTCACCCAAGAAGGAGCTCTACTCTAATCTTACGTATTGTATACTGTCCTTATGTTATAACACCCTGTTTATCATCTGTGTGAGACGCTGGTGTTAGGCCACCTTGGTGAGCTGTAGATCTCCAAAGACTCGTAAGGCAGTGAGGGAGGCCAGCCGGGAGATGCGGTGGCTGAAGCCACAAAGAGGCTGTCCATCCACTAAGATACGAAACTGCTGGTGCTCACAGACGATCTCCATCTAAGAGTCAGAGGGAGTACAGAGGAAGAGGAGGTTACGTATGAAGCTTAACTTTAGTGCTGTAGATCAAAGTATTCACAAGTGGATTCCTGTTTTGTTTGAATTTAATCCACATGCACAAACATGCATTAACACCTCCTGCTGAAGTTGCCAAAAACTGTAGTAACGCACCAACAGAGAGAGACTGCGAGCTCATAAACAAAATGATCCTGAATGTGTGAAACACTGGATGTAAACTATCTTCTGAAGAGCAGCATATTAGTGATAAACAGAACTGTAATGTTAATGTTTGTATTTCCTCTGTACTGTTGCTTTGGAAAACAACATATTACTGCCACGGCAACCAAACATACAAAGTTACTTATTGTGCATCTTTAAAAGCAGATTACGTTACTGGGTGATTCACAGTGCAAAGAATAAATCATCAAAATTGTCAGCCACTGGAACAGGAACAAAATCAGCAGTAACAACATTTCAACATTTGTCTGGTTGATTGGTGGCAATATCAGATTTCAAGCTGTTTCCACTGTGTCAATCTGTGTCACAAAATGTACCTTGAAGGCTTCGCCGGGTGCAAAAGGAAAGAAAGAGAGGGTATTTTCAGAAGGACCCCACTTTCCCGCCAAGCGAGCGTTGCGTTGGACAGCCTTATCCGTGAAGCTGACCTTTAGCTGGAGACCCACATCACCCTCTGTTTCCTCCTCCTGAGGCTTGCTAGACACAGTCACCTCAATGCTGTAAAAACACCCGAGACGTATCAGGAGCAGGTAACGTGCAACATGCACAGAAAAGACATTTGCCTCCCCTATCTGTCTGTGTTTGTTTTCTTCTAACTCTAATCTAAAGAGTATAAAACTTTGCAGATTCATTTGACAACACTGACCTCTTCTGGTCTGTACGTCAACTGAGAGGTGGTAATGAACAAGACAAAATATCTCTTCTTTATCACCTTAGGTACTATGACCATCAGCAAAGCAGATAGTCTGAATAGCATATACAACAGGCTTGTTGCCTTGTTTCTACAGGAGTACAGAACCTCAAAACCTCAATCATTAAAAAAACCCCACCTTTTTTCATGTGCATTTAATTCTGGTTAATTCTTGATTTCATTGTGCAGACATTTTTGTGTCATGTGTTATTTTATTGCATATCTTAATTTTTATGATAATAACTGTTTTCATATTTTACATTTGTACATGCAGCTACTAAAATATTAAATATACAAAATATACTTCATTATTACTTCAATGAAACAGTATCACAGCAATATGAGAAACCATGTAAACATAACAATCTATTGTTTTAATAAATAATGGACAAATTTGTGTCTTGCACACCATTAAATTGGATAACTTTGATTCTACACAGAAAAAAAGTGTTTTTTACCTACAGCATCTAGGATCCTTTGAGAGCCTTTGTCCTTATAAGTCCCCTCATGTTCTGCAGCTAAAAATAAGTTCCCTGGCATAAAAAGTTCCTGCATCACAGTATATTTTTACACAGCAGCTATGTTTTTTTTATGCAGCCTAATTGTCATCTTTAACTGGACATAACTGACGACTGAATGAATAAATAGCCAGTTGATGTTATCAACCAAAGAATTTCCAGAGGGACTCTTTACTTTTCATGGGATTTGCAGCTCTCCCACGTACATCCACGGAGTAGCCTATAATTAGGTAACGCACTGGCATTACAAAGATATTTTCCCAAAGCAGGGACTCAAACACAGACAACAGCTGCGTATCTGCCTTAAAATTCAGTTGTATTGTAAACCACGGCATCGTTATCGCGAACTTTAATAGGCTTCCACGTCATATGTGCACGAGCAGCCAGTTGATATGAACAATGCATAATGTAGAACTGTATTGCAAAATAAAAACATGAGCGTGCACCAACCTTTTGGGGTTTTTGTTAATAATTCCCATAACGACGAGTTTCATTGAGGGCCGCATCCCACCTTTTATCTCTCCCATATACTCCCCCTGTGAAACAATGGGGATGAAAAGATCAGCGGTCACACACAATGCGGCCTCCGGTTTGACAGGACGACGCATTTTATTATGGGAGGATATAACTGTTGATCTCTCATCATGCAATCTGCGGTGCGCTGCAGCTTATGGCACCGATGGGAACAATAGCTTTATTGATCCGGATTTTTAAACAATCGGTGACTCAGCTGCACAAACTATGCTGCTGCGTTTTTGTCATTATGTCTATAGGTAAAATATTTAGAATCAAATCATAGATCTGCAGAAATGTCTCATCACATGCATTGCCAAATAAAACAAAAACCGACTACGTACATTTTTTTTGTTGTCCGTTTCTTCCATTCCACTCAGGGCGTGATGCAGTGTGGACGTTTCGAGCGGTGATGCCAACTGAAGACTGAATGACTCTGCCTCCAGCTGGCAAACCCCGCCTGCGGCCTACTACGTTGTCATAGAGACAGCCTCCCAGTGTAGCAGTGATGGTGGAAGAGAGGGGAGTAAATGACAGTCTGAATAGACACAAGTCAATTCACTTCTAATGATGTGGACAAAGCTGTTTCTGGGACTAATATCTGAGTATTTGTTGCGTCTCCTTATTGTCATTTCAGACCGTATGGTTCCTGTGCACAGTACAGTACAGCCAGTATGTCTCTGGGTCTTAGTAGCCTAAGTGCTTTCATTTCTATGATAAAGTCGTTCTGTGTGCGTCCTGTCTTTGAGAGTTCAATGAACTGTAGTTAAAAAAAAAAACAACAGGAAAATATCTTTGCCAATTTGACAACACATGATGCATATCATTTAGAAAAAAATGGTGCGAAGTGAGAAAACACAGCCAAATATGGAAGCAACCTGTGGGAAGCTACAGAAAATACAACCAAATACAGAAGAAATCTGCAAACAATGAAAGGCAAAATCCAAAACCAAGTATGGAAAACACACTGTGGGGTCCTGAATCATCCAACGCTTAAGAGGAGGGGAAACCCGTACATTAACATTTTACTAGACCACTGAGGACCGGTCAGTAACTTCAAGAGTCACCATAGCAACAAACATGTCCAAGTTGAAGCAGCATTTCACTTTCTTCTACCATATTTGATCATTTTACCATAGTGGGTTTGTGCGTTTTGGCAAATTGTCAGATTGATCTGCTTATATTATTTATTTTAGTTTGTTTGTTTGCACGGCTTCTCCTAACTTGCACTGTGCTGAGTTCCTCGCCCCCTGTGTCACTGACCTGGTGCTGCCCTTTCACTTCACGGTTCTCACTCAGCATTTCTAAATATTAAGACACAGCATCATCATATTCCCTCATGATCTAAACAAAAACTGTAAGTGGACATTGTTAGTACGTTCCCAGCTACAGAGCTAAATTAAATCACTAACAGCCCATAGACTAATAATCATGATGATGTCCTACATTATTTTTCAGCAATAAAGATTAGTGAGCCTGTTTTGGTTTTCATGTTGATTTTTTTAAACAATATGCATAGTCATCACAGGTACATTACTGCTCCAATACTTTCGAAGGGTATATGTACATGCAGGTGAAATTTAGTATAATATAAGTATTGAGAAGCGTACACTGTAAATGGTTTAGTGAAGTACAAGTACCTCAAACAGCAGTCTGGGTCTTCTGTAACAAGCTGTTTCGTTTTTCCGACGGCCCCTGAAGGCACCAGCCGTTTTGCCACAGCCTCCTCGTGCAACCTTTGACCAACCAGCGCTCGAGAATCAGCTGATGTCGTCACATGACCGGGGCTAACGTGCGCTCACCTAGCCGCCTTCAATAACAGGTCAACAGACAGCAGTGGCTAGGAATGTAAATAATACAACATTTAGGGGCAAACAGCACAAAGAAATGAGTAAGTAGCTTCACTGAATAATCACTAACGTGTAACTGCTCAATATGTGTGTCGGGATGAGCGTCTGTTAGCTGTTACGGAAGTTAGCTAACTAAGTTAATGTTTCGGCTTTAGCAAGTCAGCACCATTGTAGCTAAAGCTAATGCTAACTTGACAATAAGTAGCTGTCAAATCTGAAAAGAGTCATTCGGGGTCGATGGAAACGTTGGCGTTTAATAACCCTTTTCACAAGAGCTCACAAGACACTTGTTTTGTTCCCTGTTTCTAATGCAACGTGCAGGGTTTGTTTGCGCAGCAATTAAAGGCACAGATGACTGAATTCTGTTGTATGCAACATATCGCTTACAAATAGTGTAGATTCTGCTTCTGAATGGTGTATAATTAAGGAAAGTAAGCATGGATCAAACGCTGGGACATGTAAATTAAACATCTTTAGTAATTCACAAAGCAGGATTATGCTACTTGATGATGAAAATGAAAGAGGAGTAATTACACATAACGTACGGATCAATAATTGTACTGAGAATAATATAAAAATCTCATTAATGTCAGTGCCAGAAAGTCAGTTTTAGTACTGTATAGAATTATTCAGCTTCAATGAATCCATGCTTATTTTCCTTGCTCTGTTGTTCACTCATACTGCCATGTCATTTACTGAGTGGAAGTATGAGGAAACAGGGCCTACATATTAACAAATACAGATCATTTTTCCACACTCTAAAAGAGTCATTGCTTTTTTAAACAAACAGGCTCGTGAAGAACCAACTAACCCACAGTTTATTAGGCAAAAGACTTAAACAAATACATACCTGTTGTTTATAGAGAGAGAATGAAGGTTCAGTATATTGTATATGATTTTACTGGAGAATACATTTTTAATAATAATTGTATTTATGGTAAAGGGGTGAAACACTTGCTGTGAGGAGGAGATACAAAATGCTTAAAGTAATGACAAATATAATTAATAAATATATGAGTAATGTTTAGTAGTTTATTCTGGTAGTTTCATATAGCACATACATTATGTTGCTTTATTAAACTATATAAACTCAAACTGTTTCTTCTTGTTTCAGGTGAAGAAAGGGTGCTCCTTGGCTTCATGTTGGTAAAAGTGCCTCTCCAGTTGTGACCACTGAGCAAAGCAGTGTCATCGTGACCATGGCCATGCATCCTTTTGGTTGTGAGGCAGAGACCTCACTCCAGGACCTGTTTGAGTACTTCAAGAGGTGCCTGCGACATGGAGAGTGGGAACTGGCCAGTGCCTGTGTCCCACAGCTGGTCACTTCCACAGGAGGACTTTCAAAAAACCTACAAAACATAATCAGAGCTATTGTCTGCCATCCTTACAAATTAAAGTGAGTCATATAACTAAAGATTCAAGTGACATTAGTTTTTTTCTTGTGTGTAGAAATGTGAGCTAGAGAAATCCCATGTAATTCAGTATTGTTATTAAGTTGTGCTTTGTGTTCATGTTTTAGATGGGAGTCTGTGGGCAGTCCACACAAACTGGCTTGGTTTTGGCTTCAGGTCCTGGAGAAATGGACAGAAGAGCAGGTAATACTATGAATATAGGAGTTCTCAGTGTCATACTTATTTGACTCAGATGTTTTTTGTTAGTATTATTTTACCAAACACATTTTTTGTGAAATATTTGCTGGACACAAAAAGGCAGTCTCCAAAAATTCCTCAAAAGAGATAATATTGTGTTGTGAAATTGTTTGGAAATGCATCTGAAACATCACCAACTGTGTGACCTACTGTTGTTTTTCAGCTTTTTCCCAGCATCAGGAAAGAGCTGGAATTTATGCTTCTTCTGGAGGAGCTGGGCTCGGAGGGAATATCAGAGAGAGATGTCAAGGTTAATATTATGTTTGCACCTGCTTGCAATAAAATCTGTAGTTGATAATGAAATATTTTAAAGTAGACAATAAATGGTTTAATATGTATTATTATATTCACAGACTGTAATTACACGCAGACTAAGTGCACCAAGATTAGCTATATCTGTGTTTTGACTACTGTTATTAGACAAAGTGACTAAGATAATTTACCTGTCACCAGGAGCTGCACCAGGTCTTCTTGGACACACGGTCAAACGAAAAGGCTGCAGTGTGTTCGAGGACAACAGATGCTGCTGTTGAGTCTTGCCTTCAAACCTTATTGGAAAAAAAGAAGTCCAGACTGGCCCAGTCTTTAGCCCATTTCTTACAGGTAGAATGAATCGTATTATGTTCGTAAAGTAATTAGCTAACATGTAAAAACACATAATCTCAAATAAAAAATTATAATTTTTTATTAAGCTTATAAAGTGTGTTAAAATTGCTTCAAATGTTAATTATTAATTTAATTATTTAAAACAAACAGTCAAATATATAAATTATACTAATAATGCAAATATTTTCCTCCACAGGACCAGTCATGCACAGACGACCATACTCTGCAGCACACATTTATCCAACACCTGATGAAGAAACTAGGAAAGCCAGAGAGGAACCCGGAGAAGGTGGAGGAGTGGGTGGAGGAGATATATGCTGTGTTGGCTGTGATGCCGTGGGGCTCTCGTAGAAGCGGCGGGCAGTTTGAGGCACTGTGTGAAGCACTGTGGGCAGCCAGAGATGGCCCCCTGAAAGAGGAGAAGATCTTGAACGCACTCCTTCGCCCTCAGTGTGATGCGCTGGTTTCTGTGTACTGCTCCACTGCTCTGAGGCTTCAGAGGGATCATCTGCTGAGAAGCATGCCTGACACACAAGGTAATCTGAATGTCAGTGAACTTAAGAAATTTTTGTATTTTTACTGGATAGGTTACTTGATTAGGTAATCATAGTAATCAAGGCATTTTCACAACAACTAAATGAAAAGAGTGGGGTTGTGCTCCTTGTGTTACTCAGGTCTTCTTTGAACCCCAGAGAACTGATTTCACTTGATGGAATGAGTTATTATATGGGACCTTTAATAGTTCTCTTGGGATGTATGAACTGTTCCATAGATCTGAAGTAAGGAGATCGGATTCATGTTAACTATATTACAGGAAGATTGCTTTGTAAAAGAGTTGTGTGTTCGTACAGATAAGTTCCTCTTCTGCGCTGTTTTTGTGGTCTGTTTGACTTTTGTTTTAAAGTACTGATACTGATAAGACTCTTACAGTCTGAGATTGAACTTTCTTTGCATATAGTGTTGGAGGAAAAGCACTGGCATCACCCCTTTCCTCTTTTAATTACACTTCTGCTTCTGTGGTGTTAAAGCTGTTGCAGTTAGTTTCTTTAATGCAGACTTCCTTTTCGTATGATAATGTCTTAACACCACATTTAGACTATATGCTAATACTGCAGTGCTCCAGCTCGATCTCTCTGCTTAGGCAATCAACACAAATCCTTTTCTCTTATCTAGAGTCGAGCCTCACATACAACTCAATTCTTTTCCTTTGCCACCTCTCTATTTGCTGGATTCCTGGCCTCCAAATACTTCTTCATTCATTTTCTTAACTATCCCACTTTTTGTTTTCTAACCTCTTCATACTTTCCTGTACTTCCTCATTCCACCTCCATGACTCCTTGTCATCTTTTCTCTGTCAAGCAAGCTTTCCCTTTCCCTCAAAAAAAAAAAAAAAAAGGTGGCACACTATGTTATACTTACGCCTCCCACAGTATTTTGTTTGGCGTTTCTAAGAGGCAGCAATGGGATATTTCTATTTTGAAATATGCTTTGCAATTCTATAAAGATTCACATACACAACCGTTTTACAGTACCTTCCAACTTACAGCGTTTCCTTTCACTAGCACTGCTTTTAAAATTACACTGTTGTGTGTTATGGGCTTTTTTTGTTGTTGTTGAGTTTGCACTTTTCTTGTTCCCTTCCCAGTTGACCTCCCTGAAGCAGAGAAGCTGACTCTGAGTTTATGTTGCCACAAAGATCGTCCATCCATTTGGAAGACTGTGTATTTTGAGTGCCTTAGTAGTGGGAAGCACTTCTTGGAACAGGTCTTGGTAAGTGTACCAGGGCTATTGGAAAAATGTCAATACTGACTTAAATATAGCATATGGACAGACGTCTTTGTGTAGCATTTCAGTGACATTTTTGCCACTAGTACAAGATCCATATGATCAAGTACATTTGGTTAGTAACTGAAGGTGATGAAATTCAGTAATGCAGTAAGTTTGTTTCCTTACTGTAGGTCACTGCACTTGACCTGATTAAACATGAGGAGTTTTCTCAATTGAAAGATCTGCTGCAGCTGGAGTTCCAGCCATTGTCTCGTCTGCTGCTGCTTCTGGGATGGACTCAGTGCCGCAGTCTGAGCTCAGCTCAAAAGATGCTCAGCATACTTCATCAAGAGCAGGTCTGAACTGACACGTCCCTCCTCGATTACAGCTATTTAAATGTACCTTTAGTGGAGACTGATCACAGATCAGCTCACTGATTCATATTTCCCAAACTCTGTATGATACACAGTGTTTGTTTGCTGATAAACTGTTTATCATCTCTTTAGGCACCATCCAATGACTCGGTTCTACAGGAATTTGCTGACCTTTTGTCTTCTCAGCTTGAAATACTTGAATGGTGCAAAAACAACACTTCGTAAGCATTTGTTTTTCTCTTTTTGACTTTTAACTGGCATTTTAGTCCATCTTATTCATTATGTCTTTTATTTATGATGTATTATCTTCTGTATATCTTGTTTCTTTTCTCCTTTTCTGTTTAGGGATCTTTCCATGGATGCATTGCTGGCACAGCTTCACACTCTAGATAATCATTCTGCTCTCTATATCCTGCATTCCCTGACTCCCTTGCCTCAGTTTGAGGAACACAGGATACTGGATCTGTTGCAGAAACTGCCAACCTCACCGGGAACAGGTTTACATTACTCACATTTGCCTGATGCTTACTAAAAGAATGCTGATAGCGTTGTTTCATAGTATGTGTTTAAGGGCCAGCAGTAATTTAGTAGCTTAGTTAGTAGAGCAGTTATCTGCAAACCCGATGGTCAGCGGTTTGATTCCAGGGTTCTACGGGCTACAGATTGAGGTGTAAAGTATGTCATTAACAATGCTTGTGGTTCTTTTTCTGCACAGATGACACTGAGGCCATCAACACTCCCCCTCCTGGTGTGCTGAGGAACATAGTTTTGTTCCAAGGGTTCTGTGCCATGAAGTATGCCATCTATGCACTCTGTGTGAATGCACATAAATACTCAAATTGCACAGAGTGCAAGTCAATACAACAGCAACACCACGGCGAAGCAGAAATGGATCAAACCTCAACTTCCTCAGATGGTATGATGATTTCTGCAGTAAAGTTTTAGTTTGATGACAGATGATAAAAATGTTTCCTGTCTGCTAATTCTTTCTGATTATATAATCTCGATTGCAAAAAGAGTAGAAATTGATGACATGCATAGACTGTTTCAGTTTCTGAATTAGTTTTGACTGTGTTAAATCAAAGTAGTCCAGTAAAAACAGAAGTAAAATATTACACTACAATATTACAGGCCAAACACTGGTAATTACCTGGGTAGGTAAAATTAAGAACATTCAATTCTAATTATTGTCAAAAAAATAAATCAGCAAATGGACTGACAACAAATGATGCCCAGCAAACACAAAGGAAAATAGTTGACCAAGACATTCTAATTAAAAATATCACATCATTCTTAAAGTCATATCATTACAACAGATTTGTTGTCAGTTTTAAAAATTGACTGGAACATCTAGGGACAAATAGAAGATTTCCATTTTTGCTCCTTAAATTCATGTTTGTGTTTTATTTCTGCAAGGGGAAGCTTTGATTTTTGTTAAAGTGGCTTTGTTAATCATTTTTTAAAATCATATTGTAGCCTTATTGTTTTCTGTTATTGGTTGTCTTTTCCAGGTTGCCATTTGCAGTTCCAGCACTACTTGTCAGAGTGTCAGCTCTATCTGGAGGCCGTGCCTGCCATGTTCCGCCTGGAGCTCTTGGAGAACATCTTTTCCTTGCTTTTTCTATCCACTGCTGACTTGTTGCAGCAGCATCAAAAAGATACAAATCAGGACAGTTTACCACATACAAAAAACACAGATGTTGAATTTGGCGCCAAAGGAAAGATTGATGAGACTGAGGACAGTACGAGGGAGAGACAAAAGGGTTGTGAAGGCTCACCAACAGCAGCCCATCGTAGACACCTGGATCTGGGACACTTCATCCGCGGCTGCAGGGGGTTTCTGGTCGATGTGACGGCAATGGAAGGTTTTCTGAAACTGCTGAAAGAAGGTTTGGAGGGAATGTGTGTGGTGGGCCAGCAGGAGGGACAGGAGGCAGGAAGAGCTCTCTCTCAAGAGGCTAAAGCGGCGGAGAGTCTCGGCTGCTCAGTGACAGCTGACACATTTGGGGCTCGCTTGCAAAGGTTGTCCAAACGCACTGCAGAGGCTCAGTGGAGGCTGCAGATCATCACCAGCAACCAGGGCAGCGGAAGTGGTGAGATGCCAACATTTACAGTACCTCCTTTTACACATGCAGGACAAAACAAAAGCAGAAAGTCAAGAACAACGAGGGTAAGTCTCGTTAAATTTATTTGCAGGTTCAGAAAGTCCTCTCCAGATGTCAGCATTCAGTTGTGCTTCCACTTCACTGGGACACGGCAAGAGCTCAAGTCTGAGGAGGAGGAGAAAACCAGGGAGACATACGACAGAAAGACAAACCTCCATAGAGAAACACAATGGAGAAGTTAGCACGAGTGCATCAGGTAAGGCATAAAGACCTATTTGTCCTTTATGTTAAAATCTAATTGAATAACTTTTCTTATACCCCAGCTTCTTAATTTCTTTCTGAAGAAACCAGAGATCACCAACAATATTATTGTGAACTTAAAATAGCAGGAAGCCCCATTTCAGAAATCTATGAATGGTTGAATAAGAATTGTTTTGTTCTTTATCAGATGGTGGAGGAGCGACAGCGGCAGGTTGTGTGGAATTGGATGTATGTCCATGTGGAGGTCCTCACACCTGGCTGATCCCTGCCATGTTGTCCCCTCCAGAGTCTCTGCTAATTTCTTGTATCCGCAGAGGAAACTTCATGGAGGCACGGCAGGTCTGTGTGGTAAACTACACTGAAAAACTAAAATGTCAATCTCTATTTAGTTGACTGGGAGAGAATAGTTCTTGCTTTTATTTGGTTTTGTATAAGTTAAAGTTTTCATTTTGACATTAAATATTTCTTAACATGTATTGGTCAACATGAAAAGTTGTAGAAACTTAGTTTGAGTGCTTTGTATGTCTTGTCTGTCTTGCAGGTGTCTCTGGTGTTCGATCTGGGGACGTCTGCCTGTTGTGGCGAGTTGGTGTTTATGGAGCGTTACAAAGAAGTTCTGGCAGAGTTGGCGCAGGTAGAGCACAAGATGGAGAAGCAGTCGATGTCTTCATCCTCATCCTCCTCAGAGGGCTTGGGGTCAACAGCCATATCAGGGACAGGAAGGACCCGGGTGGGCAGCAGTGGGCGGTCAACACTGCAGGCCATCGGAAGTGCTGCTGCTGCAGGTTCAACATTCTTTACTTTTGTCCTAATGTTTCTCACTCTTAGTTGACTTAGTTTTTCTTGAATTAAGCAGAGAAGTGTGTATTGCCTGAAATCATTAATTGTTCTGTTCCAGGCTTCGTTGTTGCTTGTATCCACGTTTACCTGCCTGCAAGTATAATTAATCAAATGAGGATTACACTAAAAATATGATCATCATTCTAAAATACAGTGCTAGAAATTTTAAAATGTTTTAATTAAAAACATTATAATTAATTAATTGTCAGTAACTGACATTGTGGAAGTTTGAAGAAAATAAGCACATAAATGCAGCAATCATTTGTTGTAATACCATCAAAAATGTTCCATGTATGTAGTAGGTTACTCATAGATGTGACTTGTGTGTGTCCTTCCCTGCAGGTGTGGCTGTCTATTCCATCTCAGACATAGCTGACCGTCTCCTCAGCACCCCTGCTCACCCGATGTCCTCTCTGGAGGAATGCTACTGGCTGAACTGCTGCTCTTCAGACCCTTCTGGCCTCGTTTACGCCCTCCTGGACGAGCTCAGCCCAGCAGCCATGGCTGCCTTTGATCTGGCATGCTGTCACTGTCAGCTTTGGAAGACGTCTCGACAGCTACTGGACACAGCAGAGCGCAGACTCAGCGGCAGTCTGGAGGCTCGAGGTATGAAGCCTGAATTTTAGTAATGTCAGTGATGGTTACAGGGCAAATTTATTATATGGAAACTGGAACAAGACCAATATTACATATATTGAAGTTATTAGCAACTTTACATGGGTAGTAATTTTGGTATTCACTGTCCTATCTTGGTTGTAATCCCTGTCTTCCTCCCCAGGAGTAAGAGTTGACCGTAAGCTTCCTCATTCTGAGGGGATCTGTGGATTTCCCATGGTATTACAACAAATCAACAAGATCCTGAATCACTCTGCCACTAATAAAGGTCCTGTGAAAACAGGTGAATTATTATTATTATTATATTCTGTTAGTCTGGTTAAATGGCCAATCACATCAAAAATATGACCTACATTTAAAGTTAAAACAGTTTCTTATTCATCCATTGTTCACAGAAACTGTTGCGGAGGACCAAGTGATGGCCAGTCCATTTGGTTGCTGCGTTCAGGAAGTGCTCCTGTGTTGCCACCCGATACTGAGTGAGGATAACATTGCTGCTCGGCTCAGTCTTGCTCAACGCTTGGAGACCACGCTTCACATTCTGAGTACTGCTATAGATGGCGCAGGTCAGCACAGTAACCAGAGCTTTTCAGATGCACTAAAGATAACTTTTTTTTTGTCAGTCAAATTTCTATCATGCTGAAAAATAGAATTATTCTAATCCTATCAGTCACAGTATTTTCAAATGCTTATCTTGGAGCATGTGTGTCTCATGTTACTCATGTTACCTTTCTTATAACAGAAGGCAATGTGGGCAGCGCTCTCCTGGCACTGTTGGTTGAACAGGCCAATCTGAAGCAGTCAGAGCTGGACGTTCACCCTGTTCGCTCGAGCATGAAGCAGCTGCTTCGTTCTCTGGACCTGCTCTGTCCCTTCGAGCCAGACAGAGACCTTGCCAGACCAGATTACGTACGCAGTTTCCTCGACTATGTCAACACGCTGGCATCTGTGCTGGTGCGCAGCCATGGTTCCGAAGGTGAAATAATTAATCACTGAGGAGATGTGATGTGCTTTTTGCATCCATTTGAATAATGTTTGCAGAACTTTAAATAGAAGAAGAAGTTTTAGAATCCGCTACTTTTATCCATTGACAGCAACGTCTAACTACACCTCTTTCTTGAAACTTTCTTCCACCACCTTCATTACCTCAAAATTTTGTAAAACCATTCCTAAATTCTGCCTATGTCAGCAGTCATCAGTTGTTTTAACTTGCCTCTCATGTTCTTTCTCATAGACCACAGCAATGACGTGAAGCTTGGTAATCCACTTCTGGTGTTGATTCAGTCCCCATTTCAGCTTCTCTCCCACCTGCTATTTGAGAGACAGGTGTCTCCTGACAGGTACACAAAGTGGTTAAACCTTGTTTGTGTGAACATCACAAATACGCCTGTAGTAGTGTAGTGTAGTGTGTTTAATCAGCCACATTTGACTTCATTCAGTGGATGCTGACTGCACAAAAACACACATGTAAACCTACCTGCTGTACTATGAAATGATACAATGCGAGATAAATTCCCTTGTGTTGCAGAGGCAGAGAATCATTCCAAATGTGTTAAAATGCATAAACACACATTTGATGTATTCTTTCATTTCTCCAGTAAACTAAATAGAAAAACAACTCAGTGTAAATTGTTTCCCATTTCTTTATATGCTGTTCAGAAATATTGCAACATTTTATGATCTGCTATATCATACCATCAAAAATTTGGTGAAACTAATAAGAATGTACCACGCAAAAGATGATTTTCTAAATATGAGGTGTTATTAGAGATGTTGCAGGTTTCAGTTTTGATATTTCTCTAGACGGACAGTAAACCCTCTTTTAATGACGTTGTGCAAGAGATGATATACAACAACTATGAGAAATATTTTTGAGGTGTTTGAAGGCAACAGTTTATCTTACTACTTCATGTCCTGGTTGTCTCCAGAGTGCTATCCTTGCTGCAGCAGGGAGGTCTGCGACTGAGCGTCCAGCAGGTGGTTGTCCAGCGATGCTGTGAGGCTTTGCCTCTGTGGTTCTCCTGTCCAAGTGCTGACAGAGACACCAGTGAGGCCAAAACAGACGATGGCCTCTTCGGCATTGCCAGTTTGTCTGTCCTCCTGCAGCAGCATGCTCAGGAGCACATGCCAACTCTGAGAATCACAGAGCCTCAGTCTGATCCAAGTTCTGAGTCTGAGACTTCAGTGGAAGACTCTGTTACACCTACCACCCTCTCCAACTTTCCACCTTCTAGTTCATCCTCCTCCTCATCTTCCTCTTTTCTCCTCACACCATCGGCTTTGTCATTCCTGAAGTCCCACTCCCCTTTACTGGCCACACTGGCATGTCTGGGTGCCTGTAAAGGTGAAACGGCCAAGACACAACCCTCTGGATGGTCTGGATATTTTCGCAGTGGACGTAAAGAGGTCGTCCTAGATGGTGAGCAGATTTCTCGTGAGGTAGATAACCTTCTGAAAGAGTTCCCTATTCTCCAAGCTTACCTTCACACCATGGCTGAACCAGTGCTGGGCACCCTGTTAAGTGAAGGGGAGGAAGGCTCTGCTGGACTAGGTGTGGTTCTTTGCGGGAAACCTCTTGTCAGTCTCATTCTGTCTGGGCCTCAAGAAGAAGCTGCCCAGGCTGTGGCTGCTGAGGCCTTCCAGAAAGCTCTGGTATCAAAAGACCTGAGCCGAGCCTTGAGCCTGCTGGAACTGTATGGGCAAGGCTGCGGCCAGGAGGTGGTGCTAAGAGACCAACTGCTTGCCTGTGCAGCCTTAGAAGGTGAGCGTAAATATTAAATCTATTTTAATGAAAAGCAGCTGATTCACTTTTATCTCATGGCTTTGTTTATATTTTCTTAAAAATACTAGTACTAGTATCCTTATAAGGATGTAGTGATGTTAAGCTCAAGCATGTTTTTGTAGAAAACTTACTGCTGAGACTTTCTCCACCTTTACCCAGCTGCTTGTCTTTACATGTACACGTATTGCTGAATCATCTAAGTCATTTATAAAGTAAAAAACTAAATACTAGATCATCTGAGGATTTTCCGTTTTCCTCTCTTTTGTATCTTTCCATCTTTCATTTTATGACAGTTTTAGTGACATTTGATAGATGAAGCAGTCAGTAAGATTATTAAATAATGAACATAATAATTAGAGACTATAATTAATATTTTTATCAATTATTTTTACTACGAACCTGGAATTTTGTAAACATGTAATGTAATGAGAAATAACTTTTTCTTTTCTGTTTTTTTTTTTAGATGGAGATGAAGGTATAGGTCAGTTGTTTCGTGTACAGGATGCAAACCTGCGAGCCCGTGTTGCTCTGCAGGGGCTGGAACAATGGCCCCTGGCAGCCTGTTTGGAGCTACTCAAATTTTGCCTTAATGATCCGAGTACAGAGGCTTCATTGAAAACAGAAGTAGAGCTTAAGAAAAAGGAGTTGGACATCTATCGTCGGGTAATTCTTAGACTTGAATTATGATTTATTTTATTTCTATCATTGAGAAGTACTGTGCTGTATGCAGAATGTGTCACATCAACGCAACCATACAAAACCTGACGAACAAAATCATAACAGAGTTGCTATGATTCAGCAAAAGATGGCTGTAATTTTGCAAGTCCATACTTGCTTGTTTAATGTGTTGTTGTGATACATGCGGTACGTGTTTTTATGTGTTTTTGACATAATGTCTTTGGAATGATTGTACACTGCAGTCAGAGATGTAATTTGACTTCCACTCTGACATGCCAACTGTTTGTGCTTTATTTCTTTGTCATAGATGCTGAATTTACAGCCTCCGTTGCCCTGGGCTACTTGGCAGGAGCTGAGGACCGAGTCTGAGACTAAATCTGAGTCCATGTTATCGTTGATGCTGGAAGCAAAGGTAGGTACAGCACACTTCCAGCAGTGAAATTAGTAAACATTCACACATTATCTATAAGATCTCAAACACAAACACTGTATTATCCCAACTAAATACATTAGTATTTAATTTATATAATATAAAATGTAATTAATATGTTTTCTTTCTTGAAGGAGTTTACTCTTTGTGCACAGTGGGTGGAGTTGTATACTGTGTCTGACCAGCTGAAACTGCAGCTAAAGACTGAACATTTACTTCATCTGCTGGAGAACGGACAGACAGATGAGGCTTTCCAGGTCTGGACCACTCAGCGTCTGGTTACATTGACACAGAAAACATTTTTGTTTTTGTTTAAAGTCACAAGAAACGTCAGATAATTGTTTGATCTAATTTTAGTCTTTTTATATGTGTTTAACAAATGTTTCTAACACTGTTACAAATGGACAGATATTTAAAGGCATCTACTGTAGTTTTTGCCTTTAAAGACACAGCTGTACATATTTGTTTTATGTTTTTGATATGAAAAAGTAATATAGGTCCCTATACATGTGAACATACACTTATCAAACACTTGACACCTGTACAAGTGAATGTAACCTAACACAGAAGCCATGATGTATCAGCTACCTTCAGGAAGCTGATAGAAGTTAAATTATCAGAAATATGCTGAATGTTTATTAAGAGGCCATGAATAAAGGTGGTAATATACTGGGCTGAGCTATATTCAGAGTTCTCTTTACTGCAGCTTTTTGTTTTCATTTCCTCCTCTCATCACTTATTTCTTTAGTTACTTGAGGGCCTCTCTGATTTCGTGGTGGGCTTGGAGGTTTGTGAGCGTGCTTTGGACCGCCGCCCTGGATTAGCGGCCTGTCACTTCCTAGCTGACTACCTCACCCTGCATTTTCAGAGGCAGGTGTCTCCGGCACGTCGACAGCACATTCATGCTCTTCATCTGGGCTCCAAGGTTTGTGATCAGCAGCTGTTTATGCTCCAAACTAAACCTAAAAAGCAAACATATAAACAGCTGAAATAACCGGTAGATTTAAGATGGATAATATTTCATAAATAATTATCATCAACACATTTAATTCAAAATTTCTGATTTAGTCTGTTTAATATCCTGAAGAAAATTGTGTGTCCTTTAAAATTTTGCACGTATATGTCTTTTGTTCTCACAAACTCATTTCTCAACATTTGACGTCATCTTGCTTCGTGGTTCCGTGAAATTCCTTTTCTGCAGCTGAGTAACACGTGAACTTTCTTTTTTAAAACTTTTTGATGATGTGGGTGTTGCCCATGTGATATCAGTGGATCTGTGGTAACACTGAGGCTATAGTAGCCCTGCAGCAGTATAGTTATTGTTAGCTATAAATGTTTTTAGGTTTTTACCATTAAATTATTGTCCTCCTGCAGCAGCTGAATAACTACATACGGTACCTTCATGTTTAATATTGTGGTGGTATGTGTTAATATTGGTGAATGTGCTTCCTCAGGTGTTGTTGACTCTGCCACCCGCAGCCAGGCAGGACTATTTCTCCCTGCTGTCAGACCCTCTGCTGATGCTTGAACAGCTGTTGATGAACCTAAAGGTGGACTGGGCAGAGGTGGCAGTGCGAACCCTCCGAAGCCTGCTTGTTGGTCAAGAGGCTGGCTTTAGTGTCGAGAACATCGATAAGCTTCTGTCAGAATACGCCTGCAAGGCCCTCGACTTCTCCTGTGCCCCCAGAGAGAGGTCTCGATCTGGTCAGTGCTTCAGCCACATGTAGGCACTTGTGTACACAAACTGGGCAGGGCTCAGTATAGAAAATTGTGAAGCAGTGAAATCTGGCATTGAATGCTCCATTAGATTACCTATTAGTATTTCCTAACATATAAATACACTGAGTAATTTCACATAATATCATACAAGGTGTGACACAAGGACATTAAAAGGTTAAAAGTGTTACAATTTAACAAGCACACATAGAAAAAGTAAAAGCTGTATCAGAAGTAGTCTTAAAAAATGTGGCAGTCAGCAGCCCTATTATTCACTCAAGCAAACATACAGACTGTTTTCAGTTTTATAGACATTTACTTTGTCTCTGGTGAGGTTTTCTCTGATTCGCTGTTTTTTATACAGTTGGGTACTAAGAGATCACTGTTTTACTCTTTTTAAGCTTCAGAGACCTTCACCTTACTGACATGTTTTTTTAAATCTTGAATGTTGTGTATTTCTTTTTCAGACTCAATAATCAGCCTCCAGGATGCACTGATGCTTTGTCCTGCCCAAGACAGCTGCTCTGTATCATCCATTCGATTCGACTCTCCAGCTCCCTCTGCGAGTGAGGCATTTGCACGTTTGATTATTATAAAACTAAAATAAACAAACCCTTCAACATCCAAAGGGAACTTCTTATGGTGTGTTAGATGCGTTTGGTAGTTCCTGGTTTAAAAAGTGTCTTTCTTTTTGATTCTTCTGACTGCAGGCAGCACGCCTACACACACCCCCTCCTCAAACAGCACAGACACCCAGAGGGATCGAAGCTCAGCAGGGAGAAAACGCCGTTCGCCTGCCAAGTTCAAGCCTCCAGACCAACCTCCAGCTCGTAAAGACTGGGTTCCTGACACCCAACACCACGTGTGCATGGTCTGCCAACGTGAGAGGTTCACCATGGTGAGTGGGCAAAACGGTGTGAGAGTCATTGCTGACATATAAAATGTTTTGTATTTTATAAAACATGTTTTACAACAACACTTTATTAAGTTGTTAAGTTGTATATAATGAGTATTTGTCTAATTTTGTTTTTCATCCTTTAGTTCAACAGACGCCATCATTGTCGAAAGTGTGGCCGCCTGGTTTGTCAGTCTTGTTCTGAGCATAAGATGCCTGTAGAAGGATGCCCAGGAGATGAAGTCAGAGTCTGTGACCAGTGTTACGCCTACTTCCACCCAGAGTAAGACCTTATAGATTTAAATGTGGCAAACTGACTTTTGCAGGAAATCCTAGTTTTTTTATAAAGCATTTTAACAACATAGATATTTGCTGTATCCTTAATAAAGAGAGGGTTTCTTGTAGTAGGAAATTATAGCATTTGGAGTGGCATCATCTAGAAAGTTCACAAAATTTACTACAGTTAAATTGCAAAAGCATGTTGCATATTGATGTTTTCTTGATTTGTCTTTCTTTCATTTACAGTTCTGATGATGAACTGGAGCCAGCTGAAGGTAGATCCAACACTATTGCAGAGGATGCGAGCAGAGTGGAGTAACGCTCCGCTCCGTCCAGAATCCACCCACTCCTGCTCTCTGCTTGCTCAAACTTCACACTGCTCACATGCTCCGCAACAACCTACTCACCACGTCGTCTCGTCTCACTGTATACATGTATATAGCTGAGATGACTAAAAAGTTTACTTTGAACATTGAAAATGATATGTTGCTGTTTTTCGTGGCAACAGCAGCAGAGTGAGGCAGCATGTACCTACAGAATACCTGCTGAAAACCTTTAAATCAATCATTAAAAGTGTGCGTTAGAATTAATCATGCTCTTGGACTCTTCAACGCTTCTCTCTGTTTTGTTTTGCTTTGTTTTTTTAAGTGGCTGGTAGTCCCATAGTGAGAGAGGAAGCTTTAGATGGGATGCTGCATCTGCCTGAAGTGGTCCATCGACAGATTCAACTCACTACAGACCCTGTAGAGAACCAGCTGCTGCGGAGTGAGTTCTACTATGAACAGGTCTGTATTTCTTTGCACAGGAAAAGTTGCAACTAAAATGATTCAGGCTGACTTGTATTGACTCACTCACAAATTTTTTTAGTTGTCTTGCAGTGAGATGAACCCAAATATAGTTGGATTAATGTTCTTCTTCTCTTAAAACTTAGGCTCCTAGTGCACATCTCTGTGTGGCCATTCTGACTCTGCACAGCGACCAAGCATCCTGTGGCCACGAGCTCATCAAGCACTGTCGCGATCTGTCTCGTAAACTGACCAATCCAGAGGTGGACGCCTGCCTCCTCACCGACATCATGCAGCAGCTGCTGTTCAGAGCCAAGCTGATGTTTGTTAAAGTTGGTCGCAGCCAGGATCTCGCTTTATGTGACAGGTGAGATGTAAACCTAAGTCACAGTTTCAATGTTTTCAAGAAACTTGTGAATCATTTAGACCAAGGGCCAGATTTGAAGTTCACAAACTTAACATTTAAGTTTCAAGATTCAAGAAGGTTTAATAGGGTGTCACACTCATTCAAATAGCTGCAGTTCTCTCACATTAATTAATTTAGATCGAGTGAAGTAGGATTGTACAAATGCAAAGTAACAACTTAATATTCATTGTTACCATTGTCATTTTAATTGGCATTGTAACCAAATCCAAGCTTCACAGAAGTGAACATATGAAAAATGCAACTTGTCCTTCCTTCTGTTGGTGTGCAGTTGATGAAGTTGTGTACGGGTACTTGTCTGTCACGGGTGGGATGCAAACCTGGAAGTCCCGTGTCAAAACGCAACTATCTACCAGCTGAGCTAATGGAAATGAATGGGAGGAGCTGGGCTGGGAGCGCTTGTTCATTTACAGGAGTACACTCCCACAGAATAGTTTTCATATCTAACATCAGCTAATCAGACCTCTAGTTAAGTGAAATTGGGTACTTTACTCTCTGTATTTTGTAACAACAGTGGAGACGTGTCATACCACGGTTAGTTGTCCTGCCCTAGCAGGTGCAACAAAAATAGAAACCAAAAGGGGAGGGAGTATTAAGGAGAGTTACTACAAGTGAAAACACCTGTCTGTTGACCTCAGGTATGTAGAGGCTTTAAAGCTGCTTTCATCTATAAGCCTTTCCTCGTAGGAGACATTTTGAAATGTGACAGAGGGAAAAGCACAGATTTACATAACCATATGACTGATCAGCTGTTTCAGATTCATGTGGAAATACTCTATTTGAATAGAACTGAGTCATGGTTAATGTTATTAGTAACATCTGTGCAAATCTTACAATCATAACTCAACAAAGGCTTTTTGTTAGCTTCTGGCAGGTGATGGCATATCATCACCATCCCAAGTTCTTACAGCTAAGATTTTAGCAAATTGTTAAACAGCACAACATTATAATCCTATAGAGGTTGTGTGTTTGGCAAAGCATGATGTGTTTTCACTTGTAACAACTCTTCTCAATACTCCCTCCCTTGTTCATTTGATTTAAGGTTGTTCTAACGTTGTTGGTCGTGCTGTTTCTAAATCGTCGGTTCATCAGACTAGGCGGTGAAATGAACATTCAACCACAGGAAGTTGTTTAACAGATGTGTTCTTTGTCCCTTATTTAACGGTGCTCTGCGTCATTAGTACATTTGTCTCGTACACTGATTTTTCACAATTGCTTCCTCTTTTGTTCACAGTTACATCAGTAAAGTAGACGTGCTGAAGATTCTGGTAAAAGCCAATTACAAATATGTTCCTTCTCTGGATGATATTCTGGAGACATCTGCTGTCACACGTCTTCGCAACCAGCTGCTGGAAGCAGAGCACTACCAGCTAGCAGTGGAGGTGAGACTGGTGGTGGTTTATTCATGTCATTTTATATTACTACATATATTTGCCAGGGACCATGCGCTAATGCATCATTACACACCACCTACTGTCCATCTGTAATTCATCAGCAGGTAAACAACAACATATAAAAAGCGTTAATACAAAAACACAGTGAATAGTATTTGCCTGACTCATTTCTCATGGTCACATTTTGATTATACATTCAACCCATTGAAATATAAACTCCCAACTAAAGCCCTTACCTGTAACATGCAGTCAGCCAGTTTATTAACACAATCATACTCTTTAATGATTGAATTAGGTAATATTGCATTGGCTGTTTTCATTAGCACTAATTCTTTTGTTGCTTTTCTAGGTGTCTACCAAGAGCGGCCTGGACCCCAGCGGTGTGTGGCAGGCATGGGGGATGGCCTCACTGAAGGCAGGGAACCTTTCAGGAGCGAGGGAGAAGTTTTGCCGCTGTCTCAAGGCCCCGGTTGACCGCAACCAGCTTAACCTAGGTCCCTTATTACTGCAGGAAGTTGTCAAGCACCTGGAGACCACTGTGAGACCCACTCTGTCCATGGTAAGAAGATACCGTTATTTAGCCTGGATTATTGCTGCAGTGGTAAACATGCTACCGTCTACAGGACCAGTTACAATCCATACAGATGCAGAAAATGTGTGATTGGGTTCATCATGCTCTCACTTGTTCTGCTCTTGTGTACACAGTCATACATCAATGTGCATGACTACTCAGTCCCTGGAACATTACTCCTTAGTAATCGTCTCGCATCATTTGTTGTCAACTGTTCTTCTTCTTCACGCTGAGACGAAGCCAATAAATTCTAACATGTGAGGTGTCTGTTGGCCTGGGTTACTGTGAAAGTTTCCAACAAGAGAGATCCTTTAAGCTTGTATGATTCTTGAGACATTGTCTGTTGCTTGTGGTTCAGTGACACCTATTCTATCTGACTGTATCACACTGTACATTGGGTAAATGCACTCACACAATAAACCAGTGTGTTATGTACTGTTAAATTAGAAAGAAGTGTGTACAGTGTGGTTTTATACTTGGCCATTTGCACATGAAGTATAAATTCATGACATTGTGTTGTCTGTGTGTTCCCATGTGTTTATCAGACTTTTGGTGAGGATATCTTAGCCTCCCTACGGGAGCTGGAGGACGCCCTGAGTGACGTGGGTGTTGTGGAGCGACCAGAGGGACAGGCACAGAACAGCAGCCTCCACCAAGAGTGTCTCTACTACCTGAACACATACGGCACACACCTAGCATTGATCAGCTTCTATATGCGTCATGACTGCATGACTGAGGCCCTGACATACCTGCTCAACAAGGTAAGCCTTCAGTTCAGGTAACTAGTATGTTTTAGAATTTCCCAAGTGAATCTTGGTGCTGTTTGATACTGTTTTGAGATGAAACACTGCTGTCTGTCTGTGCCATTGCTTTTATTTTCCCTAAGTCTGACATATGTGTTTCTACTTTATCATGGTTCAGGACTGCCCAGAGGAGGTGTTTCTAGAGGGTGTGTTGCAGCCCAGTCTGGAGCGGGGGCGTCTCGGCATGCTGCAGGGGATATTAGAAAAACTGGACCCAAGTCTGGAGTCTTGCAGCCGCTACCTCATTGCCTCCTGCCAATTCCTGCAGCGCAGAGGATACTTTCACACTCTTTACCAGCTTCAGCAGTTCATGATGGTTAGAGCAATCAAATGTTTTTTTTTTTGTTTTTATTTTAAATTGAGATTTTAATAATCATGAAAGTAAGAAGAAGGACAAGCTAACAGGAATCTGCATCAGAAAATACAAGTTTGTTGAATTGATTTACAATTTAAGTAGTTTGTAATATTATTACTGTAACAATGTTGGGAACAGATGATCAAATAATACCTATAAAATAATATGTTAAATCCTCTTTACCTGGGCAGGATCATGTGCGTGCGGCCATGACCTGTATCAGATTCTTCACACATGGAGCCACTTCATACCTTCAGCTGGGAGAACAGCAGGTATATTCCTTTTTGGAATATACATACAGTTAATTAAAATATTTAAAACCTTTCCCTGCTTGATGAGTGTAACAATGTTTATCCTGCTCTTGTTCTTGTACTTGCTTGTGACTGTGTACAGCGCTGGTTGGTCAGAGCCAAAGAGCACCTGAGGACGTACCTGCAGGAGCAGCAAGGTCGAGGCCCGGGGAGGAGAAAGTCTCAAGTCAACTCATTTCGGAAGATGATGTCATCCAGTGATGTGTCCAGGTTATTTGAATCTGTTTTTACATTTTACAGGATGGAAGAAAATCTGATTTTGTGCTTCTTTCTCCTTAAATACTTACTTACGGGTTTTTAATGATATGAGCCTATCCTTATATTTGTTAGGCACATTAATACAATTGAGCTCCAGCTAGAGGTGACGCGTTTCCTCTACCGCTGTGAGACCGCTGGCTCTTCCAGGGATTCACAGACCACTGCACCCTCCTCCAAGTCCTCTGGATCCAGCTCTCCACCTACACTGTTTAGTGGCAGTCCTATGAAGGTTGAGGTTGCCTGTAAGGTGAGGCTTCAGTTGAGATTATCCCAGTACTTAACTTTCATGTTATTAACAACATAAGCCACGAAAGATAGATTGAGGTTGTTAAGGTTATGCCCCCGTACCCAGTGGCTGACTTAATCCTTACCTATTTCTTACTTGTGTGTGAACTTGAGACATCATTTTTGGACACACTCAAAGCCAAGACAGGTGTGTTGTATTTAACTTTTACTATATTGTCTGTGGAAAAAATGTTAAATGTTCTGTATTTCATCTGTATTATGGAGAATTTGCCATATATTCATACAGTCCAGTAATGTACCCTCACTTTGCTTTATTGAAGGTCATGCTTGGAGGTAAAAACATCGAAGAGGGTTTTGGCATTGCTTACAGAGTCATACAGGTTTGTTTGGATTAGAAATGACTTTTGTTCTTCTTCAAGTTCTGCAGTGCTCAAAACACAAAAAACGCAGTACAGTAACAGAGACATTAAACACTAAAGTCTTTTCTCTTACTCACTAGGATTTCCAGCTAGAGGCCCAGACCGTCTATGTGCGGGCCGGCCAAAGACTTGTTCGACAGAGGCAGTATGGAGCTGTGCGGCAGCTTCTCAAATGTGTCAGCGAATCAGGCACCGCAACCAAAAACGACTGTGATGCCCTCATCCTCAGCTGTGTTTCCGTAGCAGATAAGGCACCGGCTAATGTGAGTGACAGGAACTTTTTTAGATGGATGCAGGTGAGACATTGAGTGTACTGTGATAACATAGTATGATTGGGCTCCATGTCGTTGTCTCTTTATTTTTTGATCTGGCTTAGGCAAAGGAGCTGGAGAGTCTAATTCTGGAGACTAAGAGTTCAGAAAGCAAGGTAGTGTAAAACTGACAAGTCTTGTTCTCTTCTGCCTTTCTCCATCATCGCTGAGCCACTTTTTTACAAATCATAATGATGCTCTTCCTAATATTTTCTCCCTTGCAAGCATTGTTGCTTCGATTTCCTGTGAAACTGGTTAATTTACTTGTCTAGTCTTTATATTACGTTACATTAATAGTGCCTTTGCACTACAATGACCTACTCAAGAATAAATAGTATCCATCAAATTCTCACCACATCATCCTGTGTCTGCAGATCAAAGCCTACCTCCTGTGTAGTAAGCTGCGTCCAGCGTACTTGCTGGCAGTCAAACTGGAGTCGAGCCGGGCAGGACCGTTGGTTCAGGACGTCCTTCAGGCCGCAGAGGGAGCACAGGACTCAGTGATGCAGAATATATGTCGCCAGTGGCTGTCTGAACATCACAACAAGACATCTCAGCAGCGCCAAGGCAGACCCAATGCAAGGTAAAGTTAGCATAGTTGGCATATTAGGGGATAACACAGACAGGATTTTATCTCAATAACAGCTGAGCCACATATAAGAGGATCCAGGGTTTCTAATACAGCATTCATGTCAATTTGACTGCACATTGCATGTGACAGAAGAGCAACTGTTGCAGTCTTACATGTTGTGTAGTCTTCAGCCACAGATTATAATAATTTGGCAGGAAATTAGAGAATACAATACAAAAATACAAAACAACATTTTTTCTGTTGATCTGTTTTGTGATGTGATCATAGACACAATGGCCCCGCTCTGTTTAAATCTGTGTGTGTCATTCTAACTCTTTAGTATACACTCTGTACCCAGTCAGTTTCCACAGTTTCATCATTACACTTTTTTATCAAAACATATCCAAACTGATGCAGCAGCAGAAATATCTTCTTCTTTTTCTTCCATTAATTCTTACTCATTGTCATATCCTGCGGTCTACATTAACAAAGATGAAACTCAACTGCTGACTTTCAGGGAGGTAACGCTAACTGTGACAAATGAAATGCGTTTATCAGATTTCACGCAGCTTCCACTGGAGAAGTGAAAGACTTTTTACAACTTTTTCACATATTACTCCCAAGACCTGTAAACAGAGTACTGTGTAAAATTGTGTTCCCCTTTAATCGATCCCACAATTTTAATACACTGTATTATATGGTCTGTAAATTTAGATTTCTTTTATTACCAGGTTCATTGTAATAAAAAAATAGTTCTGGTGATGAACCATCAATTTTTTTCATAAAAATGTTTGTAAATTATATATTTTAATGCCCACAAGTACCAGGTTTAGCTTTATATTAATTGTATTTAGCTTTGAATCATTGGCATAATGCTAGTCTACTAAAACGTGACAGTGATAGTATGGTGGGTGTATGCTAAGGAGCTAGCATGGGACACTGCAGGAAAAATGTTGTTGACTATTAACTGTCAGTTAATAAGAAAATCAAATGTGATTTTTCCTAATGTTCAGAAAATGTGAGTTTAATTATACTTGCTGTAAATGTGCTTTTTGTGAACCTCCAGTGGTTTAAATTCTCACCATGCTGCAGTGACGTACAGGTGAACTCCACGACCCTGAAACTGTGATTATGTGTACAACAAACACACTCGTACTGGGTGTGTTCAGAGAAAGAACAGACGAGAAACTTTTAACCACAAAGAGGAACGACATACAGGTTTTTAGCCTGGTGTCAAGTTCCTATTTCAGTTGAAATATCTAGAAACCCTGATGATCACTTTCCCCCTTTTTTGACTGAGGGGGCTTCCTGTCTGTAAACACAGAACAAAACCAGTGTGCATTATTTCTTATCTCATCTCTACAGTATTTTAGTGCAATGTTGCTGAACCAGAATGACAACAGCTCCTACATAACAGAACTGCTTATAGCAATGTAAACTTATACAATAGTTCTTATACAATATAAGCATCTCTTTAATTTGATTTAGATTTGTAACCTACCTCAGCCAAAAGGGAAATATCTTTAACGGACGATTATTAATGTGTTACTTGTAGATATTTTTCCTTCGATTTTTATGTCCTCATTATCTTTGTGTGTGTTTTGTAATCTTAATGAAACCACTTCTTGTATAGTACATTTTCTGGCTAACTTTTGGCATATATTGATTAAAATTAATATATTTAAGGCCATTCAAGATGATCTTGAGAGATTAACAAAAATCGACGATAATAGTAATAATAATAATAATGATGGATACAGAAAGGGAACCACTTATATAACAAGTCTAATTCAATTAAAATTCATTGAAAGTCAGCTCTCTCAACTAGTGTTAGTTTTTATATCTCATCGTGTGTCTCGTGTTTTCGTTATGATTACCTGCAGTGTTGTTAAATTTAAAATCTTTTTTCATGCAAGACATGTCCTTATCTTCTGAATATCTATATCACTAATCAATGACGTAAATGTATGATGAAGTTAAATAATGTTTCAAAAAGGGATTTATCTGTGGCCATGTTATCTTTTCATGTGTGTTGTTGTTTCTGCCTGTTTATTTGTTTGTTTGTTTTTCACAAACCTACACCTGGCCAAAGAAAAGTTAACAATGTAAACTAAAATCATATATTTGAATTCATTTACATGACAATCACCCATGCTGCTCAAACTGCCTTTTTAAGAAGAGTTATTGTGATCACAAGGCCCAGTAGTGCATCATCATTTAGAGCAGAAACTGTGTTTTCCCTTTGCCTTGCATCCTTCTGCTGCACTTCTCCTGACACTGACAGATCTTTCCTGTGATATTGAGTGTTGATTGAGATGCACACATACAACATTCTTGCACTCTAATCCTCTTTAACTTGGACTGTTGTCTCATCACTGCCGCACTTTATATTATTGTTAGAGTTTAAAAAAAGACTTTTTTGGGGGGGAATGTAAAATGGGTAATAAAGTTACTGCTTTATTGATGCAGGGACTAATGATTTTGAAATGTAATTGAATTCGCCATCACTTGTAAAATAAAGTGAAAATTAAAACGTTTAATAAACAACAGGTAATTCTGAGCTTAATGCTGTCCAGTTTTTTTTATTTTTTTTATTTAATGTAAAGTGCAACTTGTATAAAATATGCTTATTTGCTCCATTGACAGTGGTTGTTTAGAAGTTAGTTAAAGTGATGTTTAGAAATACAAAATAGCATAGTCTCCATCCATAAATGTCTAGAAGTGTGGAACTTTCTTTGATATTTTAGTTTTTTCAGATTCAAATCCGAGTCACCTGTTAACAATGATAATTCACCTTTATCCAACATTTCTTCTCTCTCACTTTATCTGTTTGTGCACTAATCTGATCCTTTGCTGACAGCATTTGAATGGCAGCGTCAAAGGACTCAGACAAGCATCTGTAATAGTAATATTTCCTTTTATTTACATCAAATGTAAACATTCAACTCTTAACATGAATGTGAGTGTAGTAAAAGGCATGTTTAACTTGTATAAAACACAGAATGTAAACTCTTGGCAACCTTGCTTGTTAATGCTGAGAAGGGAACGTGAGTAGGGAGATCTTTATGAATGTAAAACCATAGGTCCTCCAAGAATGTGCAGTTTTTCTGGCAATGCATATGGAGAAAAATCTCAGAAAATACTGCAATGTCATGATTCTGACTGATGTGGTTCGAGTAGAAAAAAACTTGCTTATAACCTCTAAGTACCAGAGCCATCATAAGATACATTTATGCAATTCAAGCAATAACCGTGGCTCAGATTGACACTGATCTTCAATAGTTTACTAATTGTTAACCTGGAAACGCTGTAAGAAACCCTGCAGTTGTTTAGAAAGGCTGGCAAGTCAAGCAATTTAGCTGCAAATTCCAAAGTCCAAAAACATAATTGATTAAGATGCTGGTCTTTTACCCTGGCTTCACCCTTCATTGTGTCCTACAGCATTACAATACACCAAGTTGCTTTTTTGCCTACACTGTAATCACATTGTGTCACAAAAATATATAGAGAAGTTATTTGTGGTTATATGATATTATAGTTGAGTTCTTTTGGTTTGTGAAGCTGCTGTAGAGCACCAAAATACTCAAGTTATTAAAAAGTAATAACTGCATTATTACACAAAAAAGCAACTTCACGTTATAGTACCTCTTACAGAATTACCTGACTGCTTAGTAGATAAGAAACGTTCAAAGTACAGAACATCAAAACCATAATGAGACAAATTAATTGAATGATAACAGAAATGATAAGGAGTCCTTGGAGAAGAGAGTTAAACTAGTCCCACTCAATACCAAGAAGCTCACAGCTGATGTCCCACAGCCTCCTCGCTGTCTCCTCACTTCTTCCCTGTGGGGCTACAAAGGCAGGGGCACAGTCACTGAAAATGAAAGCAGACGGAATAATTATTACATAAGAGCTAATGATGGTGTGAGTCATCTCTCTGGGTAGAATGCTCTAATTTCTCAGTGACCTTCTTCATGATAATAGCGTTTGGTATCATCATTTATCTTTCAACGCTTTGAGACAAACAAGGGGAAAAGTCAGGGGGTAGCTGTGATCGTAAGACAGAAAGTCAAGGTGAAGAGCTTCTATTGTCTTTCTGCACGGAACTGTCTGAGGCGACCTGACTGACTTGCATAGCGATAAAATTACAAGAAACTACTAAGACATGTCTACCCTAACAAGATAGAACAAGCAGATCTGAAACATGCCTGCCTCTTTTTAAGTGGTTCTGACTCCACAGGGTAATTTCCTTAAGTCATTTCAGACAACACTGTTACATAAAGTTTGAGATGAACTATTTTAGCTATTAGGGTTATTTCTCAACCATGAAGCTACGACATTCAGTTGCTTGGTCCACCACTGTAGTCCATGATTAATGGATGGATTGCCATGAAATGTGGAACAGATGATCACAGTCACCAAAGGATGGATCCTAATTACTTGACTCTTACCCAAGTGCCACCATGAGTTTGTCATGTGGTTTCAAATGAAATGTCCTGACAAATATTGGATGCATTGCCATGAAAGCTGGTGCAGATATATGTGTAACCCTGCATGTGAACTGTTATAATGTTTGCAAAGCTCCGCAGCATCATTATGGCAAAATTTTAATTTGCAAGCCATGGCATTGTTAAGGTCAACATGTTGCTACGGTAGAGGTACAAGCTTAGCTGCTGTTTAATTTGCATAATGTAGATTATGCTTAGTCTCCTAGGTAGACAATATTACAAGTAAGCAATAATACAAATGAAAGACAAGTACGTATTCCCTGATGCCATAACAGATCTTACACACCCTTATAAAATCTAAGTCCTATATGTTCACTTAAGCCCAATACCTGCCAGAATAACTGCTCACAATTATGAGGAATGGTAATAAAAGTGGCTCCATCAGTTAAAGGGCTCAAAATGCTAACATTACAAAACCACAAACTGTCTGCTGGACATAAAACCCGTTAGTCATTCATGTAGATAAAAGCTTTTTTTGGTCTTGATACAAAGTTTTGAAGCTTGCAGCTTTATCACAAGTTTGTGGGTAGCATAGTTATTCACAAGTTACTGGGGAATGACGTGGCACAGCATTCTTCAGTAAAGACGCTGAGGTCAGATTACCAAATATACAAGGATCACATGAATGTTGCATAACCCAATAAGCCATGGCACATTTCCCTTCAGCTGCTACATTTAACAGTTGATATTTCTGTATGACAGTAGCAAATCTTATTCACAATAAATTAAGGTCAGCTGTCATCATTTAACATCGTCATTTTTACTTTATTAGACTAATTAATTATGCAAGAAATACTATTCTGAGAAATCACATCTAATGAATGGATTCCTTGATTATAGTACAGTAAATATAGCATTGTATACTCTACTTTCATATGAAAACAACAAATGGGAAATGTGTTTTCAGAACCAATTACCACTTTGCATTTATATGATTTTAGATTGATGCCGAGGTCTTTTCATATTTCTAGACTGTGGCCTACCTGAAGTGTTTCCCAGACACAGAGTGTAGCTCCTCTGCCACAGCACAGTAGATGCTGGTCTGTGCTCCTTCCCGTGGGGTTTTTAAGAACATGGAGAAAACTGTGAACAATATCGTCATGAGAGTCGAGTGTCTGGTCAGGTCAGAGTTCACCGTCCCCGGGTGGACTGAGTTCACAGTCACATTGGTACCTGTAAGAAAAGGTGTTTTTGTTTCCTATTATTCTGAAGTATTATTTGAAAAATACTACTGGTTACTACCAGAATTAATGTTTCCTTCTGTGCACTACAGGGTTTTGATACACCGACATCACCAAAAACAACTAAAAAGCTGTTTAGTTTGAGTTGTTGTTGGTCTTGAACTGGTCATCTGTCCATTCTCCCATATTGTGTGTTTGTTTCTATGTGTTTCTGTACCTTTGAGTCTACGGGCCAGCTCTCTGGCAAAAAGAACATTTGCCAGTTTGCTCTGGCAGTATGCTAATCCACTGTTGTAGCTGCCCTGGCTGTGAAGGTCATGGAAACGAATCCAGCCAAAGTTGTGCGCCAGAGAAGAGACCACCACAATTCGAGCCGGCTCGCTGCGCTTCAGCAGCCCGATCAGGAGGTACGACAACAGGAAGTGACCTTCCAGAAGTAAAACATACATGAAATGTTATTCTGATGATTCATATCCAATGTATGAGTCAATCACTTAATCCCTCTGATTTCTATATCCGGTAAATCTTCTTGAATGATTCATTGACTACAGTACTTTTCTTTTCATCCCATTTTTTTAAGTCTTACCCAAGTGATTGACTCCAATGTGCAATTCAAAGCCATCAATGGTTTTCATGTAAGGGCACATCATCACCCCTGCATTGTTGATAAGGATATGTAGATGGTTGACCTCTGAAGAAGAGACCATCACACACACATAAGGAAAGGAAATGTCAGATTGGATAATAACAAATCAGTTTAGTAGTTATTAGTAATAAACAGCTACTGTGTGCTTACCTCTCAGGAATTTCTGTGCGAAGGCTCGTATAGAGCAAGTATCTGCCAAATCGAGTTCCCAAACCTCCACTTGTGCTTTGGGATATGCTGCTCGTATACTGGCTGCAGCCTCCTCACCCTTCTCCACATCTCTGCATGCCATTATCACCCTAGCCCCTGTTACACAAGAAAAAAAAAGCAGCTGCTGAGCTCTGAACAAGACAGAAACTACATAAGAAGAACACTGAGACATCTATTAAAGCGCCTGTTGGGTCAGTGATGTAGAAATGCACATCTCATGGCTTTTAATGTCAATCCAGCGGATTTTGTAACAGCGTTTTGTTCAACCAAAAAAATGTATGCCAGTGGATTTTTTATTTAGAAAACATTCAGGAAACCTTAATGTGCCCAAGATGCTGAAAAAACATTCCTTAAGCATTTCCAGGTTGTTTTATTTAAGCTGTGTGGAGTCTCCACTGGGGGATGGTTCCCTGAACAAAACTATTCAACAGATTGTTTTACGTGTATTGTTGCTACACGAAAAGAGGAATGCAGTGTCTTTTCGTTGAACATCACATTGCAAATCTGGCTAACTTGGAATGAGGACGCCAACATTTAATTCAAACAATAAACCAGCAGTGTTATAGTAACTACCAGTGAAGCATAAGACTAAATGTTCTCTTTTATACAGTATATGCATTCATTTAATTATTCAGTAAGATCCAGTAGAAAAGATTTGGCCTTTGCATAAATGTATGTGGCCCAAAGGAGTTATTTCAAGTTATTTTATTATTTGTTATTTAGTTAAATAAAATAAGTTTTTGACGTTTTGGCTTTAAAATAATGTTTGATTATGTTACCATGTACATTTGCCTTATTGTGAAATGGAATGATTGAACTGTCCAAAAATGAAAAGCAACAGCTATTCTCTGCTGTTCATCCTGGTTAGAGGAATTCCTCCTCTGTTGCTCTTCCTGACGTTTCTTCCATTTTTCCACCTTAAAAGATTTTTGGGTTTTTCGATTTCAGCGTCTAAGGACAAACTGTGCTTTTGTTGTTCAGACTGTAAAGCTCACAGAGGCTCGTCAGAATCTGACTGGATTTGATGATCGGGTGAATTAAGTATATTACTCTGTTAATTTGTATGTACAGGGCCTACTGGGGTGTCGCAGTGGTGGTTAACGCTGTCACTTCACAGCTAGAAGGACCTGGTTTCAAATCCACCAGCTGGTCGGACACGAGTCTGTGAGGATTCTGGGTTTCTCTACAGAAATGCAGTTAGGCTAATTGATGACTCTAAATTAACACGTATGAATCATTGTCTGTCTCTATATATCAGCCCTGTGACTGGCTACCTGTCCAACCCATGATGACTGGGATTGGCACCCGCAACCCTGATTAAATAAAACTCAGTCTAATCTTAGTCTCAGTTATGTAAGAAAATGCAGTTTTCTGTTGTTGTCACAGATTATAGGTAGTGGATTTAAAGAGGAACTCTGCTGGGCAGTTTATTTGAAAGTCACCCCGCATGGCCAGGTCCAGTGCAGTCTCTTTCCCGATGCCTGTGTTTGCTCCAGTGATGAGGACCGTCTTCCCATCCAGGCGGGATGTAGATTTACACAGTCCTCCTGCTGCATAATTTCTGTTAACACACAATGACAACTGATTAATGCTAGAGCCACAGCACTGTGTAGTAAAGCAGACAGCTCAGTTAGAATGACTAGCAGCCCCTTCTGCAGCCAGTCAGCGGAAGCTATGAAGCTGTGCCCTCATTTAGATTGTACATATGGACAGCTTTGCTTAATTATTCATACAGAAACTTGTACAATGAATACTCCTGAGCGCCAAGTCACACGACCCACGCCACTGAGCAGCGCCGCCCCATAACCAATGGCTCTGTTGGAGTATGCATACAAATATTACTCCTCCTACGCTCAGCCTCCTGATAGGCCCGAGCAGCTCAGATGGAAGACACCCGGTTCATCTCCATGCAAAAACTCCCCCAGCTCCATCGTTCTGTTTCATTGATTTTCTGCTCAGAAAATCACTGAGACGGGTAAAATAATAGGTGATGAAATAAAAACATTTGAAATGCCGATCTGTTGGGGTTCATTAAGGATGCAGTGTCTGTGTAATATAATAGACCTCAGCGTAATAATTACACCAGTGCAATGCAATGCCCTGTCAACCAACTAACAACCGTGATGTCTTTAACATTTGAATCATGCTAGAATAAATTAGTGTACTAACTGCTGCTTACCTTATATGTGACGCAAATAAAACCACCAGTAACGTTACTGCACCGAGTCCTGCGATGATGAATAAAAACAACATCATCATGCCTCGGGTTTGCGCTCCTCAGTCTCCCGCAGCAGGACGAGTGGTCCAGTGGTCTGTGGGCACAACAGCTGATGTCAAAGCGTAAAGCGGTGCGAAGCACAGCCGGGATCAAGCGCGAACGGAATCCTGGGATTGTAGTTGTTTTTTTTAAGGGTTACTGAGTCACCATAAACTGTAGTCAACAGCTCAGCAACCTCTTAAATCAAGACAGCAGGATTAACTGTCGTTGTGTTAGACTTTATAAATGTATAATAAAATATAGGTAATGGACAAATTTACATTCCTAGAAATATTAACATTTCTTATGACATTTTTTGTTGTTTTAGGTGACTATTACACATATTTATGTTGGCCTTTTTAAAATGTATTTTTATTTTTAGTGGCTAGTTTAGTTTTTTAGTGATTGTAAAGAATAAGATGACGTCATTAGAGTACTAATACAAATAAATGTCTTCTTTCTACATTCTCAATCACCAATAATGAGTCATTAATAAAGATAACAATACAGAAGAAAAGAAAAAAAAAACACTAAAACAAGGCTACATTAACCATGAACATGAACATTACTACATCATTACACTTTCCATTCATGGGATAGAAAAATAAAAATGTAATTAAAAATTAGCTAAAATTTATTTTTATAGCTATTTACTAGTTTCAATAACTAATAAGACGTAGGGTATACTCAAATAAAATATTTCAGAAAATGAAACACCATTTGCTGACTTAAATCACTTTAAAAACTACATTTCCCAGAAAGCACAGCTGAAAAGTAGTCATGTAGTAATGCCTGAATAAAATTATAATCGACTTCATTTTAATTCATCAACAAGGTTTTTTTTATTACTACTGTGAGTTTTATTTATGTACTGAATTTAAGATTAGTTTTGTTTTACTTTCATAAAAAATAAATGGCCGAAATCTAGTTTTTTTTGTATTTTTTATTTTTAGTCTGGAGTTTGAGGCGCCTGGTCACGAGGTCCATCATGCGGAAGAGTCCCGGGGATCTGATTATCGTAGCAAAGCAAAACAAAAAGATTGAGTAGCAGTTCTAACTGTTTTTAGTGCTTTATTTTACAGTAAAGGACAAAGTTGTTTCTCAAGAAAGGACAGCTGAGCGACAGGTGAATCAAAATGTCGTCGGAGGAATTCGAGAAGTTGCACGAAATCTACAAATCTCTGTATGAAGAACTTAAGCTAATGCCAGAGAGAGCTCTGAGATGTCAGGGAGGTAAGCTGTTTGTTCCCTTATTTTACCGCTTAGCTAACAAACTACACAACACGATAAGTCGTTTAGAAGACGTGTCGTGTGCTGTAAAACTGAAACTTGTATTGTGATCGCAGAGGAGAGGAAGAGGCTGGTGAGAAACTTCGATGAGAGACATGGGGAGGCTGAGGAAGTGGTGAGCTGCTGCAAATTTAATTAACATACAGATTCAATGACAGAACTACTTAAAAACATAATTTCTTGTGAACTATCATCCAACAATGATTACATTTCTCCTACGACAAAGACAATTTTCTATTAACAAATAAAAAAAATTACTTAGAGCAAAGACCTCAATTACTCAGGACCTCAGTGTGGACCAAAAACAGCACAACTGCTAAATGTGCAGCTTATTTAAACTACTTTATGTAAAGACAGTAGACTATTCCATAATAAATAAGTAAAAGTTAATTATATTTTGTATTGAACATTTCCAGTTAGTTAGTTTTTTTTATGTCACCGCACATCTAACAGCAGTGCTGGAGATTGTGTGGACACGTAAATGCTTATTATTCACACATTTGTTTGGGCTTGAAGGTTATGAAGTTCTTAACGACTGGGAATATTGTATTATATATTGATGACAGAGGAAGTGACAAAATGATACGTATTAAAAGCAAGTTTTCTGAGAATGTAGTGTGAAAAATGCAATTTTCGAATCTGTCTTAGGTACAAGGAATGGAAGAAGAGCTCCGTGCTGCTCCTTCCTCTTACAGAAATGCTATGAGTACAAAGCTGCGCCTGTACCGCAGAGACCTGGGAAAACTGCAGAGGGACATGAAAAACTCTGCCTCTAGCCTTGGCTCCTCTTTCCAGACAGGGGAAGGAAGTCATCATGGCATCTATTCATCACAAAATCAACAAAGTGTGAGTGTGGGCCTGTGGACTTTCATATATAATACTGTTGATGTTATTTTAAACAAATAGCCCTTTTATGTTTATGTAATGGTACTTTCAGTATTGATAAAATTGAAATTAATATGTATAAACACCTTATTTATGTCAGGTTAGTTGCTGCTTGTTGTTTTTCTTTGTATTCCACGTTTTTTATGGATGTATTTTTAGTCCTCCAAATAGTGGCTGAAACACCTCCTTTATCTTTAATGAGAAATTTAAAAGCAGGAAATGTTTAAGATGTCTGTGTAATGTGAGCTTTTGTTGTTATCTTCGCAAGCTTAAAGCAATTATTTAGCAACTTTGTTCTGCTTTTGAGAAAACAAATTTTAGGAAAATGTGAAAATCCTATAAATATAATATATACAGATGTTTTTATTGTGGCGTATCATTTTTAAACATCTATGCAGACACACTTGCAGTCTCAGAGGACTTTACTGCTGCAGGGCACAGAGTCTCTGAACACTGCCAGCCAAAGTATCGAACGAAGCCAACGCATCGCGGCTGAGACGGAGCAGATTGGCACAGATATCATCACTGAGCTGGGAGAGCAGAGGGAACAGCTGGACCGCACTAGGAACAGAGTGAGCTGTGAATTCATATTATGCTGTGATTGTGTGAGATGAGGTTCTGATGCTGTGTTAGATTAGATAGCATCAGGGTAAATATGTGACACATCTTGGTCACATGATTCTTATATATATTTTACATTACATGTCTTTTACTTTCTAGTTGGTGAATACTGGAGAGAACCTCAGTCGAAGTAGAAAAATCCTTCGTGCCATGTCACGGCGGTAAGTGCAACCTACTTTACCTAGTTGCTTTCTCTTTTTTTTTTTCTTTTTTTTTTTTTACGTCAACTAAATTGCGTAATGCTGAATTTAGTTTGCTGTTGTAATAATTAGAATTTATTTCAGAATTTAATTGCATAATTAGACCATAACTCCTGCTTATAGTTAATTTTCTTTTGCTGTCTTCTAGGCTGATGACCAACAAGTTGCTTTTAGGTATCATCATTTTAATGGAGCTGGCCATCCTGGGTGCTGTGATTTACCTGAAGTTCTTTCGAAAATAAAGACACTGCACCACCTGAAAAAGGTCTATGCTCTGGATCCAGGGTAAACTTGGACTCTGTACTTCTGTCTCCACTGACTTTCCTAGCAATAATGTTGATCTGCTGTATTCAGCCACCTGTGAGTGCAAATGAGGAACAGTGAGATGGTTCATTGTGAACCTTTACTGAGGTGGGATTATGTCCATGGGCAGGTAAAGTTCAAGTTCAAATTGCTGAACCTGATAATGGACTCAACCTTCAGAAATTTCATGGACAAACTGTGAACTGAGGTTTGCACTGTTTTATCAGACATGGTACAAGATGTTTTTGGACTTCTGTGCTGGCTGAAAAGACTGTGTGAGTTTTTGGTGAAGCCGGAGCACAGTCTTCTTACTCCCACATGTACGGATTCTTGGGTTATGATACTTGTGAAATGCTACTTATCCACATTGCCACTGTCTGTTCTGTGATGTTCAGAAATCTTCAGTTTAGGATAATTTACTGGCAGAATACAACACAATTGTATTGTGAATTATCTCTATAATAGTAATCTGCAATATTTGATTAAATGCTATCAGCCAAATCTATTTTTTTTATAGTTTTCATGCACAGTATCCAAATGGTTGAATCAAACTTATTTTTCCAGTTCTCAGTATTGAGACATCAGACATCGACACACCTGATCCGTCAATCAAAGGTGTAAATCTGAACAATTTGTGGAAACTCTTAATACAGATCCAATGTTCTTCACAGTTAATGACGTTCACTAATCACTGTATCATAGTTAATCACTGTTAGAAATGGGTTTCAGTATTCCTTATTTGACAGTCAACACATTAAAGCTAATCTTTAACCTCAGGTTTCGTTGTATCTGATATTTCCAGGTAAACGGTCCAAAGTTTAAACAAAAAACAACATCTGCTGCAGAGCTGACATCACCAAAATTTGTCATAGACTCCAGCCCCAGATCAGCCCAGGTTAGTGCTGGGTAAACACCATCTGCTATCGTGGAATTCATTTTTAAATAACAGGTGAAAATGGTATTTTTAGTACTGTGTTCTTGAAGTGGTCCATCTGCCCTGGTGTTTTTCTTTTGTACAGATGTATAGATGAGCAAAAATCCAGATTTTTAGCCGGGGATGCTGTTACTGACGTGTACGATGAGCTAAGCAATATCAGTTGAGCAACACATGTTCATGGTAACTAGGGAGAAGTGTGTCAGTTTTTATTGTCAGGTTGTTAAGGATCCTACGAACAGAGGAACAATCCACTCCACAAACCTATTAGCATTTGTAAAGGGTCCAACCCATGCAATTAAAAATACTTCACAGATTTCATATTTCACCAAGTCAATGTAGCAAGTTCAAACAGGACTTCTCTCCACATTGCCTTAAGGGCCAAATAGAAATTGGCATCCTCACACAGTGATTGTGGTCCTGTTTTACAATCCTGTGTTTCTGGCAGGAGATTTGTGGTTTGTGAGCTGAATAGGAAATTAAATACAGGTATTAAATTAGACCCTCACTCCTGGTAATACCTAAAGTCTGTCTTGCTCAAGACAAATACAGAGCTAAACTGTTAGACACTCTGGCGTTTTGTGCAAAGAAATGCATACTCGCTTTCTTGGCCTATATGGGTACTAACATTTTCTGAGTTCTAATTAGAAGGTTCATATAAATGTACACCTTCCTACCTGTAGAGTAAGTGTCGTCCCCATCTTTTTATCTGTATCTCTAATCTTCATTTATGTACTATGACAAGATGTATGTTGGAGATCTGCTGTTTGTATTATTGTATTATTGCTTTATAATTATGGTTTCTCACTAGTCTTTCCTGATTCATTCATCCGGTTGTTATGTGAATGTGCACAGGAAGGAATTTTTTTTTTTAATGATAAAAAAATCTCAGCAAAACACACATTAGTTCTGGATCACTTTTACAACCCCATTTTCAAAAAAGATGGAATATTGTGTCAAATAAAAACCAAATGCAATGATTCAATAAATATGTATAACCTATATTTGATTTAAATTGTACAAGTACAACAAATCAAATGTTGAACTGAGATTTTTTTTTTAAAGAAATCCTTATTTTTACTTTGACACCAGCAACATTTAACATCTTAACCAACAAAGTTAAGAAAGGGTCATGTTTACCGCTTGTACATGATCCACCAGAATTTACAGAGTAATTTACATTACACAACCTTTCCCGTCCTTTGTGACTCTGTGTTAGCTTATTTGAAAGGTGGTGCTGCCATCAAAGCTAAAATATTCAATAAAAAAACTTTTTAAAAAAACAATCAGATTTAACCATATAACCCTGTTCTTCAGGAGAGGAATCCTATTTACTTATTTTTTTTGTTAGTGCCATTATCATGTTTAGGTTTCCATTTAGCTCAATAAATAACCACAAAGTTGACCTTTGTTTTTCAGTATATTTAGTTAACTAATATTGTATAGACCTTGGTAAAGTTTGATAAGACACTTTCAGGTTTTTTAATACCTTCATGGATATCTTAAGTTCGAATTTAATTTAATTTATTTCTCAAATACGTAAATATTAGCATCTGCAAGTTGAGTCATGGCACTTCCAGATGGCCTCACCTGAATGATCGGAACATATAAATATTAGCATGTTGAACGTATGTGATTATAACTAGAGTTTGTTGATAGGATAAACAGTGTGGCCTCACAGAGTTGTTTGCTTCTCTGTACACTCTTAAGACTGGGAAGGAAATAAGACACCTGTACAAAAATGCAATCACATTTATGGAAGACAAAAATATAAACTCTACAGTTTACAGTGACGAGTCATTCAGTATCCACATCAAGTCCAATCCAGACCAGACAACAACCTAGTTCAAGCTTTTTTATGCACCCATTTTTCTGCCAGCTGTTGAGAGCAAAGGTGGATAGTAATGATTTTTAATTCAATTAATACATGCACTGCTCGGTTCTTTCTGAACCTACAAAAGTAAACTCTAAATAAAATATAATAACCACAGCTGGTCCAGAAGTGATAAATACGAATACTAATTTTTACTAACAGTCACAGCCACAAAACAGGTGGCTTCTAACTAAATCAGACTTGACTTATCATACCTCATTCTCTCGTAAACTGAACGCATAATAAATATGTGGCAGAAGTGTCCTCTTCCCACTTACTACATACAGAAAAAAATAAGTTAGTATTGCTGTTAAAATTAACAATATTCCCAACATTGAGTGTAGTGGTTTCCAAATTATGTCCAGGGCTTTTGTCACAGCATTATCAGTGTGAACTTTCCCTGTAAATCTCTTTTGTAGTATTATGAATCTACACATAATTTTGTCTTTGTTAACACTACACAAAAAAAATCTTCAGCTACTATTAAATTCAGTCTTTGCAGTCTTTTTTTCCAGAGTTGTGGAATGCTCAGAAATTGTGTTAATAAAGTTCATAGTTGTGCTTCGTGCTCTCAGATGCGGAGCTGCTCTGTGTTGTCCTTCACAGGTGGAACATCGTCGATGGAAGCGTGAGCACCTTCTCTCGTCTGCCCCAGAGATGACGCTATGACATCAACGGCCAAAGAAGCGGTGGCCTCGACGGCTTCGTGGTTGGCCCCCAGCACGGGGTTTACTTCTACCAGGTCCATGGCTGACAGCAGACCTGTACATCAACACAATCATCAATTAGTCTATAAAACCATAAAAAACAGGATATATGTTGGATATATCTAACTGTTTGTGTATGTCTGTTGCAGCCATCTTTGTAATTGTCTTTACCTGTGTTATGGATTTCCTCTGTGATGTAGATTCCCTCCCTGTAGGTCAAACCTCCATTGACTGGTGTTCCTGTGGCAGGAGCCAGTGACGGGTCAAATGCGTCTATGTCAAAGCTCAAGTGAATCGGACGCTGTTTTCTGTGAAATAAGGTGAACATGTGTGAATTGAAGGCTTCAGTTTAAACATGCTCAGACCTTAAAAGCTGACTTAAAAAGTGCTTAAGAAATAACAGGTTAAATATACCTTGCCAAAAGATGATCGAAAGTTACTTCCATGACCCTCTGGATGCCTACTCTGTCGATGTCCCTCATGGTGAAGTATTGGATGCCCAGGTTCTTCAGGATTTGGCTACAAGAACAAAAGAGCAAAAAACATCAAGAACTATTCTCAAAGTGTGTACGTGTTGGAAACCAGCCACATGCAGTAAAGGTTTTATAAAGAACTGTATCTACTTACTGCTCTCCAGGGTCGACATCCCGCAGTCCGATATATACTAGGTCCCTTGAGGAGAGGAATGGCTTTGTCCAGGAGAAGCCTGGGATATCTGGCATCTGTGGGGGACAGAAAGAGATAATGATATATGGAGTTTATATGTATGTAGGGACAGAATATAGATAGATGACAGAAACTCTCAACAAATGATTGTTAATCGTTGCTGTTACCATATTACTTGTTGTTTACACAGTTTTTTATTATTTAGTGACACACAACACCAGTACAAGTGATGGGCCTAAAGACAGATGAACAGGTTAATAAAAGGGCCCCTGAGCCAGAGACTTTGTTTGGGCGATGCATTGGTGGGGGCATGAGAGCTCATACTGGAGCCTAATGTTTCTCCTCACCTTGTCTTGCAGCTCTTTGAGCATGAACGCCACAGGCTGTCCGTGGAGGTTTCCTGATGGGGAAGTCATGGGAGTATTCACATCTGCGTGAGCATCAACCCAGATAAGACACAGGTCAGGACACTGCTGAGCGTGGCCACTCACTGATCCGAGAGCAAGGCTATGAAAGGACGAGGAGAGTCAAATGCCTGGTGTTTATATCGGGCAGGTTGCCTCACAGTAACACACGTGGTAAAACGATGGAAACCAGCCTCTTCACGTTCTCTATGCTTCAGATTCCGAGATCGTTACCTGTGGTCGCCTCCGAGCATGACGAGGGTGTGCCCAGCACCAATGGCTCTGCTCGCTACACCTGACAGCATCTTATTTGCTCCACCCACAGTGCGAGGAAACTTCACGTTCATGTAGGGCTCATCCTGCTCAAGGTGGTGGAAGGTGAGGTCGCCAAAGTCGTGGACAGAGTAGTCTGAGGAACCGACAACAAGAAGCTTTTAAATAAAGACACGTTCTGCTGAGTCACGTTTGTGCTGCAATGTGCACAGCAGGGGTTCAGTGTTTTATTTGGGGAACCGTGACTGTTGATGGACACAGGAAGAAACCTGCGACCTGCTGGCTCTAAACAATCTGGACATTCTCTGATCATCGGGTCACTGCCATGTATCGAAGCTGAAAAGTACAGCATGACTTAACACGCCTTTGTCTGAGCTTGCAGCTTGATGAGGCTGAGTCATTCAATGCCAGTGGAATGTTAGTGACGGAGCGCTTTCCATTTGTCCTGCTTCCTACTTCAGCTCAGGTTTCAGTCACTGAAGTTCATCCTGTACTAGGTGGCTGCAGAAGTAAAGGCTGAAAAATTTTTTTTCCATATAGGACATGGTCTGTGAAGTAAACAAGTGATGTGACTCGCCACACTGGGTGTGTGTCTGGTAATGTGAGCCTTGATGGTCATGTAGTATTACGCTGCTGATCTAAGTGGGACCAATATGGCTCGTTACCATTCGTAGACAGGACAGAAATAGCCCTTGTCTTGCTACAATCTTGAGCATGTATTGCAGGACAATTAAAAACGTTGTTACAGTCACTTCTCCTTACTGTCACATTCAGGATTATAGCCGCTAAGTGTTTACCGCAGCTCAATCCCAGTGAATATTGGTTTGATTATATGTATGAATTTTTCATTCGGTTTGTACAAACTGACACCAAGCCTGAGAATGTCCAGATTGCAAGACGACATGATATATATTTCAGTTAAGCGTCTGGTTTCAATAGGTTAATGTCATTGGCAGCTACAGTATATCTTCTTTCACTGCTGCCAAGATGTTACCAGACCACCAGGAACATGACACCTTGCCAAACGATCGGCTTCAACTTGATGAAAGAAATTTCTCAAACCTCTGATTGTCATGATTTTTATTTAAAATGATTAATCTGTAGGCTACAACAACAGGTCAACTTTTTTCCCTCATAATTTATCTCTATCCGTGGACTCAGCACATTCTAACAATGTCTATAACATATGACATTAAAGGCTAAAATTAACCTGAAGCTAAATTTAGTTCCTAAAATGCACAAAGATCAAAGATCAAACATATTATGTTAGATGCATATGCTATAGGCTGGCATAAATGTGAACGTAAAAGATAAACAACATCAAATCCTGGGAAACCTTAGAGAGGCTTTGTGTATGAGGATGGGGAGGGCTGTCTCTGTTACACAACAGCTGATGTTTACAGCTGAGGAGCAGATATCTGGGACCAGGCACGCTCGCATTGCCTGACAGAGACTTGAACTCCGTGGTTCTGCTTAATTGGCTAAAACAGGTACTAACAGGTATCTAGATAATCCAGCTTATGAACACACACTGCTTCACATACCATCACTGATATAAGTCTGTCGACCTTTTTGAACTGCTGCAGGTGGTGTTTGTAAGTCTCCTGCTTGAGATGCCTTCATGGTGACATTTGAAATAATTATACAGTTTTATATCGTAATTATGCTGTTTTTCCTGCCTACACCAGACCTGTGGGTTTATGACAACTTTAATTACTAGTAATATTTTGCAGTACTATTAGAAAAACACTGCTATGTCATTATGGTATTTCTATTACTGAAAAAAAAAATCAGTTCATTACTGTAAAACACTTAATAGACCAAATGTTCTTCTGTCTCTGCTGTGACACCATATTAATCTAGTGTCCTTGCTGCTCACAAGGACCTTTGTGTTGAGATCACAGTCAACTTTACGCTCTTAAGCAGCCTGATCTAACTAAATAGTGACCTTATCATATGTTGTGTATTTAAACTTCTCGTCATTACATAATTCCGGCCGTGACGTCATTCCCCTATTTCACCAGCCGATCCTTGCCACATCTCCATTGTCATGCAGAGATGGAGCGGTGCTTCAAGCACATTGTTACCCCGGCAGAGTGAGCTGAAGAGGCGCTTCTCTGCACAACGGGTGGCCTCTTTTCACTTTTCAAACAGCAGCGCCGCCGGATGCTGCAGGCGTTTCGTCTCAGACCGAATGAAAAGAGGTGCTCCACTGCGGATGAGCGCGTCTGCACTGACGACAGAGTGGAAATAACCAGCCAGCAGAGTCGTGCGCGCTCAGCGAGCATGTGCCGGGCAGACGAACGACTAAACTTGACATGTGGCAGCCCGGATGAGAAGGAGAAAAAGAAATCCCACTGCAGAGTGCAGAGTCACCACATTACGCAGGACTCGCTGAGACTTTATCAGGGTTTCTCACCCTGGCATGGCATCATTCTAGTGGCTGTTACCGATGCAGCTCTTCCTATTCTAGAACAATCGACATAATTTGAGTATAAAATGTCGCTGGGGTTCACAGCACAGTCACAGTATTGGCAAAGTCTGCCTGGGTTGTTATCAAACTAACGATACGCACTCCGTAGAGGCCATGATGGCGATTTCTCTCCCATTATAAAGCAAGTTTCCAGGCTGTTCTGTAACAGCAGTGAAACTTGAGATCACTTTGTTCTCTGAGCCGTGTATCCCGGAAAAAACGTTTCTAGGCCACATGTCGGATGTCCACATTTACTGTGTCCCGGTGATATAACGAGCTGGCTGAAACCCAGAAGCAGAGAAGTTAAACCTGTCTAAACGCTACCCTCTGCCAACCTGCCGGCTTCACCCATCCACCCTTACATAACGCAGCAGCTTCACCCTCTCATTTCACTCACCCAGACTGGAAAGCCTCTCCATGAGCCCCGCATCTCTGATGACTTTAGGACCGCGCTCTACGCCTCTTCTTTTCTGTCAGAAAACACACGGAAATGGGATAAGTCGGTGCTGAAGGCGGTGCATCTATTAAAAAAAAATTTGACAAAGAGCTTTTCTTACTTGTCCTTTGGAAAACGGGGCTCCCAGCACAGCCACTGACTGAGCCCTGCTTTGCTGGCAAGCGTGGCTGAGCTGAGATCTGAGAAGACGGAATAATGGTCCTCTCAAAGCCATTTTTTCCTTTCTTCTTCTTCTTCCACAAATCAGAACCGTCTCAGTCCGGTCTCAGTCCAAACCCCAGTCAACGACCAGAACGTCTGATGAAAGCTCTGTGAGATGTTGCGCCGGTGGATGCTGAATGTGGGCACACTGCTGCATGGGGCAGGTCTTAAGCCTCCGAAGTCCACTTAATATTCATGAGCTGATGATGATGAGGAGTAGCAGGACAAACGACGGAGGGGGTCACACCCCGACGTATTCACACGTACATAAACACCCGGGAGTGTTGCGAAACTATCAGCGATGCGGAGCGTTTACAGACTTTTATTACTAATCCTACTGCCAGCTCCATATACAGCGCTGACGTCACGATGAGTTACACACCTTCGGATTAGCCAATAGGAGGTGTCGAAAAAGGGGTTTTGTTCAGTGGGCGTGGTCTGCCGGCCTGATGTAGGCCAAGATCACTTTTGGCGTGTTTGTTGTGAGTGTCTGGTCTATGTGGAAATTTCCACAGACGCAGCCAAGCAGGGCTGACAGGACTGTTTACATTGCAGTATGTGGACGGGTTGTTTTGTCTCGCGTCCCTGAGCTTTGGGCAAAACATGCCAACATGAAAACATTTAGTCCAGTCACCTTTACATCTCCTCATAGCCTGTATTAACTAGGCGACCCTATCAGTGGTGAAATCAATGTAGTGCAGTATAAATGAAACTAAAAAACCTTTATAGACTGTTAGTTATGTGTAGTATTTGAATAAGTGTACTTTATTGATCTGACCTAAGTCCCAGGTTGCATCAGAAAGTACTTTTGTACACTTTGTGTTTTAATTCATTTTAAATTGAAAAAAGAAGCTTAAAAATCTACAATAAACCACAATGACAACGTGAAAGAAAGTGTTCAGAGCCTTTGCTGTGGCAATCCAGTTTGTGGTGAGGTTCGTCCTGTTTGCTTTAATCTATAACTTGATTGCAGCCCACTTGTCCTGCAGGCCAAGGCTGTAAAACTATTTCTAAAGCTCTAAGCATTCCCAGTAGCACAGTGGACTCAGGGGTCAGGAGTGGTGAAATAGAAGAAATTTGGAATCACCAGAACATGTCCTAGATTTGCCTGTCAGGCCAAACTGAATGTGCAGATAAGAAGGACCTTGGAAAGTAACAAAGAAGACAGTTTACAGCACTAAATCTGTTCCAGCAGCAGGGACTGGGAGACTGAGTGAAGGATGAATGAGGCCAAATACAGAAAACCTGCTCCAGACATCGTGCAGCATGAGACAGGTGCAGTGATCCACATTTCAGCCAAGACAAAGCTGAGAAAGGCCTGAAGATGGGAGTTCACAGACACTACCTGACCAGTATTTCAGAAAAAATGGGTAAAATATCTAAGTGTGCAAAACTTGTTGAGACTTACCCAAGAAAAAAAAGCTGCGACTGTTGCCAAAGGGCTTACTGAATTATAGGTCTGAATACCTCTGTAAATGAGAGTTTTCAGGAGCTGGGACATGCCATTTAGGTAAAGACTTGCTGACTGACATCATGTGTCACACAAATGAGCAGCAGAGGAAGGTTAGATAGGCTACTTGTCTGGTTTGGCTTTATTCATCTGACTTCTCAATAAAGCGTAAGAGGAGAATAGTTTGATGTCATGAAAGGATTATTTTGTGAATCAGGTCTAAATTCAGACCTAATTCGTACAGTGTCTGTCCATCTTAACCTGTGTGTCTCAGAGTTGACGTGTGGCTGCTGTGTCAGGTAGTGGGGTTGCACCTACTGATTCATCATGCACTAGTCATACACCATCCATAAATGTAGCCGGGATGTTCAGAATAAAACAACGTCTGCAAGAACAGGATGGGTGGACCTAGCCCCCTGTGACCCATCCTTTACATTTCCTATAGTACTATAACAAGAACCATATTTAGGTAAAGTTATCCAAATTGTTCTGCATTGTCTCCTTATAAACATTTCTTCTGATGATGCTGATTTTAATACATTTGCAAACCTTTCTGAAAATTGATGAGGCTTTAAAATGCAAATATTAACCAGATTTAACCAGAAAATAATATGTTTTTTCCGTGATGCAATCCGCTTTGGTGTTGCTGTATGTTACTGTGGCATGACCACTCTGACAGCCAACAGGAGGTAAATGATGGCTTGGGCGTCTCTTGCTACAAAATAAAAGCAAAGCATTTAGCTCCACCAAGCGGCTTAAATGGAGAGTATATTAATTTAGCAGGAGATAGGATGTTTTATAAGCCCCGAGTAAAGCCTGTCAGGCAAAGCCAGGCTGTGAACAAAGCTCATAGGATTTTTTTTTCAACCCTGGGTCCTAGACATTACATATATGCATTTTCGGATTAAGGCAGGAGACCTTATTTTGCCCTGGATTAAGTAATTACTACTGAAATAGGCTATTAAAAGTTAAAAGACATTTTTTTGTCAATTCATTATTTATTACCAGTCAGACATTCTAACTGATGACTAATTCTAAGTCATTGTGTTTGTTTAATACCTTCTTGCCATCTGAGACTTTTACTTCATTTTACAAAGATAGACCTAAAAAAATAAAACATAAACAAAAAAGCAAACACACACAAAAAAAACCCTGAAGCTTGTGTTTTTGTCTTATTACTTTAATTTTGCACCACAATAGTAATGAACTAAAACATGCAAAAGCACACAGTCACTGGGTTGCATTGGCTATCAATTGCATCACTCAACCACTGCAAGGGTGATGCAAGTGAAGCATTCAGTTGAAAACCAAAGCATGTTCATAGTAGAGTTGTTGAGTCCATCCCTGGTTCCTCTTGTGTGAACATCTAACCAGTGTGGTGGGACAAAAATATAATTAAATAAAAATCAGTATTCTTGAATAACAAATTTTTGTGATGTAAAATCATAACTACTTATCAATACAACAAATATGCAGTGGCATGTTTCACTAGGTTAATTAGAAATGTGTTTAACTTGCCTATTTAAAAAAAGCTAACTCGACTGTGGACATTTCTCACTCGCAGAATGTTTTGCTCAGATCAAATCTTAAAAGTAGTTTTTATTTGCCTACAGCTCTTCCACTGATCCAATCACACACAAGTTAAAGACCTGCCAGTCCAGTATGTAGAGAAAATTCTACCTAGCAGGAAGTGAGGGCAAACAACTCGCGTTCAATGAGTTTGAGCACCTGAAAGACCATTTGAAGGGCAAAAAGACAAATCCAATGCAGTGGTATCCCATGATTCATTTCGAAAAGAATAGGTCCCAGTTATTGGTATCCATAGGGGTTGTCGTAACGCATCAGTGATAATTGTAACGTTTAGCGTTGCCTTTACGTTTTTCTTTTTACGGTGTTAATGGACTTTTATTTGAACAATCTTTAGCAGTATTAGACACTGGTTTTTATTTTACGGTTAACCACAGGTGAGTAAAATCCGAACATGACCGCCGTAGCTAATGTTAACTAGCAAGGCCACAGAGTGTGCGCTAGCTAACTTAGCTAATTAGCTTATTAATCGTGGAGGATGTCCACATTTCGACTGAGCAGACTTCCCAACCCCTTAGTTTGGAATGTTAGTGGTTAATTGTGTTATTTATGTAGAATATTCAATACAGTGATGAACTTGACATGAGCCAGTTCGGCAACGAAAAACATCAACAATGGTCTCTTGAACGCTCTGAACGCTCCCTCTCTTTTACAGGTCCCTGCACACTAAAGGATGTCGTTCCCTCCTCCACTCAACCGCCAGCAGATAGGCATCCCTCAGCTGCCCCCGAGGATCCCACCTCCACAATATGGGGGGTTTGCCCCAGCAGTCCCACCAGGTACTGAATGCTGTCGTGGCTAGAACATCGGTGTTTTCGGAAATCCAGGGTCTGGGTGCTGTGTGTGTGTGTGTGTTACGTGTCGACTCAGGCCAGTTATGTGAGAATGAAAAGGGAGGAGTAAGGTGACTTTATTTCTGTTTCTGAAAATAATCTGACACAGTTACTGTGAAACAGTTTGGACCAATAAACTGCACAGGTTCATGTTTTGTAGTTGGAAACGGTAATGGAAAGTTTTTGAGAAATACCTATACATGTAGTAAGTATAAAAAACATTAAACATTAGTTAAGCAATCGTGTCTTCTCATGTAAGTTATATTTAGTTCATATGGGTTTTCCAAAAGTCCATTTACTTGAATAGAAATCAAAGATGTGCTCACACCCGTGAATAAACTTCTTCTATGGGAATAAATAAGTTCTCCCGCAGTATTATTTTCATTGTGGTTTATCAGCAATGAAGTGCTTCAAGAACCTGTAATCTCATCTCGACAACCAAGCACCCACTCAGAAAACTGCCATGAAGTGGTTTGTCCACTTTTAAACTGGTTGAGCACCAAAGATGTTCCGACAGAGGGATCTCTCAAAACATTGCTATCATATAAGTTGAACAACTGAATGAATTTCCTTCGCCAGGAGACGTTAAAGTCATCCTCGTCACTGATCATGTGATCAGCCTTATGGATGCCCCACTCTACTCTTCTGACCTTGCCTTTAGTAACTTTTGAAAGTGGGGAATAATAAGGTTTCAGAGGAAGAAAAATGTGTGTTTTTCTTTTATTTCTATTAAAGTGAACGGATGTTTGGAACTCCCTTTGTACTTGTTTGGTGAACCTTATTAACTTATAACATATGATTATGTTATTGTCTGTAGATTTATTATTGTTACTATATGCCTCAAGATCCTTCAAGGTTTCAATGTGTATTTTCTTTCTTTTTTCCAGGTACTCCCATGATCCCGGTTCATATGGGTGTAGTAACCCCCACACCCACAGTGAGTTAGAAACAGGAGTTCCTACTGCATGCCAATTGAAGCATCAACTGTTCTGTATGACTTGCTATTGGATACACAATCTTTACATATTTTAAGATCACAACAGTTTAGCAAATTCCTACTGTTTGTTTATCAGTTGCTTGTAATATTTGCGTTCTCCCCTTGTTTCCTTTTCTTTTCTGCTCTGGACAAGAGTGACACTAAAATGCGATTTGATGTTGCAGGTTCTTGTTCCGACCACAGTTGCTGTAGCACAGAAGCCAATGACTCCAAAAAAAGAGTCTGGCGGCATCAGAGCAAAGGATACAGAAGACAGCGGTGGCCCTACCACCACTGTATTTGTAGGGAATATCTCTGAAAAAGCGTCTGATATGTTGGTCAGACAACTTCTAGCGGTGAGTTGACAGTACATAAAATTTGTGGACATACTCAAATGAGCTGTGGCTCGTAGCTATCGGTCAGAAAAAAATACAACCTGAACAGATCCTGTAGTACTTTTTGATTATAGCAGCTTGTAGCTTGTCTCACAAAGCATTGACAGATCTGCCTAAACTAATGTCTTATAGAACATAAGTGTTGTCATGCCACTTTTCTTGTTAGTTATAATTTGTCATTGATGAACTATTAGCATATGTAATGCATAATTATATATTGTTTTTTCTGTGCTCTTTCAAAATAGAAATGTGGTATTGTTCTTAGTTGGAAAAGGGTCCAAGGTGCCTCTGGGAAACTTCAAGGTAAAAATAAACCAGACACAACACATTTATACTGTCTTATGTTGATTTAAATGCATTTTATGCTGCAGAGACTTCAGGTTCTATGTCAGAATTCTGTCTCCACTATACTTAACTTAAGGTTAAATTACAGTGGAAATTTTTAAGCATTTGACATTCATTTACAGAAAGAGACTCTTAAAAAATAATATAAAACCAGTTTCTGTATTGTTTATCTAATTTTTCAAGTTCTCAAGATTTTTTGTACTGTGTGATTAACCTTTTTTCTACCTGCAACTCCTGAAAGCTTTTGGGTTCTGTGAATATAAGGAGCCTGAATCAACACTGCGAGCCCTCAGACTTCTGCACGAGTTGCTCTTAGGTGATAAGAAGCTGTTGGTCAAGGTAGATGCGAAGACCAAGGCCCAGTTAGATGAGTGGAAAGCCAAGAAGAGGAGTGCCAATGGGGTATGCTGTTCACATGCTGTGTGAAAGATACAGTGCATGCTGGTAATTTTGTTAAAGTTTTTAAGCTTTTACCACTTTTCTGGTTTTAACATACAGGCAGACAGTGGTGGGTCAAAGAGCGGGGATGAAGATGAGGAGGAGGTGCTTGATGAAGACACCCTGCGTCGGGACCAGGTTGTGAAAGGGGCAATAGATGTCCTCATCCGAGAATATGCAAGTGAGCTCAATGCTCCCTCACAGGACCCTGACAGTCAACCTCGCAACAAAAAGCGAAAGGAGAAGAAGGAAGAGGTAGAATTTGCATGATTTATCTAGAAACAAAGCTCAAAACAATATATCTTTTGTTGGAGCTTATCCATAGTAATTGGTGAGTACTTAGTGTGTTTGTTTTTTCTTTTTGTCTCCATTGTGTAAGGAGGATATCAATGCCATGGAGATGGAGGATGACAAGAGAGACTTGATTTCCAGAGAGATCAGTAAATTCCGGGACACACACAAGGTAATGTATCAAACTGCTGTTAGTACTCTGTAATTTAGTTTTGTAGAATAATCCTCCACATTTGTAATTATAAATTCCTCAACAGCAAGTGGAGCTGCTCTTTATAATATATAGAGCTCCTCAGTCCTCAGTAATAGGTAGCAGTACTGTCAATAATATCTAGGTACTGTTAGTATGTAGATTGGATAGTGAAATTTAAACAATAAAGCCATAGAAAGTATTTGCTGTTTTATTTATAGTATCTGTTGAACACTTTAGGTGTTCATATACTGCATCAGTCAAAGATGGCTTTATAGAACCTGTCTATTTCCAAATTGGCAAAAGTTATCACTGTTGGTTTATACTGATTTGATATTTGCACAAGCTAAATTCTTCACACAGAGTGCATGGTCACAATGTTAAATTCCATATAAAGCTAATCTATTGATTAAACCCCACCAATATGGTAGAGTTCATTTGGTGACTAGAGCAAGATGAATCTCAGAATGTCAGCTTTGGAAAAAGTTGCGAGGATAGGATGTAAGTATGATCTTTCATTTCTTCTCTACTCATGTTGGGCGCTCCCTTCTGGAGGGTTCGCAGAGGGGCAACTGGCTCTCACTACGCTTCCATTATTGTGCAGGGATGTGCAGCCCCACTGGAACTAGAATGTACAGATTGCTAGTATTATCCCCAGTTGCCATGATGTACTTGCACTCAGTCTGGTTTTAGGAGGCCGGGGAGCTCAGTGAACCTCTGCAGGTCCTCAAGTGATAAATGATGTGTAATGAAGGACACACACTGCCTAAGTAAGCCTAACCACTGCAGTAGTTTGAACTGCACCCCATAGAATTACTAAAGCAGGGAGCGCCCCTTCACAGCACTCTGTGATCTGAAGATTAGTAAGGTAAGTTTTTAAATTTCTCTTATGTTTGTCTGATTTTGATTTTATACTTTTTAAGTGTGAGTAAGTCAAACCTCGCTTCTTAGTTAAAAACAAGGAAAGAAATTGGAACTGTCAACAAGGATATGATGATGGTATTGTAGGATAGGATAGGTACACAGTACAATGTAGTCTATATAGAAAGTGGGATCCTGTTAACAACTCACTTCATTAAATTTTAACAGTAATTTGTTTAATTAAATACAGTGCTGGTTACAAAACCATTTTCCATATTAGAACAAAGAAAGTTCCAGGATAAATAGAGATTGCAACACTGGATTAAACAATAAGAGCTGGAGATTAAATTGGACGCCTTCTACAGACCAGACAAAAAGTACTGTGGTCATTGTAGGATAAACTGTGTAGCTCACATAGAACCTCTTTCATTCTATCCTCTTCTTTTTTGTTATCAGTTAGTGTTATCAGTTAACAGCTCCAAGACCCACATTTCAAATGGTTTCTTTGAGTATTGTAAAACAGACTGGCACTACTCTGAACCTTAGCAGCTGATAGTGGTTTCTGAAATCAGTCAAAGGACTGTCTGAATGGTGGGTCTGACTCTGAGGTTTTTATACAATTTTGTGGGTTGGAGAGACTGGGGAGACACTAGAAGACAACCTAAGGGTAAGACTGCTTCACTAATTTTCCTTGTGGCAAAATGGAATATTTATTTTAACCATGTATATAAAAAAAGTTATTGTTCATGTTTTTTCTGTGGATGAACTGTAATTGGATAAACTGCTTCACAGGTATCGTTTGGACATTTTTCCTGAGTATTTTTGACTTTACACTTGACCTGCTTTTCCTCCCATACGTAGCCTGTAGGATGTGTAGGGGCAGAGAAGTGCTGAAACCGTAGTTCATCACCTGTAAGTTACACACCAGTAGCTCCAAAATGGTCTGTAGAAAATGCAATGATTCTGCAATGAGCTGGTAACAATGCAGAGATTGAGTTACATGTTCATTCAGAATTTCTTCTGAACATTGAGTGTTTTTTTAACTACTGTATTGCAGATAGGCTTGGTTAAATACATTTACTATTGGAAACTGTGCCGTGTGCAAGGTATTTAGTGCACCACAGAATCTTAATTCCAGAAGTAATTTCACTACTAAGTAGTTTGGTATAAAATAACACAACATGTCTGCGTTCTAATGTATGACAATTACTTGGTATTTGCCACATAAACACTTGCTGTAAAATGTAGTCTCAGATTCTGGTTTTGTCACTTAACCACACAGAGCTCCCAGACTGCTGCAAGGGAGCACTGCTCCTCTGCTTCTCAGATGACCATGTAGAAAACACATGGGAGCTGGTTATGTAATTCAGTTAGCTGGGCCATTTGCCATGTAAGCTTGGGCTTTAATCCACTTGGCACCCATAGGTAAGACCAAACCAGTGTTAGTGAACTCGCTGAGCTAATAGTTCAAAGCTCACTTGGCACTTGGTAGACACACACACACGGGAAGTCATTTTTGTTAATGTGAGCATGTTTGGAACATTAGGGTCTCCATTTACAATAAAATCAGTTGACAAGTAATCGGGCTAAACAGAGCATGTGTAGTTAATGTGTATAATATGGACACAATATGTGTATAATGTGTGTAAATAATTCCATACTGCTTAGTTTTTATTATAATTGTTACAGGTCACCATAGAGCACTTACTAACTGCAGAGGATGAGCTGACCTGTTGCACTGCTGACGGGAAATGCTTCGATGTATAACATAACATAAATGTTCAGAGCTAAAACATGCTGACACAACACCAGAAAGGTTTTAGTGGAGAACAGTTTTTCCTTCCACTTCTACTGCAAATCCTCAAAAGCACAGATTAGCTGTTCCTAACAGGGTCCTGAAATGAGCAGTATGTATTGAACACACTTCCAGGAGGAAATGTCAGGCTCTCAAAGTCAGTGAGTCATGGCAGTATGTTAGCATGTCTGGCCCAGATATTTTTCAGTATCATGTGCTGATGATCTGTTTCATGTTGATATATTTAAGTGTGATGCTTTCTTAAATGTTTTGAAACTAGTAACACATGATCCTTTTTCTTCCTGTTGGGTTCCTGCAGAAACTGGAAGAGGAAAAAGGAAAGAAAGAAAAGGAGCGGCTGGAGCTCGAGAGGGAAAGGAGGGAGAGAGACAAAGAGAGGGAGCGGGAGAGGGAGCGCCGCGACCGGGAGAAAGAGAAGGAAAGGGAGAGAGAGAGAGACAAGGAGCGTGAAAGAGACCGAGATCGGGACCGCGAACGGGAGAGAGATCGCGAACGAGAAAGGACGAAGGAGCGAGAGAGGGAGCGGGAGAGGGAAAAGAGTCGAGATGTCAGTGAAGGTCGCAGCAGATCAAAGTAAGTGGGAGGCCAGTGATGCAGTTTACTCATGTCTCATTAATACATTTATACTATTTATCACTTTTTAAACTTTTTATTAGGATCATGTGTGTTTCTGCAGCGGCTGCACATTTTGTGGGCAACTATATTGATAATATTTGATTCAAACTAGACTAATAAATGACTTAACTTAATTAACTTTAATGATGTAATATTTAAACCATATTACCAGCAGTATGTTCTGTGCAATGTGTCCTCTGCAGAGAGAGGACAAGAGAGGATAAAAAACGAGATCGTGAAGAAGACGAGGAGGATGTCTACGAACGGCGGAGACTTGAAAGGAGGCTTCGAGACAAGGAGGCAGCTTACCAAGAAGTATGTATATCATCCATCCTGTCACTTTAACTATGGTTCGTTAAAAATTGTTTAAATAATTATGTATAAAACATTATGTATGTTTTTAAAGCGTCTCAAAAACTGGGAGATCCGAGAGAGAAAGAAGGCTCGTGATTACAGCAAAGAAGCAGAAAGGGAAGATGAGAGGCGTCGTGAAATGGTATGCACATTAAATACAAGATCAGATATGATGACGACTTTCTGGGTTTATGCAGATGCACTAAATGTTACTGCATGTGTGTACATTCAGATGAAAGAAGCCAAAAGACTGAAAGAATTTCTTGAAGATTATGACGACGACAGAGACGACCCGAAGTACTACAGGTGACTGTCTTTATAATGCACATGTAGAAGTGTGAGCCACACTTTTTTCTGTTTTTTCACATCTTTTCACTTGTTGTAATCTTCATTCAGGGGGAGTGCTTTGCAAAAGAGACTTCGTGACAGAGAAAAGGAGACGGAATTGGACGAGCGAGACCGGAAGAGGGAGAAGGAGGAGCTGGAGGAGATCAGACAGAGGCTCCTTGCTGAGGGTCACCCTGACCCTGATGCTGAGCTGCAGAGGGTGAGTCCATGTGGAACTTATTTTTGTTTTTCAAACTAAAAATATTTGTTACCTACAAGATCTTCCTTTATCCAGGTACAGATAGCTTTTGTGGTTTGTGGAAAGTGATGCATAGTATTTTTCTTCCCGTTTAGTGTTGAATTTGTAATGATTTGATGTTAATATTTATAAGTTCATGTGCAGAAAGCGAAGCCATTGTTAATATGTCAAGTATATTTGTATAGATGGAGGAGGAGGCCGAGCGCAGACGGCATCCTCCTCTGAAACTTGAACCCGAGGAGGAAGTGAACCAGGAGAAGCCTCACAGGGATTGGGATCGGGAGAAAAGAGGGTCAGGAAGGCCCGTGGAGCCACCGCCCCGAGGCCCCCAGCATCATTCAGACGCCGACGTGGAGGAAGGAGACGAGGATGACTTCCATGATGGCGAAGACTCACAAGAAGCCAAGCCGCAACTCAAACCTGTTATGCGACCAATCACTACAGCTCTCTCAGTGTCCTCCGCCAGTGGGAACGTGACTCCAAACACACCTGGAAATGAATCTCCCTGCGGCATCATCATTCCAGGCGAGAACACTCCTGAGGTCCAACCTCCAGAGGAACACCGGCCCAAGATTGGTCTCAGTCTCAAACTGGGTTAGTACAATAGCAACCTGAGGACACAAAGGGGTCAGTTTCTTTAGCACCACTGTTTTGTGCCAGAATAAACAGTTGTTTCCTGTTTGTTTGTTTTTATTCCAGGTGCCACAAACAGTCCCAGCCAGCTCAGTGCAGGAAAGCGGAAGAAACTGGCAACCGTTGAAAGTGTTTTCAACAAGTTTGATGACGAGGAGGCTGATGAGCAGCCTCGTAAAAGGAAACTGGTTCCACTGGACTATGGCGATGATGATAAGAGTCTGGGGCTGGATGGTGCAGAAATTTCAGGGGCCAAAGGCAGCATCAACACAGAGGAGAAACGCAAGCACATAAAGAACCTGATTGAGAAGATCCCCACTGGCAGGCCTGAGCTCTTCTCATACCCTCTGGACTGGACCATGGTTGATTCGGTAAAGAGCCTCTGACTCTTTAGATTTATTTAAATGTATTACTGTAGGTAGACATATTTTCAGTTTAGTAAGTGCTTGATCAGTAATTGATTAACCCATGAGTTGATTTGTTTAGATTCTGATGGATCGCCGCATTAGGCCATGGATCAATAAGAAGATTATTGAATACATCGGTGAGGAGGAACCTACTCTGGTTGATTTTGTCTGTTCAAAGGTCAGTGATTTTCTGTTTTAAAAACTATTTTGAAGTTTCAAACTATAAATCTGTATTTTAAATTTAGGCTTCTTTTATTATGATGCTTTCTACACATTTAGAAAAAGAAGAAAAAAGCCTGTGAAGTTTGTGATGTTGCACTTGTTGCTAACATGTTGCTATAATGTATTTTCCATAGGTGATGGCACACAGCACCCCTCAGGGTATCCTGGATGATGTTGCTATGGTAAGTTGAAATTGTGGGTCCTGAAACTCAAACCCAAGCCTATTTTACTTCATTGTTTTAAAGCTTGTTGTAAAGCATATTTGAGTTCTGGCTATTAATTTTGGCTGGTTAATTTACATAGGTGCTCACAGTGAACCTACATTTAACCCAGTCCGTTGTCTGCCTTCTCAGTTTCATATTATCAGCGTTTCTGTCTGTGCTTTGTCGATTTTTCTTTAATGTAATTGCTAATTAAATAAAAATATGCGCTGGTTCCAGGTTCTCAAATATGCAAATGTGATGCTATATTACAGGTGTTGTTGCACAAAACAAGACATTTGGATATGTCACCTTGGGGTCTCTAAAGTTCATTACTTTCTGACATTTCACTGACAATATTTGTTAAGAATTTGTAAAAAAACTCATTAGATGATGCGCTAACTTATAGAATGCATATAATGTTCGTGTTAGGTTAGTTGCATATGTTTCTAATGAACATATTTGTGTTTAGGTTCTCGATGAAGAAGCAGAAGTCTTCATAGTAAAAATGTGGAGGCTGTTGATATATGAAACAGAAGCCAAGAAGATTGGACTGGTGAAATAAAAACTAAATAAAGACTTCCTTTGCTCACAGTTCTGGTCCAGCAGACTGTAAACGTGCCCATACACCCCTCCATTCCTTCAGCAAGGAGCTGCTGCCTTGTATATGTGTGTGTGTGTATGTGTGTGTTTGGAAGGGAACGTCTGTGAACATAAAGGATTTGCACAAACATAATGCATGACAAAACATTGGTTGTATTTGTTTTTCTTCGTTGCTGTTGTTGAGGCAGAACACAGAACTGCATTTTTAACCATCTGTCCTTCAGGACGCTGCTTTAATTTACTGTTGTCATGTTGAGCCACTGCTCCATTGTGTGAACTAATAAATATTTTTTGTTTTTTTAATTTAGAATATTTCTTCTTTCTTTCTTAAATGTACAGTTTGATCACTTGGCTAGTTTTAAATGTATTAATACTTGAGAAAGTGTTGCAGTTTCTTGTTGCAGTATCACAGAACCTCCCCTGCACTGATAAGACTTTAACTTTCTTTATTGTCATTAAGTTAATAGAAAATATGAAAAGACTGAACAATTTAACTAATTTGACTACAAACAAACAAGGCTAGAGGTTGAAAAAAAAGAAAAAACTGATAATTGCAAATAATTTCAAACTCAATTTGTGACTGAAAACACTGGACAAAACCATAGATTAAAAATGTACAAGGTTTTCTGTTTGTCTGTACTGTTTGCCCTGAACAATTACTTCAAACAATTACTTTCAACTCTACATCAAGTTTTTTTCCCCCCATTAACATTTTAATAGAACAGTGCAGGTGGAATAAAGGAACCTGAAGTTAAGTTTCCTTTTTTTTCAAGAGAAAGAGAAATAATAAAAATACAACTCAGTATTGGAACTGTTTAGGTGGTCATAAGCCTTAACGCATTCATATAACTTAAATATTTAAAAAAAATACACGTTTCAGTGAAACTGGAATTTGCCTATTTAATAATTTTCACAATGCAACATACAAATTTATTTTTGCTTTCAATTTAAGAAGTAAAATCTCCAACCAGCTGTTGGAGCCTGTGTCCATATGATCCTTTGCTCTTTTCTTTCCAGCTCCAGCGCGTCTCGCAGAGACGTGGCAGGTTCATTTGTGACCCGGAAGTACTCTTCGTCGGCACCAAACAAGAGGATGCTCTGTTAGCCAGCTGCTTTGCTGCTATACTAGTCGGGACGTTGCAGTGTTATTTTTGCCAGTTGAACCCTGAAGAGAGGATGCGGGTTGTCGGTCGTTTGGACGTGAAGGTTAACGTGTCAAGTGTGTTTATGTGCAAAATTTGAGAGCCGAGACGATTCCCTAAGCTAGTTAGCTTAGCTTTGCTAACGTTATCGAGGCCAACGGCCGCATCGTCTCTGCTTAGTTAATGTGAATGTAAATTTAATTGTTTGGTATCATACTGAGCTGCTATCAAAGGGAAAAAGTTGTTTGTTAAATTATTATAAAATTATTGACATTTCTTAAGTAACAGCTGTGGTTCGGGGAATGCCATTTAACTTGAAGAGGACGAGTAAAAGTCCGTGTTAAAAGTGTAGGTGGACGTTGCTTTTGATGGTTTAGCTTAGCAAGAGACTAGCCGAAGCTAAAAGTGTAATCATGGACGATTTTAGCTCGATCAGCCTGCTCTCGCTTGCCATGTTGGTGGGCTGTTATGTTGCTGGGACAATACCTTTAGCGGTCAACTTTTCTGAGGTAAGTTCATAACATGCAAAGCTTTGTACAACTTGCACTGTTGCGCTAACTTTGCCACTAGCCACATTTGCAAGTGCACAGAGATAAAAGGTGATTCCACTCGAAGTACTCATTGCAAACTAAACTGATAACAAACTCGATCTCTTGACTTTTACAGGACGGAAAAACAATGTAATTGGACATGTTGCCGTTAAAGTCTTTGTTGTGACTTTGTTTCTCCAGGAGAAGCTGAAGCTGGTCACTGTGCTGGGAGCAGGGCTGCTCTGTGGAACCGCACTGGCTGTTATCATTCCTGAAGGGGTCCACGCACTGTATGAAGAAATCCTTGAAGGTATTATGAGTTTTTCTCCACAACACCTGTCACCTTTTAAAGTGGTGTTGCATTATGTTGAAACCAGCATACTAGTTATTTTCTAATTTGATAAATCCCTTAACTATTATCTTTCTATTAAGTCTATAAAATACACTTTGTTTTCAAGGTGCAAAGATGAAGAGTTAAAAAAAGTTGACATTAGAGCTGTTCTAAACTTGACTAGAGTTTTAACCTCCTTTTCCCACCCAGGGCAGTGTCATCAAAGTGTTTGTCTGCAGACAGAGGTCAGCAAAAGCATTACAAATAAAACAGTCATCTAATCACAGTACACCTGTCTGTGATGTGTGATCAGAGCAGCTGTATTCGACCAGAATAAAAAGGGAATATTTCAGACTGCATCAAGTTAGATGCTAAAAACATTTTTCTAAAGGCAAAACACTCGGTGAATGATATGCAGGGCAGTCGAGGGGACACTAATCACTGAGATATTATTGTAGATGGTGATACTGTATTGTGTACATTGTGGTCTAAGGCTGCAGATTCTGCTGGCCAAGAGTGCTGATGTCCAGATTTCAGTTTACATTTGCAACTGTAAAGTTGCCTGTTAAGGTATTTTGCAAGTGACAAACAATATTTGGAATAGTTTGTATTTTTATGGTTAGTGTCCAACATAACTTGTTTTTTAAAATACATTGTTGTTGTGGTGACCTAGAGGATTAACACAATGGCTTTGTAATTGATACTTCCCGTTTTATTCTGGCTGGCTTCAGACATGTTCAGGGCTGTTGCAGGCCAGACAACACCAAACGTACATAGCATATGGACACATAATATAATTTATGGATGTTTCCCTTTGTAGTTCAACATGACATCTGTTTTTGTTACGAAACAAACTTTGTCAAATACAGATGTTTGTCTTGTGATCATTTATATATTAGCTGTATCTTAAAAGAAAACTTGTGAGTTTGTGAGGGTCTTTGTGCTCAGCAGTGACGAGTAAGAAAGATTCACTTTATGAGTAATACAGTAAGGTATTTGTGTCCTTTAACAGTATTTTCTCTCTTTCTGTTCTCTCCTGACCTGTGTGTCTGCAGGTGGACACAACCATGGTCAGGTCGGAGTTGTGGAGGTTTCAGAGCCCAAGGGTGAAGCTGAGGCGGCACTTAGTGCCAGTGGGAAACATGAACATGCTCATGAGGAGCTTCATGCCTGCATTGGAGTGTCTCTGGTCCTGGGATTCGTCTTTATGCTACTTGTGGACCAGATTGGCAGTTCTCATATGCACAACGCTGAAGGTCATTGTTATGGCTCAGCTGCAAATTCGCATGCACTCATACTCAACACTGAACAGTGTCAGACCTTTTAAAGGATTGATGTTAGTTTTAAATCTGTCAACATTTGATGCTGCACATTTCTTGTTTACATCTATTTTTGTATGTGTTTAGATCCAGAGTCAGGGAGGGTCGCCTCCTCAAAAATCACCACCACCCTTGGTCTCGTGGTCCATGCTGCAGGTAGGTTTGACACTCAGTGATACTGTTGCTGGTGCTACATAATATTTTAGTCTTAAAGTCTATGATGTTAACATCAGAAATTGGCTTAACACTGCTTAACATTTTTAAAAAGTGATTAATTATTTACATTCTCTATGTTTTGTAATGCTGTACTTTACTATACCTAACTAAACCTGCTGAGGGTTATGGTAATGTGAACCCAATCTTTTGAATTTTGTATTTGCTGTTGCATTACTGACAGTATATTTAATAATCACATTAACTCTCTTTGCCCTCAGCTGATGGAGTGGCTCTAGGAGCTGCTGCCTCTACCTCTCAGACCAGTGTTCAGCTCATTGTCTTTGTGGCTATCATGTTGCATAAGGTAATGATTGATTTATAAATTGCACACTACATATTTTATTCATTTTATTGTTTAGATTTATAGGATAAATATATAGAAAATAAACCTTTGTATCAGCAGTTCAACTGAAATTTGGGAGCTTCTTGTTGTCTCATTTGATAGTGAGCTAAATACATATGTATTTTATAGTATACTGCTTGACTTAACAATCAAATCATTAAACAAGAAAATAATCTGCACTGATGATTGAAATGATTGCAGAACATTGTAAGTGTGATACTATGTACTTTACTGCTCTAGGCCCCAGCAGCGTTTGGTCTGGTGTCTTTCCTGATGCATGCTGGTCTCGAGAGGAACCGCATCCGCAAGCATCTCCTGGTCTTTGCCCTAGCAGCACCTGTCCTCTCCATGCTCACATTTGTAGGCCTCAGTCAGGTAAATACCAGAGTTTACAATAGACAATTACCAGACATGTTTTAGAAATGGAAGACATTTCATTATGCAAATGCATTTCAACATTTAAGCCATCAGCAACAAAATGTTTGTGGTAAAACAGATTCTTCGCCAGACATTTTTCTTGACAAAATGTGTGTTGCTTCTGCCCTCAGAGCAGCAAAGAGGCCCTGTCAGACATCAACGCCACTGGGGTTGCCATGCTCTTCTCCGCCGGTACATTCCTCTATGTGGCCACTGTCCATGTCCTCCCCGAGGTCGGGGGTGGCGGCCACAGCCATGCTCCTGCGGGAGGGAGTGGAGGAAATGGAGGGAAAGGACTGAGCAAGGTGGAGGTGGGAGCTCTGGTGCTGGGCTGCCTCATTCCTCTGGTGCTGTCTGTCGGTCACCACCATTAGACTTTCAGCTCAGGACTGATTTAAGAAAGGTGTACAGGGAACGCAGCGAAAACGGAGACTTCACACATTGTTGGTTTATTAAGTGCTTGTCATCTGCTGATGGACCTCATGGACCAGACTGGTGATCATTGCGGGGACATTTTATGACTTGAAGCTGAAACAGGGAATGGACTAAGTTAGGGAAATCAGAGTTGCTGCAGTAACAACAGATGCACACAACAATGTTTGTTGACAAAACTGACAAAAAACAATATGGCTACTGTATGTGTCAATTTATCTCTCCAGATATGTCGAGGCTAGGGGACAATGGACCTTTTTACTCACTTTATTTAGGTCACTGTGGAGTCTCCAGTGTTCGTTCGTGCTTGTCCAAAGTCAAAGAATCAACCCTGATTTCATTACAGTAATGCTTTACTAGATGACAGTTGCACAGTGAGATTTAGATTAAGTCTTAATTAATCTTGTGATTTTTTTTTTTAAGTGTGCAGATCTTTTGGCAACAATCCAGACTGAAGTGATCTGATCTGAAGTGCCATAATAGCAAGTTTGAAATGATGCGACTGCGATGCAAGAACATAACAGTTTATGGAAAACGCTCCGCTTATTTTCTTACCAACATGAATCCTGTACTCGCAGCCAAATTTGAAGTAAGAGCCACATGAACCTAACAGCTTTGTCTTTGGATAGTTTGTCAACCAGGTGGAGTTTGTCCTGTTAGAGAAATCAGCAGTGGGAAGCTGAAAACCCAGGCCCTGCGTAAGATAAGAGAAAACCAACCTTGACCTGTCGCATTTACTTTCATTTCTATTTTATCTGCTTAGTTTCTGGAAATGTTCATCTTTGTTCTGTTTTAGCTTGAGAGTGATTATAGTTAGAAAGTGCAGGTCAAATAATCTTAAGTGTCTGTAGAGGGTGTTACTAAGCTTACTTACTAAGAGGTGGATGGTTATTTCATCAGCTCTGAAGAAATGAGTGACCTGCCTTCCAGAGGACATCAACTCAATGAAAACATGTAGGGACCAGATTGTGAGATGAAAATATTAACTGTTTTGTTTCTTAGCTGATCGACTCTTTATAAATGAATCTTTACTAAGCAATAATCATAAAAAGTTGAAATAGGAGCTAAGTCGCTTCTTTCTCAGTCTGGAATTGGACCAGGAGGTTCTTCATCTTAAGAGGACGTTAAATGTGATTCGCATATCAAGAGCTGTCGGTTAGATGCTCTTGAAATGAGCTCTGCACCTCTGCCCCAATACCATTAAAACAGTAACTGTCATCATGATCTCATGTGAGAATGAAGTTTTCTCACAAATACTTTTAAAAGAAAAATCCTTTTATTTGAATTTATGGACTGTTACTGACTGTTCTTTGCTGTGTAGACACAAGAGGCTTCAGACTTTGGGAGGTTTCTCTGTTTTATCTATAAATTTAATGGTTTTACACAAAGCCTGTGAATTAAATACCACTCCTATGAGGAGAAGAAACCCACGGCGATGCTTTAGTTTTAGTTTCTTTTTGCGGCTGCAAGAGAAAGAATTGGGTCGCATGCAGACCAGCAGCTGCATGGTGGAAGGACCACCTTCATTTTTGCAGGATGCTTTGTGCAACAGGGATTTACACCCAGTCGTGTCAAAGGACAATAAGTGTTGTTTCATCTTTCTAAATAATGTTGCATCAGAAACCTGGCTGAGGTTTTGCACTTTCATTTTTTTTCCATGCTCATGAAAATCTTTTCATTTATTCAGGGTCCACTGGTTTGTGTGTTTAGGACTCCAACTGAGATTTATTTCCACTGTTTATAAATCTGTTATTCTCTTGATTAATCGTTGGTCTAAACAAATGTTAGACGGTTAGACGGACACAAATTCCCAATGTGAGTTCCAGTGTGACATTTTAAAATGTCTTTTTGTAAACAGAGAAGAAGGAAAAGCAGAAAATATTCACACTTTGAAAGGTAGAAGTCTGGATTTAGTTTGAAATATTGCTGACCTACTGACTTATCTAAACGACTTTGCCCTTTAAAGACCCATAATTAAAACGCTAGGTGTAATATTAAATATTCAAAACTATAACAGAAAAACAGAATTTTTTAATCGTTAATGCGAAATAACAAAAATGATTTAAACCTGAATCAGATTGACAAAAAGAGTCTTAAAGCTCATTCGTGTTGGTAATATGATTTCATGTGTAGCAGACTGTCATGTAGAAAGCACTTAGCAGTGGATTTTGCTGTCCAGTGAAAACGTCTTCAAATTTCACGATGATTGAATCTTTCAGATGTGTGTTAGTTTATATTGATTGAGGATATTCTGCTTCTTAAAACGTAGGTTATTATTTTTCAAGTATGTCTTATAATGGTACTCACCTGTCCACTGGAGGAGGTCCTGTGACCACTGTGAGGTCAGGAGTCACAATGTGCTTCATACTGGCCATTAAGGTTGTTTTGTGTGTGTGTGTGTGTGTGTCAGGTTGTCGTTCTGTTTAGCCAGGGCCGCAACGAGACGTCAGCAGCCTGGATTCAAATCAAGCAGATGTCTGTTGTTTAAACTGTGGTTTAAAAAAATGAAGGTGACACAATGCAAACCTGTCAGCTCAGTAAACCATTCGTGAGATAAATGTTTTTTACAGGACAGTAACTGAGATCATGTGATTTTTGTTTAGCATGGCTCAGAGCAGAGACGATTCTATGTGTTTGCTCAGGTTGGTTAAAGGGATGATTTTCAACTTAAAACGACGTAAAAACCTGCAGAGCTGAAAGTTTGTCACACTGCACATGGAGTTTAGCGGTTGTTCGACCGGTCAAAACCAAGTTCGTGGTGTCGGTTTGACCATTTTAAAATGTAATTTCCTCTTTATATTTAGTGACGCACTCAACATCTCTGGTTATACATGTACCTGAACTGGGAAAAGTAAATAGAAACTTTTTAAACTTGCAGATCTCTGCAGCTCGTGCTTAGTTCACCCTCTCACACAGCACAGTTCTGGGCTGTTCGGTGGTTTCACTTTGAATCAGGAGAGTTTTAGTATGAAGTTAACATTTGTAATGGTTTAAGTTGGGGTTGGTGTCTGTGCTCTATAATAATTTGGTGTCATTCCAGAATGAGTCTGCCTTATTTCTATATTTCTGATTGTGAAAACAAGTTGTAAAGCAATGTGTTTTATGACTAAATTAAAAGTTTTTTTTAAACTGTTGAAAATGTGGTTATACTTCAGTATATTTGAACCAATTAAACACTTTGACTCTTATAACTTTTACTGTGAGCCTCAGCTTCACTTAAATTGAAAGATGTGCTTTACATCCTGTGTTCATTAAGGGGAGAGTTCATAGATCGTTGATGTTACTTTTAGTCATATTTTATAACCTATTGTGGAACTTTTTCTTTAAAATGAAATGTTTAGTAATATTTTAGAGCCTCTTTAGCCCTGGAATTCCCCAAGCTATTCATAGAAACTGAAAAAAGAGAGCAGAGTCCGCACACTCATCCCTTTCTCTGAGGCTGAACTGTCAATATCTTCATAATCTGCTGTTCATCCACTCTGACACATGTTCTGTAAATTAATCTGATGCTCACGACTCTAAAGCTGCATGTTGACCGCTCTCACTCTCCATCCTCTTTACTAGAGAGTTGTACAGCCACTCCTCTGCCACAGATGTTTTTTTCTAATTAACAGCTGCTGGATGAAGGGAGTGGTGAATGGATGGAGAGTCCAGTGGGTTCATATCTGCAGAGCGTTGAAGACACTGCTGCAATTGCAGTAATCTGAATAACAGCTTTTACTGGCTTCAAGGTATTGACCGGCTTCAGATTTAGCAACTCATTCGTACAGCTTTCCTTTCTCCCTCCCCACCGCCTCCCAGTATCTCTCTTCTTACTCCCTCCCTCCCTCCATCTCTCTGTCATCCCTGTTTTCGACTCTGCTGTGCTGTACAGTCAGTCTGCCTCCAGCTGATGGGCATATTGGCAGCTGCATCATTCCACCCTGCTGAGTTATTGGGATTTGCAAAGCTTTTCCTGCTTTATATTGAAACTGTCCCTGCAGCTGTACATGCACCTCTGTGTATGTGCACGCTATTGGGTGTTACCAGGCTAATTGCTATTGATTGACTGTATTGTGGTTTATATTTGTTTCATTGATTTTTGACGTTTGTTGTTTTCTGCCCCACATCCCAGGGCGAGGGAGGTCAGAGATGATGTTCTCGTCTTCGTCCAGAAACTCTCTGTTTTCGCCCTGGTCGTCCATGGAGCAGTCCGACTCTGAGGTGTTGGATATCAGCACTAAAGTGCAGCTACACGGCGTGTTGTGGAAGAGGCCCTTTGGGCGGCCATCGGCCAAGTGGTCCCGCAGGTGAGGCGAAGGCGTGATTCGTCTGTGTGCTTTAATATTCTAACCTCAGTTTATGCCATAATGTAGTTCTTAATATTGTTTGTTTTTTTACAGGTTTTAAACCTGCAAAAACTTTAAAACTGGAAGTTAAACTTATAGAAAATCCCTTTTTTCTTGATATTTTTGAGAATTTTTAATTTGGAAGGCGTTTTTCATGGTAGGCAACCAAAATAGTTTTTATCCTTAGAGAATATTTTCCTCCTATGGAGGGTCAAAGACTACTGAAAGGTTGGTAATATAATATAATATATGACAAATAAATTGAAAATACTTATTGACCATTTATACAATCAATCATTTATGTGAAACTATCAATTATGATTCTCCTGCTCTGAGAACAAAACATTTTAATTGGCTTGATAAAACTTGATTTTTTTTTATATTAAACGATGAACTTTTCTCCCAAAATGAACATTCAGGACTTAGGCAACCAAAGTGCTGGCATGTTGTGTATTATAGGATTGCTTTACATAACAACAGGATATGCTTATCCACAGACGTGTTCAGATCTCAGTGTAAGCGTGTCCTGATAGGAGACTATATTTGGGTTTGAAACGCCTGGATTGGTACTCTGTGTCATGATAATGCTCTTAGTTTACATAACTGTTAAAACGACAATGCACAGTGCTTCCAGAGAGTCCATTTGCAGCACACTCTTTGCAACCTTTCCCATTTGCTTGTGGCATGACGGTCAAAAGAATTTGAATTTGCTCAGTGATTTTGTGGTATTTGTTGTCACCAGCTTAAAAAAAAAAGAGGAAGTTAATACAAATCTGTCAACCAGTGTGGTGAAAATTCAGTCAGTGACTTTTATTTAGAAAAACTTTGAATGACTTGTGTCAAAATATGGCTGCATATTTAACTGAAGTTAACCCATTTACTTCATAAAGGTTCAGTTTAGTCAACACAGGAAGTATGACTTTGTAGCATTTGTATGTTTTTGGGGCTCCAGGCATAGATTTCTCCATCACTGACTTGACTTTTTTTTTTTCTTATCAGTACTAAATCACTGTCAGTACATCAAAACCTAACCTTATGGTCCATCTTATACCTCAGTATCTTATATCTGTTAGTTTTCAAGCTGACTTCATTCCAAAGTTCTCTGTACAATAGCAGGACATGTAAATATGTCGCCACCATCCCAATCAATAAAGCAAACAACCCTGATCCAATCAGATGACCTTTCAAACTACAATTTGAATTTTACCCCTTAGTTTTAAGACTTAATGTTTGTAGACCAGGTTTAAAACCAGGTTGTCAAACATGCTTCTGTTAGTTCAGTCAGTGCAATATGTAAGAAAACTGGATTTGTGGTGTGTGGTTACAAGTTAATATGGTTGCGCAACACAATTTTCCTGTCAAACGTTTCTCTTCTTTTTAAAATAAAATTTCAGTTTCATGTTTTTGTTTTGGTAATGATAACTGAAATTCACAGCATCGGTCGACAGTAGGACCATGTTGTCATCCAAGTTACCTGATCATCGCTTTTGTGTTGTGAACGTCAGCAGACATTGGTTTCTTTCAGTCCCACAGAACTGACTCACTGCTGCTTTATTGTCTTCTTCGGTACAAAGATTCTTCATCATCAAAGACAGCTTCTTGCTCTATTATGCAGAGAGCGAGAAAAGAAACTTTGATACCAGCAGGTGCTTCAACATCCATCCCAAGGTGAGCTGCTGCATCACCTAATAAGCCTTGTTAAAAAATGAAGTATATATTAATGATTCAATGAACTATCTGCACATGAACGGGGAATGTTACATTTAAAATTACATATCATTAAACATAATTTTGACTTTTTGCTGCACATTAATTATCCAGAAACAGTACGACTCACATGAATAACATTATGATGTGTTTCTGCCTCAGGGAGTCATTCCTTTGGGAGGATGTGTGGTGTCAGCTAACGAGGACATGGGCATGCCCTTTGCTATTGTGATCGACCTGGAAGATTTCACTGTAAGAACACAATCCTTTCTCATATTAACTGCAAAGATTCTCTTCATTATTTGTTGATGAGGTTCGTAGTAGCATTTTTACTGCTGAGGTGGTGATATAAAATATTGCATACTCTTCATGTAGGGGAACATAGTTCTTGCTGCTGAGTCTGAGGAGGATCAGGTCCAGTGGATGGAGATGCTCCAAGAGTCAGGGAAAGTGTGAGTGTTCAACAACATAAATTCTCCTCTTAAACGTTTTTAATGTTATTACGTTAAATTTACATACAGCACATTACTCCCCAAGTGTATAGTGTCCATGTAATGTTACAGCTCAGCTAATGTAAAATTTTTATACCTCCGTGCTGCCTATTGTGAATTTCTTCAAATTTGCTACAACTGTCCAATGACGTCGTTGATGAACTTGTTGGCCAATAGTCAAAGTTCTAGGTTGTGGTGACCTGACCTTCATCCAATCCTTCTGAACTGATATGTCAAGAATGCGTTGAGGGCATTTCTGCAGTTGAGGGCATTTCTGCAGCAAGTTGTCCACTTGGAATCGAACTGATTAGATTTTGGTGGTCATTGGTCACAGTCACCTCGTGTTCGTTCAATTCCTGTTGTGAATGCGATTTCTCAGTTACGCCTTAAATGTGGCACAAATTGTCACTAGGTGTCAGAGATGAACTGATTAGATTTTGTTTCAAAGGTCACTGTTACTTGTGTGTCACATTCTCATTAATGCTATATCTCAGAAATATCTGGAAGGAATTTTATTACACACTCCTTTAGTCAGTTACAGCTTCTCTTAACCTGTTCCGTCTTGTTAAAATTTGTTAACAGCACATGGAAGAATGCCCAACTGGGGGAGGCTATGATCCAGACTCTGGAGGCTCAGGGGCTGCAGCTGGCCAAGGAGAAGCAGGAGTATCTTGGTAAACATGAAGGTCACCTGAATAACTATGCTTTTTTCTAAGCTTTAACAATTGAAATGTTATCCTTTCTCCAGATAAACTGATGGAAGAGACTGAAGAGCTTAGTCATCAGAAAGCACAGAGAGAGGTGAGACTTTAGATTCTCATCATAGAACAGCATATTATTTTTAATTTTCTTCACATTAATAACGCTGAACATTTTCCCATTTAAATTTAACTCAACTTCCTGTTAATGTAATACATGTAATAAAACGTTTTGGTGTGTGTGTGTGTGTGTGTGTGTGTGTGTGTGTGTGTGTGTGTGTGTGTGTGTGTGTGTGTGTGTGTGTGT
>JAUYWH010000014.1:3890236-3956367 GCA_034779795.1 Ctenopoma multispine | reverse complement strand
GTGTGTGTGTGTGTGTGTGTGTGTGTGTGTGTGTGTGTGTGTGTGTGTGTGTGTGTGTGTGTGTGTGTGTGTAGGAGTTAGAGCGTCTCAACCAGGTCCTGGAAGAGGAAAAAATGAAGTATGAGGAGGTGGTGCTAGAGCTGAAGGCAGAACAGGAGCAGATCAAATTGTAAAAAGTCAATTACATTCTCTTCATTTGTACCAGTAAATATAAGACGGAATCAAACCAGTATGTATATGTGACTTTTGCCACCCTGTTTTGTGCTGATGACAGAGACTTGGATGGCACATCTCATTCCCTGAAAGGTGTTGAGCATGAAAAAGAAGAACTGAGCAACTTAACAGTTATGCTGCAGAAATCCATTGAGGTATGAAAAACCCCCCACATTGTTTGAGCAAATAAAACCTATTTGTCATTCATCCACAGATATAATTGAGCTTATTGATGAGTCCTGCTGCTTGATTAACGTCATGTAATGTTACAGCTGCTCGTTTAATGAGTTATGTAATGAATCCTTGACTTTGACATTATTCTGCTAACATCACAAACTGGAAATAATCTGTGGGGCCTGATTAGAGCCATGTGAAAAAACTTCTGTATAAAATTATTGTGGTTGTGGTTATAATCAGAACAAAAGTCTAGAATTACAGAGCTATCAACAGCTTAACCAGTAAGAGCGCCTTCAATTCAATTCTACTTAGCTTCCTTTAATGTAATTAATTATAAATCATATATCATCACATTAGACTTAAATTAGAAAGCAGTAGGGTTCAGAGTCTTTTGTATTTTTCATCCCAGGAGCTCTCTCAGGAGAAGCTGCGAACTCTGAAGCGACTCGGGGTGAAAGAACAGGACGAGACGGAGGTGGAGACAGTGAAGGAGAACTCAGAGTCCACCTGCAGAAAATTCGAGGAGGGGGAGGACCTCGGAGACGTCGACCTGCTGCAGGACCTACGACACATCGAGGAGCAAATGAAACTCTTGCTGAAGGAGAAGGAGCAGGCTGATGACAAGTGAGTGACACCTGAGAAGCATCAGATTATCATTATTGATTTGGTGCAGCAAAATGAAATGCAGAAATAATTTGTCATTATCACATTAGAAACACTGATTAACCAAAGTAAAATCAGAAATAAGGCCCACATAGAGTTTTACCCTGTGATTATGTTGTGGCATTCAAAGGGTCAAACACTCTAGCCTTTCCAGAGAACCTCTATCCTAATGGCATGGATGGAAATGTGCATTGATCCCTAAACAACCAGCCCATTGATCAGCACCAGTAAGTGAGGTATTACGGGCAGCTACTATTGACATTATAGCACTAATGTTTTGCTACAAACACTGGAATATATGACACTGCGTTTCCATGAGCTAAAGTAATGAAATCTGCCTACCAGCACCTGTAAAGTTCACTAATTAACACTGTGCTTCTTAAATTTGTATGAAAATGTGTCACTGTTTCACTTTGTTGACAGCTAGAGAAAAAAGGTATTTCCAAAAATGTCAAACTATTCCTTTAAAACTCACAAACGCTCAGTGTATAATGTTATATATAGATGTAGATGGTCTCTCTAAGATAAGAGTGTGTGGCCTTTTTTAACCATTGAGCAACATTACAGGTTTGTCAGGTCATCTGTGTCCTGCACACATCAGTGAGCACAGCAAAACCCGTCTTTGTAGTCGTTTTGCCGTGAAGGGCAACGCTGACAGAAGCACTGATGTGAAGATCCAGACGCATCATTTTATGGTGTGCCTTTTATCCAGGCTCCAGGAGAACGAGCAGCGGGCTAAAGTCCTGCAGCAGGAGAGGGAGTATTACTCGACCCAGGCCCGGACGCTGCAGCAGTCGCTCTCCCAGCTCACTGTGGACAAGCAGCAAACTGAAGCTGAGCTCAAGGTAACACGGCATGACTCAGCTGCTGTCAGCCTGCAGTTACACAGCCACAAAACCCTGCTCGAAGTCAGTGTAGAGGTCACTGAATTCATCCGCTGCCAGGGTTATGTTGTTAATGACACTACGCCTGTGGCTTTTCTGTTATGATGACTACGAATAACAGTCTGATGGGTCTAGTCTGTCTGGTGTGAAGAGCTCATATCACGTTTACAAATCATATCCCCTTTCTCTGGAGCAGCTTCTTTGTAGATGTCCAGGGTGTCCATTTAGATAAAGAAAAAAGTGTTTCTTCAGATGACCTTATTAAGTGTTACCCAAATCACTATGAATACAGTTTAATATGTGTGAAATCTGCAGCTTTCTTTCAGTTTGGGCAAATACAGAATTAACATGATCTTATCTTGCTTTTAGTGTTTTTATTTCATTCTGTCTGATTCCTGTGTCTCAGGCTGAGATTGAGTCTCGGATGGAGCTGGAGAAGAGGCTGAAGCAGGCTGAAGAGGCTCTGCAGGACCTGGAGAAAGGCCTGAACTCGATCGAACGAACTCAAGAGAGAGATGAGAAGATGAAAGGGGATGTGACTCAGCTGAGGAGTGAGTGCATTTACTGAAACGTTCATATCAGATCAGTCACATGTGGATCCATTTATATAAATACTGTAGACAGAATATTGCATGGAATCAGATAAAAGTTCATTTGGATCAGGATGCGACAAGAATATCATCAGTATCTCCCACTCTAATACATTCAGAATTAATTTAAGCCTGTATGTTTGCATAATTCTCTTCAACAGCTATGTAGACAGGGCTGAGTTGATGCTCTGAAACAGACACAGTGGATATCTGAAGTATATAATCTGACCTGACATTTCTTACTGAAATATCTGGAATTACTGCCTCTCTCTGGACAGTGTCTGTATTACAGGTTGACTTATTAGTTTCATCTGGAGAAATATCACACTCAGCAGCATCAGTTAAACAAAACATGGTATAGATTTTGAATTTATTCACTACAACTTACCTCAAATTATTTGTATTGTTGATTAATTTCTTGCTTAATTGTGGTATAGGACATGACACAAAGTAGTGTATTTATACAGCTTGTTTTTGACCAAATACCAAAAAACATGACTCAGTTTACCATCACATGACAAAACAACCTGCTGGAAACGGGCAATGATTTTTGCTCAGAAAAATAACAGTCGCAGCTCTGCAATAATTTAGTGTTGGTGATATACAGTACTGCAGTTAGTCTGGCTCTTACTGAGAATGTTTTAAATGAATCTGTAAATGTTTTCTGATGGGTTTTGTATTTATCCAGGGTTCTTCGAGGAGTGTATCTGTGCTGCAGAGATCGAGGCCAAGCTTCCAGCTATCATGAAGAACGCCGTGTATCTGCATAAAGCTGCTGCACGTAGAATCAAGAGCTGCCGAATCCAGAGAAGAGCCTCCAGACGCCACTGGTGTAAGTCTGTCCATCACATTCATGTTTCACGACAAGATCCGTGCACTTTCCAGGGTCTACACTTAAAAGGTGTTTAAAATTCTACTTGCTGTTATTGGCATTATTAATACTAGTGTCTGTTGTAGATGGAGTTTTTCTTATGGATGTTTGTCAGGGACATATGCAACTGAACATGGGTATACAGTTAATCAGTGACATGCATATGACAGTATTAGTTTTCCAATAGCTACAGGATCATTTGTTACTTAATCCAGACTCTCCATTAACTGTAATGTCTTCCACACAGTGAAACACTCAAAGTCCTTTGCTGTAGCCAACACAGACAGCGGCAGCATGGAGGAGCTGAGGGAGACGGCCCGTCGACTGACCTCCGACAGCAGCTTCAGAGAGAGCGTGTACAAGATCATCGCTCATAAGGACGCCACAAACAAAATGGGGGACTGAGAGAAAGCGAGATGCTCCTCACTTTTACCTTGATCCAATCACAAGAGTGAGCTATCTCTTAGAGATCCTGATCCCCAAACTCGTGACTAAAATGTTGTAGATGAATGTACACTGAAATTAGTTTGATGGCTTCCTTACATGCAAACTCAGTTTTTACCAAGTTCACAGTGACGAAACCCATCACAAAACTAGTGAGTTACTGTAATGTAACTGCACTTGTTCTTTTCCCATAAGGACTCACTGGTTTTCAGCCCTTTTCAACTAAACAGTTCCACAACTACATCACCACAGGGGCTCATTACATCTGAAGAAAGCTGATCATTAGACAAATTAGCAATCAGTCTACAGCCCGGATCTCTTTTGATCGGTTAGTTGTACCGGCTGAATTGAGAGGAAAGTAAAGAGCACTTTATGAAAATGATCCATGTCCACTGTGCGTTTTCTTCATCTTGGTTTTTTAGTTTTGTTTTAGAATGTAACTGAATTATCGTACAGGAACTAAAAATGTGGACTGTTTAGGTCCCCTAGGAAGTGATGGAAAGACTCCCGAGGCCACTAAAATAATAATGTTAATTTTAGAGAAATTATAATAATTATATAATAATTAGAGTCAGACTGGGATGCAGAAGGTCACAGGTTCAAATCCCAGCCAAATCCCACACATAGGTGTGGGACACCTAGCCCGTCCCCTACCAGGTGTGTCCCTGAGCCAGACACTCATCACTAGCTCCATGTAAGTCGCTTTGGATAAAAGCGTCTGCCAAGCAAAGTAAAGTATTTGACAACATACCAAAATGCTGAATATTAGAAAGTAACATTAATGTAATAACATTTTCTGTACCTTTATATCCTGTTAAAACAGTAAAATGTTTGTGTTGATACTGTACTTGAAGTAAATCTCTTTCTTTCAATACCACTGGACATTTGGAACTTACCTGATAAAATGCTGTAGTGAAGTAATGTTACTTTCCGTTATTACTGTATGATCTACAGTACAGTGTTTGTTTTTGCTTGTACCTTGATTTTCTAGTGTTGTTACCACGTTTAAAAATACTCCAGTAGATTCACAGTATAACTAGCAGACAGCATAGACGATGCAAAGCTATGTTGAAAAAAGGTTTTTTTTTATTTCACGTTTTGATTGTTTGCACAGATTGTGTCATTCTCCTTAACAGAATGGGTTGATGAAAACAATGAACTCATAAATCTGTCTGCTTTCACCCATGACTGTTTCATTATTGCTACATCTGCAAATCTGTCCTCGATGAAGCAATGCAGTACACCGAAGCAAGCATTTTATGATCATGTACAAATGTTTAATAACTTAACACCAGAGAAGAAACAAAGGAAGCCCACATGTCAAGGAAGGGGAAGAAAGGACACACTGAACAACATGCCTTGATGCTAATAAAGCTGTGTTTGAACCTTCATGTCATTTCGTTTATGCAGGTAAAAGGCTAAAGGTTCATAAGTGCAGCAGGATTTTCAGTTTCCATCATCATCCTCATTTTTACTAGTTGAAAACGAAAACACACTTTGACATGGATGCTTTTCTACCTGGAGGGAGTTTAAACGTCTGTCAGAGAGGCTTGTGGGTCACATCACCAGGACCTGCAGAACACAAAAGTGACAAATGTAGGTTATGTATTTTTTTTAACTTTAATCTAAAACCTTAAATTAGCATTTATAAATAGTTCGAAACACACAAGCTCATTTGAGTATACGGTTGCAGCACGGACCAATGGAGCATGCAACTGTAAAACTGAAATTATAGAAATCGCAATCATTTGGAAAGATGCATAAAATGAAATAAAAGAGTCAAACTCATAAGGCTCATTCGTGTCTGTTCTGGTGTGCACTTTCTATACGTGATGCACTGTATTTAAGGACATCCTACTAAAAATAACTCCTCAGTTTTGCACTTTTAGTTGGTTTTAAAACGCTACTCTTAACAAAATGAATAGTAAATGTGAATTATATCCTCATAACCACATTGATTTAAAGCTAATACAGCCACTCCTGATTACCTGTATCATGTATGTTCAGCCAATCAGAAGATTCTAAGTACAGAGATTGCTGGAAAACCAGCAGGACAGTGAACTAACCACAACATTACCGACACCCGGTGGTTTAAATGTGCCTCATGTTTTAATGCACTGTAAGTCCTGTCACCCCCCCACTAATAAAAAAAGCATTTTTTTAAACGATGAATCTATGCTTAACCTCCCCTCAGGTACTGCTCAGGTATGCTTCATCTTTCCAGTCACCATCATACACTCATACTAATCTGTCGTCTCCTCCTCTAACCTTACATCACCTCCCCATGATTATCTGGTGGGAACAGTGTGGCCTAGTCAGTGGCATAAGCCTGTCAGTCTGCTGGTCTAATGCTGCATTTCACATTCACTTGAGCTTTTATTTTGTTAGCAGGTATCAGGCTCTTGGCCACAGATGTGCTGACTGACTCAGTGAGGTCAGTCACTGTCTGAAGGCTTTAAAGGATTTCTCCCTGAATGATTGAAGAGGAGGAATGCAGCAGCGATTTCTCTGCCAACGCAGATGTTAATATAACACACTGACAAACGGTTTTTCCAACAACACTGCAGGGAAAAAGCCAGAATGAGCTGCCAGCTCCCCAAAGGCAAACCCCTTAAATTCCCACGCACTCTCTCTCTCTGCTCAGTCATTTACCTCCTGCTGCTCCATCCTGATTTCTATCACTATGGCAACAGCTGCATCTGAGGGGAAAAAACCCATGTGTATGTCCATTTTCTCTTTTTTAAATCTAGGAGATTGTAGGATTAGCACAGCGATTAGCACATGGCTTGCATATCGACTTTTGAATAGATACGTTCTTTTCTTTCCTCTGTGCTGTCAAGTCGGGGTCAGTAGTTATTAATTGTAAGTGCTCAAAGGCAACAAAAACAGAAGGCACTGCACAAAATGCGAAAGCAACAAAAACACATACCTGTTGACCATGGCATGGTCACCAGCTGGTTGTGCTAGGAGCAGAATGACTGGAGTCAGGAGGCAGCTGTCTCTGACGGCGCTTCACTGTTTACTGGAATCTGACATGAAGAGGAGACTGATGGAGTCCTTGAAGGCATGAGAGGGAGGAAGAACGGCCCTGCTGCAGGAACCGGCATCCTCTGATACTTCGTCAGCAGGTGGCTTGTGTACACATCCTTGCTGTGTCAGCAGATAGGTACATGTCCAGCCTGGGGATTTTTCGTCTTGCTATATCTGGCTGTGTCAGTGTGTACAAAAGAACTGCTCATTTGCTTTAGGGGTTTGGAACAATCAGTGTTTTGCTTTTTATTTCTTCTTCTGATAAATTCTCCCCTACAGGAGTGCTCCCTTAAAAGCCTCTGCAGTTGTCATGGAGTTGTGCTTCCTGGTAAACAATGACTCTTTTCATTCCAGTAGCTGAGATGGACAAAGCAGAGGGCAAAGAGAAAGAGAGAAGAGGGGTTGTGTTGGTCTGGGCAGGAACTTGCTCTTCTTCTCTCTCTCTCATCTAATATAAAGTCTACTGTGTGTCCCACACAGGCTTTACTGTTATAAATAACAGCTGATTGTAGAGTTTTTAGTCTTATTATATCCATGATACAAAATGAAAATGAAAAATTTAGTTTCCTTCAATAGGATAAAATGGTCAAAAAATAATGAATATAAGGAACAAAAATAACACTGGAGGTGTTTCTGAGAAGGGTAAAGCTGTTGAGCCATAATGAAGGCAAGAGCCAAGCACATGACCAGAAGTAAAGAGTCCACAACAAAGCTATGGGTTTATTTTTCATCTAGGCTGGCTTTGAGCTGAGCTTCCAGGGCCATCTTATCAAAAGTACGCATGTTGGTCTCCTCTCGCACTTTGTCTCGCACATGAAAAGAGGCTCGGGCCACAGAGCGAGCGCTCTCCAACACAGCCCTCTTTTCCTTGAAGATCTGCTCGCTCTTCTCCAGCTTCCTCTCGATGGACTGGAGCAGCTCAAGACGCCTCTGCCTCTCCTCCTCCTCCACGCGCTGCCTGTTGAGCTTTTGGAGTCGTTCCTTTTCCTGCCGGCACTGGACGGCCCGCTGGGCTTTCTCTTTGGCCTTCTCCTCAGCCGCTAAAGCTGCCTGTTGAGCTCGTTTCTTTGCCTCCTTCACGCGTGCTTCCAGCAGTTGTTGCTGTTGCTTCTCTCGCTTCTCTGCTGCCTTGCGTGCTTTCTGGATCTGCTTCTCCTCACGCTTGGCCTTTTCTTTCAGCTCTTGTCCTCGACGCTCGACTATCTGTTCGTAATTCTCCAGGGAGCGGCTGAGCTTCTCCTCTGCTGCCCTCCTGGCCTCATCCCTCTCCTCCTGCTCTCTGCGAGCTATTTCCTGTATCAAGGCTGCGTGACGTCTCTTCTCCGCTTTGTTCAGGCCTAGTCTCTCCTCTTGAGCCTGGTGCTCTCTCTCCTGCCTCTTCAGCTCTGCCATGGTCAGCTTCTCCTTCAACAGCAGCCTCTCCTGCTCCAGCATGGCTGCCCTCTCCTCCTCCAGGGCCTTCAGGTTCTGTTCCTGAAGAGCTTTCTTATGTTTCTCCTCCCGTGCTGTCTGCTGTAACCTCAGCAGGCGGGTGCGCTCCTGCTGCTCTGCAAGCTCCTTCCATCGCTCCTCGTTCTCCTCCGCCTGTCGCAGTTTGGCAGCTATTGATTCTCGTTCCTGCTGGCTGAGTCTCTGCTGACGTATGGACACCTGTGTCTGCCACACTCGCTGGCACTGAAGCACTGCGCGCTGCTTCTCCCTGTCCTCCTGCTCTCTGCGTAACTCCCCTATTCTGCGCTCGCTGTCCCACTGAAGATGAGCCACATAACGAGTCTGACTCATTATGTCTTCCTCTTGGTATCTAGCAAGCATTAAAGCTGCAATCTTGCGGTCTCGCTCGGACACGGCCTTCAGGCCTCTGCGTTTGACCTCCTTTACTATGCGCTCCACCTTCTGTGTTGTCTGAGGAGAGTGGCTCAGGTCACCAAGGCTGAGGCTGCGGCCCATTAGGGAGTTAAAAGTGGCCAGAGTTCGAGCTCGGGGGCTGGAAAATCTAGCCCAGTGATCTCTTGCACCATCCCAGCTGTAGGAAGAGGAAGCACCTGACTCTGATGAGGTGCATGTAGTTGTTGTGGTGGTGGAGGTGGAAGAACAGATGGGATCCATCCTTCGCTGTAATGACTCTAGTGAATGGCTTTTTGCTCTCAACTTGGATTGAAGTCCAAGGTGTCCATTGTGCTGAGTTAATGGTCCTCTTGTTACACCGTTCACAGGTGTCCCAGAGCTCTGAACTGCAGGTTTTGACACTGATGATGCTAAAGTGGAGTTGGCTCTTGGGAAGGCGGGTGGTTTTGGGGTTGATCGGGGAAAAGTGTTTGAAGATTTACCACCAGAGGACTTCCTGACTACTGGTGGAGGGCCAGATGAGAGTGGCCGAGTAGTTTTAACTTGTTCAGTCGATGAAGACAAAGGGTGCTTGGCAGATCCTTGAAATTCACCCTTGGAGGATGGTGTAGAGGTTGTTTTTAAGGTCTTTGTGGACTGAGTAGTAGATTTAGGGGAGGTACTGAGACTGGAGGCAGGTGCTTTAGATAAAACAGCAGTTTTAGGCATTTGACCAGATGTTGTGGCTCTAGAGGATGCTCCAACATCAGGGACTGAGCTGGAGGTCACTGGCCCAGATTTTGAAGGCTGAGCAGAGCCAGGACAGGTCTTGTCGACAGAAGGAGGCGATGCACTGCTATTGACCGTCGCCTGCAGAATCCTCCTTTTTTCCTCCCTGACAATTCTCTCCCTCTCCTCCCTGCACTGCCTCAGTTTGGCATGCCTCTCCCTCTCATACACTTCAAACAGGCCCGTGGCGACACGCATGGAACGACCGGGAGCCTCGCGGGCGAAGTCAGCGAGCGGGCGGGGCAGCAGCTCTACAGGTTTGACCCCACATCGAGCGCATGCCTCCAGAGAACGGGGGCTTGTTAGCACATAGCGGCTGCCCTCTGCAGCTGGTGAGTCAAAGTTGTACAGGTCCAGGTGCATCTTGGGTGACAGATCTGCCTGAGTCTGTGGTTGCTGTGGTGGGGCCCTCTCAGAAGTAGTCTCTGGGCCCACCGAGGATGCACTGTGGCAGGGGCTTGGCTCAGAGCTGCCACTGGGTGGTGTCTCAAAACCGGCATCCCCATCCTCTTCTGTTGTTGTGCCATCGCCCTGTTCTGGCAGTCGAGGGTCTTCAGTGACCACTGCTGGTGTGTCGAGCTGTGGACCTTTACACTTATTCTGCTCCTCAGCCTCCGAGGGGTCGACCATAGTTGGCTAATGCTGCATGTAGGGGAGCGGGTGGGGCGGGAATGAAAGGAGGAAGGGGGGTTGTATGACACATGAGGGGAAAAGGATGAAATAGTGGAAAAGGTTTCAATTAGAGGATTATATAGCATTCTGTCTGAGGCTTAAGAGAGATGTACTCTGTGGGGGAGGGTCATAACATAGGTCCAGAGTTGCATGCATGCATGAACACATATTCATGCACTCACTGATTTTACACCAGATGAGACATTTCGCCTTCAGGGAAGTGACAGAAGACACGAAGAAACACCACAGTCCTAAATAGAAAATCTATTTTTGGCAGAGTTACTAGGGTGAGAGAATTGGATTACTCATAGCAATATTTTTCACTCTACATCACACAATCAACCTACAAAAATGCTGCTGAAATCACAGACCTGAAACGCACATTATGAACAGAACAGATCTATTATGCTCTGTGCTCACTAACATGGACTCACACCTCACACACAGTGAAGGCCTAGACTTTTCTACATCAGCAGGACGCAGCAGAAATCAGCTCGTTGTAAAAGAATCTAGGTCTGTGACAAACAGATTGATTAAAGGTGTGGGTTCTCTTCATTATGCTGTTTTTGGAACAGGATTTGCTTTTGTCTGAGCCCGTTGGTTGCATTTGATGCGGTGTCACACCACACAAACATCCACTAACCTGCCAGTTTGCAAAACGTTTTCTAAACCAGTGCTTTGTTCCCCTTTGATCCGTCCAGTCCCCCTTGTTCCCCGCATAATATCGGGTTTCAAGGAATAAAGCTTCGGCCGTCGACCCAGCGATGAAGCATCACATCGCCGCAACCTCCGGCGACACGACAGACTCCAGACGGAGCCTCTCGCAGCGTCTCCGTCTTCTCAGCGGCGGAGCTCAAATCTGTGCAGCCGATTAGAAATCAGCACAGACTCAACGTTCACACTTTATCAGGACAAAAATACACCGTCCACCTTTTCTCTGATCTTCCCTGAGCAAAGCGTTTCCCGCACACATCCGCGGTCCCACCTGCTATTTAGCAGCATCCCTCCATCCCAGTGTCTTCATAGCTCCGCCTGCTTGTGGCGAATATGCTGAAAATACGGTCTGCGCGCCGCAACGTGTTTCTGCGCATGCAACTAGTAACATGCAAGGTTTTTCCTGACGGCGCTGAATATGTTGAGCAAACTTCTCCCTAGAGGTTTGGTTTCTGCCAGAGAAATGTATTTGTTCATATAGGTTTGAATAAAGAAAGTTTGCACTCTAATTATTTGAGTACATTAATATTTGTTTCGTATCCTCTACACTGTATGAAAAACGAGCATATCTAAGAATGTTTTTTAATCCCATGAAACGTCACTTTATGTAACAGCTGCCATCTGCCATCATTGTTGTGTCAAATAAAACAGACTGTAATTACTAAAAACGGCCACAAGAGGACGCTATAATATAAAACAGTATAGAGCAGCCATCACAGTCCTTTTAGCTGCTTCCGGTATAGACACTGCACATGTGGAGTTATTTTATTTTTTTTTACATACAGAGCATTCTGACATGGATTCAGTCATAACATCCACACATTTCCACTTTCCATATGTTGTGAAGATTACCGGATGTGATGTACAGACTTACATCTGTGGCGTCTGGAGGCTCTTCTCTGCATTCGTCAGCTCTGCACAGACGCACTTCTGGAAGGGCCCTGGATGAACACATACACACTTACATCAGACACACATGTGCTGGTGTGTCCAGTAAAATAAAAGTTGACAAAATGTTATTTAGCTCTTATTAAGAGTTTGTGCACCAGCATCTTCTGCTGACAAACCCATGAACACATATATCTATTTATAACTACAACAGCATTATAAACCACTTACTAAATGTTTACATACTGCTTAAATGATGAACCTTCATAGTCTCTAAATGTTACCCTTCAGAGATAATGAAGTTTCAACCGATCCCTGTGCAGGAGATTTAGTTTGAGGCGAAAGGTTGAGGTCATGGACAGGACGGCACCCACAGAGCTGGTAAACGCCCCGTTAGAATTGTCAGTGGAGTTTACACGTCTATTTATTTTTAGACGTTAAGCAATGTTTCCTCTGTTGTGACTTTTTTTTTGTGGACTACAATTACATGAATTAATGTGGTGTATTCACTACTAAGACGGACTTGTCAGAGCATCTGAATGGAGATTAGATAACTCAGGGTGATGATGACCCACTAAACTCCTGACCTGATGGGGAACAGTGCGAGTTTAATTGGCCCCGCCCGTGAGCCGTATCAGGAGAACAGCGGGTAACAAGTGACAACAGGGAACGTGCTGGCTGTCTTGTTAACCGGGGGCATGAGGTCTGGAAGGGTGGCTAAAGGGGAGCAGTGCACGGTGTGGTTGGTGCACAGTTCACTGGTGCAGGGAAAAGCTTGGCATAATGTGTGTGTTTTTGTTTTGTTACTGGTAGGGCATGCTCCCCACCACCAGGCTGGACTGGGGGTTCATCGAGAGGTGAGCTGTTCGGTGCATTCATGGAGACCACTGTAACGCCTGGCTGGTGGTGAAGGCCCAGAGCATTCCCTCATCTGTTTTTGTAACTGGTGTAGAGGTGCCAAAATGCTGATTCAATCAAAATACTGTTACATAAAAAGTATTTGTGTATACAATTTTGTTTTAGCTACATTATAAAGACCTCGAGGACAAAGATAAGAGCTTGAAATCTGTCTTTACTTTGTGTGAATATGCAGAGACGATTAGCAGAGATACATTTGCTTTTCTGTTTGCATTGTTTTCAGTTTAATTCAGTTTAGTGGCTAAAACAGAGGCGCTACAGATAGTATTCACTTATAGCACAGCTTATGATACAACAAGTGAAGATGTAATGTTGTAGGCTCAGGTTTCAGTCTGGCCAATACAATCAAATCCAATCAATCCATAACTGGTCATCCGTTTTGGGCTATTACTCTTATAGGAAGAGGACTCAAACCAGCACCACCACACTAGCTGCTCTGAAGAAAGACTGACCTGAACCAGCAAGAGCTGCTCCATTCACAACTGCCATGTCAGCAGGTGTGAACTTTATCTACTCTTCCCCCAAAAACAGAACCCTAAAAACAACAACAGATACAGTTACAGGCCAGAAACAGACTTCGAGCAATGTGTTTTTTTATCTGTCCATGTAAAGTGGTTTCACAATGGAGGACTGGTTTCACAACCTGCCCGGGTAGCCTGCCACTTTTAGCTGAAAGGCTAAACAAGTTAGCTGAGAGGCCAGTGCTGTTTACAGTCTGTGTCCCAGCTGGGCATAGTACACCTCCTCCACAAGGTGGCCAATCAGCGCAGAGTGGGGGGGAAGAGCTCATACGACGTGTTTCACGCTGAAGGCCAGAGAAGCTGCTGCACTTATTTTTACTTGAAAATGACATAATCTCGTACCAATGAAGCCTCAGAATAAAATATGAACCCTAAATGAAGTATAATATGTCCACTTTAAACACTGAAGATCCCCCCCCCCACACAGACGTTCTGACCCTATGTGTGGCCCTAAATTATAGTCAGGTGCATCCTGCTTGCTTTATTTTTTCTGTGACAAATTGAGAGCACACACCTGTGTACATAAAGTCCCACAATTCACTCTGCATGTCAAGAAATAAACCAAACAATTAAGTCCAAGGACCCCTCTGACCTGCGTGATAAAACATTGGTGAAGAATAGATCAGGGCCTAAAGCTCTGAGTGTTCCCAGGAGCACAGTGACCTCAATTATAGTGAAAGAGGAGAAGTCTGGAACCACCTGGACTCTTCCTAGAGTGAGTAACTGGACTAGAAGGGTGTTGGTGAGGGAGGTAACCAAGAACCCAACAGTCACTAACAGAGCATCAGAAGTCCTGTGCAGCCAGAAGGACGACCAGAGTCTGAAGTCGGCCAAAAGGCATTTAAAGAACCGCTTAGGGACAGTGATTCTGTGGTCTGATGACAGCAGAACACCTTCCCACAGGTGAAGTATGATGGTTGGCAGCAGACCTGAAGATGACAGTTCACAGACTCCAGTAAATTACATATTTAGTTTAGATTTTTTACACATTTGCAGTTCTACATTTCTAAAAGCATGTTTTTGCATCATCATTATCGGCTATTAATTAATTATTAATCTAAAGAACCAACTCTCTGCATATCTCAAAGAAATGCATAGGGAAGGAAGTGTGCATGATAAACGCAGATGTACTATGTGCTTACGTTCCCAGCGTCACTAAAACTCTGACTGTTTTCTCATGCACGATTATTAACGTGCGTGGTATTTCAAATTATTTATTCACAGTGTCCTGGGAGAACAAACTGCTCTCCTGCTCTGGCGACCTGTTAAAGAATTGGAAGACCTCACAGCCAATGAGTGATTAAAAAGTCTGGAGTTAGAATAACAGTGTGAAGGCAGCATCAGTGCACGTTAAGAGGATCTATGTGCTGTTCCTGCCACACTCGAGGAGACTTAATTTCATACGGAGGTAACACATGAATCCAGCCAGGAGATTACAGGCAAAGAGACGGACTGACCCTGACAGTCATTTTCAGATCTCCATGTGTTGAGCTTTGACAGCTACAGATAAAGATATGGCAAACTCTTTCACAGAACTGGAAATAAAGAGGATACACTTGGTCTCAGTGCATAACCACCTCTCCCGAGGCTTCTGATTTTCCACATTATTATATTTTACAACTATTGTAGCCGATCGTGCCAAGAGGACACTGTAGAGCAGTCAGAGTGGAACATTTTTACTGAGTGTATAATGCTGTTCAGACAAGTTCAGTGAACCAAATGTGGTTTTATCCCTGGTGCTTCAGTGAGACAATCAATCTAACATGTTATTCTTGTAACTTTAATAAATCAGACTTTTACATATCCAATATGGATAGTGAATAGTAACGTATATGTTTGATACATGATATGTGCATAATGAAATGCACTTAGATTTTACATGTAAAACATATATTAAGCTGAAACATTTATAGACTGAACTATAAAATGTCACATTCCAGTGATAGAAATAAGCACATATAACAGCATTTCACTCACAAGAAGCTATTTTTCTGCTATGAGTACTTTTAAGTAGATTTTAATACTTTGTGATGAATCCTTCTATAAGGCAACACAGGTTTACGAGAGCATTTCCTAAGACTTCACACCAATAACAACTAATACCTCCCTAATAATGCTGCACCACATAGACGCTCCAATGAGAGCGTACAGTATTGCATGCTGATGTGTGTATGTTCTCCTCATTCTCTCTGTCGTGCACACTCGCTGCCCTGCTGGAACTCAGTGGTCCTGTGAAGACTGAGACCTTTCGTTGCCCCCAGTTCACATTTCCAGCCTCGGTTAGGCAACAGACAGGGCCACGTTTTCTGGACAGTTTCAACAACTCCCCTTTCTGACCCTTTGCTTTCTCCAACCACCATCCTCCCCCCCCCATCTCTCTTTCTGGTCTGTCTTCTGTGGGACATTACAGGGGTTCCATGCGTATGTGGAATAGTCCCCCTCCTCATTCAAAGGGGAAAAGGTCCCAGAGACAGAGCTGTTAATTCAATCAGGAGAGCGGTATGCTCAATTAAGCATCCATAAGGGCCCTGAATGGGTTCGGGGGCCCTGTACAGGGCAGACAGCCCAGTCCCCAGGAGGTATTAATTGTGGATGACAGTGTGTAAACAGTGGGGTGAATAGACAGCGCAGGTGCGAGACACCCCAGTTTATGCTCAATAGCCCTTTTAACCCCTGTGGCTCTCTGTTGGCTCGTCCGCTTTCATCTTCTCGCTATGTAAAAATCGCTCACATCTCTGATTAATGTGACGGATAATTCTGCTTTATGGGCTTATTTATTTGTTGGTGTGTATTTCCATCTCTGGGCGTGCTGCTACACCGGCTTCACCGTGAGTGTGTTTATGTTCAAGTGTGTGTTTGAAGGGGGTAATAAGAGGCCAGGTTGCTGCTGTCCAGAACTCTCGGCCAGCCAAGGGCTAGAGGCAGCTCCTCGTTTTCAGGAGCTAGTGAAAATTACAGCCAGTTCATGTAAAATATGTGGAATTTATGAAATGAAATCCAGATGACACTTTAAAAGGAGAGGGCTTTCTATGTGACCTCTGATTTTTCCGTTTAGCACACCACCCAGCCCCCTCCCCTCTGTCTGTCTTTTATTCAGTGTTGTAATTGTGTTTGGTCATATTTGACAATAATAAACTTGTTGATGTGAGCTATCACACATTAAACAGCTGCAGCAGTAAAAAAAATATTCAGATGCTGCATTTGTGCAATATCAGCAATATTTCAGTGTAATTATACTACGATATGTAGAAAATTTCAGCATTTAAAGGGTTACTTAAGTTGATAATGTATCATTATCAAAATGTATTAGAAAGATACTATACTGTTGCATAGTTGTTAAACTAATAATACATGCATTATAAAAACTGGGGAAAAAATGTAAATGTGAAAAGCAATATCAAAATAAAAAATAGATATAACTAGTAACTGTAGATGCCAGATAAGTGGAGTGCAGTAGAAAGAACAATACTCCCACTGAACTGTACAACACTTTCACTGAGCTCCAGTTCAGCTCCGGACGTATTCAGTGAGGTGAAAGAGGTGCTCGAACTCCTTAGGAGCAGCGGTATTTGTAATAACCAGTGTTAAAATGCAAGTAGTGCATTCAGAGTTTTAGTACCACCGAAATATATTTCAATTCAAACGACTTTATTGTCCACCTTTGTTGGTAGAATGATAGTAAATTTGCTTTAGCTTAATCAGGGTACCAAAGTTTAAATATCAAAGTTACTAATTCGAAAACTTTATTTATTTTCAGTCAAACTATTTCATTTATGTTTTTAATAAAAATTTCTTTCAATTATTATTTAGTCTAATAACTATAAACTTGTATATTATTTTGGCTGAGACACATTTTAATCTTTGATTAATTAACCTGTAAACAGCTTCATAAGCATTTTAATCTTATCGTTTGTCTAAGAGAAGCTATTTTGTTTTTCATCCTGCTGAGTAGTTTAATCTATACAATACTTACAATATTTTCTAAGATGATCATTGGTTTGGGTGAAAGCATCCTGACAGATAAATGAAGCAAAAGTACAATATACTGTAAATGTATATACTCGAGTAAAATGCAAGTACCTAAAAATTTTACTTGAGTGCAATACATGAGTAAATCTACTTGCTCTACACAACACAAATTGAGTTTAATGTACGTTTAAAAGTACAAATACCTCTACTTCATGAACTAACGGGCTTAATGTCACTATCAGACATTAATAGTGAATTCATAACATAACTATGCTATAACTAAATGCACCAACAACAATGAAAACATGTAAATACATTATGAATCTTAAAACACTGTAAAAAACAAATGGGACAACTAATTAATTGGACAGTCTATTATAACTCCTTTTCACCCATAACATTCAGCATACCACATCTGAACTCTGTGTGTGTCTAAATTTTACTTTTTCTACACGCACCATCATGGTTGAACATCTGTGCTAAATCCTCCTCCCCCCTCTGGCCGTCAGCTCTCTGGGTGGCCTCTGTCTTGCTCCGTCTGTTTCTGTGTCTACAGACACCTGCTAATTTTCGGCCGTATGTAGTTGGTGTAAGCCGGGGGGGGGGGGGGGGGGGGCCCCCCCCCCCCCCCCCCCCCCCCCCCCCCCCCCCCCGCGGCGGGGGCATCGTTGGAAAGGCCATTGCAGTAATTGGGAAGTACATCTCCTTTCAGAATTCCCATTCATTCCTTCTTTGTTTTTGTTGTCAGAGGTTTTCTTTCATGCTCGGCCAAATGACAACAGAATTAAAGTGTCGAGCCGTGCTTTCCCTACAACAGAAAACAGAAAACGGTCTTCTTTGTTAGGGGTGGAGGGTTGAAGCGAGAGCGGAGAGCTGATATTAACTGATCTCGTTAACATTCCAAGAGACACTCCTGTCCTCCCTCTCTACTCCTGATCCTCGCCTCCCGTAGTGTTTCTTCGTGCACACACACCAGGGCATGAGTGGATGGCATGAGTGCACCAAAGGGAGGCGCATCCCACCTCTTGCAGCTCTGACAATGATACTACACAGATGCTTTACTGAGTCTCTCGAGTGGTCTAATAAACACGAATCCAGATAATTCACCGCCTCAGTTTGTCTCCCTTTATATTAAAGTGCCCCTTCTTTTTTCTTCTTGCCCGTTTGTCCTGACCCTCTTCTGAAATCCTTTCCATCGTTCCTAAGAAAATAGGCCTTTACTGAAGCCACCCGGTTCACACAGAAATCATTAATTCTGACCCTAATTGTGCCAATTCCAGCAGCTCAATAGCTCTAATTACAAGGCTCTTCAGCGAGACACTCAAAAAGCCCCTGAACTGTCATAACCAACAATTCAAAAATATCTATAGGGACAAAGACTGAGAGGGGGATTTGAGTGTGTGTGTCGGGGGTCACCCATTCCAGCACAGGGTGACCGGATGGCCCTTTTCAGCTCTTAGAAGCCCAGTTTCTGTGGACTGAACCAAAGCCGGACACCTGCACTAAACACCCACTCTTTCTAGTCTCTCCTCTTCCTTTTTTTAGCCTGTTCTCAATGGGCCACACAATTTATCTGAAAGGAAAAAGATGGAGAAAGAGAGAGAACATAGAGGGAAAGGGGGTGGGGGCGGGGGCCAGAAATTCAGCTTGCAGGACAAATACACTGTGGGACCGTGCTTTCATGTAAGACTGGAGAATAAAAGTGATAAAAGGAGTAGTAATCAGATCATAAAAGCAGTATGTTCATTATACTGTAAAAACTCTTATTTGCAAGTATGTTCTGCACCCAGGATGTCACTAGTATTAAAAAGTACTTTTAACTAGTGAGAGTAAAGGATTAAAACATAAGGTCGTCACATTTATGTTAAACGCTCAGCTGAACAGTAACTCGTAGCCAACGCTGTAAAATAAATGTAAAGAAGTAAATTTAGTAGAGACACTAATATTCATATAACGTAGTAACATAAAGACATTTGTTTTATTAGTGAAGAGTTTGTCATATTTATTGATCAGTGTCATAACTTTCTGTGCATTCATTGATATCTTGTGATATTCAATATGGTGGTAAGTCTGCTTAGAACTTTGTATTTATTAGTAATAAACAGGTAGAGAAATCCTGATGCTCAAGAGATACTGATGAATACGCTATAATAACATTTAGATGTGATGTCAACGTCTTCACGTCTCCTCCCCCCCTCCCCCAAGTTTTTAGCTACACAAACTTGTTACAGACTATTTATTAGCCATCAGCTGCCATACTCATCCAGATAATGAGCTTTACTCATAAAAATGAATTAGATTAACAATAATTGCACGTTAAGGGTCTCGGCCAGCTGTTTCTGCCCAGTCAACCACTGAATACTCATCCAGCACACACACACAGAGCCCAATCTGCAAACACAGGCTGACCCCCTGCAGTGCTTGTGACAGCTATTGACTTTACTCAATAGATGTTTTCTATTGTAACCCAAGTGCACAGGCTAAATGTCACGGCAGCAGGATACTAGGCTATTATCGAGCATTATGTGTCTCTGAATGGGCATAAGAACCTAAAATGTGACCTCACAATTGCTCAGCCATTGTCCCCGTTCTCAAAGACTCCTGATAACACACTGGGTGTCTCTGCAGCTGCGGAGTCCCCTGCTCCACTCTCCACTGAGCAGCCTCTCTGCTCTGTGCGCAGTTCATTTGGGATCTGGGCGTGACCTGAACGCTCACCCTCACCGTCATTGGGCGGCTTCAGTGTCCGTCAGTGTTGCCGCTCCCTCCTTTGCTTTTAAATGAAGTCGCAATGGATCCAGGCGAAATTCAACCTGTGGAAGCCGCAATGAACAGCTGATCCTCCCACAGTGGATAAAACCAGTCACAATGGTCACCGCCGAGTCATGATTTCTGATCCCACGCAGGGCACTATGTGAATAGTTATTGGAGAAGTAGACAAAGGAAAAAAAAATCCCTAAGAAGGAAGAGAGAGGAGTTTCTGGAGCGTTGTGGACCTGTTGACCAGCAGCGTGACAGCCTACCTGCCGCTCCCTGCTCCGCGCCCCGCGCTCCGCACCGACCATCAATTATGTTATTGTCAAGTTTCCTCATCGTCACCGTTTCTCACTTTCTGCTTTCTTCTTACCTGCCACAAGCCTCCGCACAGAAGCCTAGTTCACGGGTGAGTGCATACCTGGGTGTCTGCTGAGTCACACTTTTCACATTCACGTTGTTACAGAGGGTCTCATACAAGTACAATTACACGTGACGGGCTTTTTATAAAACGAAGGGGGTATTTCACCTTAAACGGATCAGTCGTCAAGGACCCAGACGCAGCACGATGCGGGGGTTAGATGCAATAATGAGACCTACACGCAAATGAAACGACTGATTTTCTGCTGCTGCACTAAGTAATGCACGATCAGCTCTATCTGCAGTGCTGGGTCTTTATTTTTCCTTGATCCCACTTTTACAGGACTTTTACCACATCTACAAAATCTGGGTTTGATTTATTTTGCACAAAAAAGTATTTTGGAGTTTGATCCTGAAACTTTCATCTTTACTCCTAACGTGTCTTTAACCAGTAACCAGTTCAGTTCACTACCTGCAGAGCCAAAATCCAGCAGAACACAATTAGTGCACTTTGGACGAATGTAACTGAGGAGTGTAAATGATTATTCTGTTCTCTGTGGTCACCGACTCGAGTTTACCCTTCATTTCCCTCACCACAGCATCCCAGCAGCAGTTCCAGGGCAGATATTCCTCACCGTTCAGTCTCTCTCCATCTCTTTTCCCCCCAAACTCTCTACCCTCACACGCACACACGGCTTTATTTGTTCCCCTTCCTGTTCAAGCTGTTTTACAGATACCTACGGCACTGTCCAGGCACACAGAGCGAAATAAGTGATTCGAACTGGAGGTCTTCTAGATTTTTTTTTTTGTTCCAGTTCACAGATGCAGTGTGATATTTGTGGTCAGAGGGGGGAGATGAGAAAGTTTGTGTGTGTGTGTTGAAGGGGGGGGGGGGGTGAATATGTAATACACTCACATACTGGAACTATTTCACAATGTCTTTGAACCCCCCCTTACACAAGACACTGTGGTCACAGTTCTATGGAAAGAGTCACAGCGATTTTATAGTTTGTGTAATCACTTCTTTGTTACTGGCTGAAGACTCGTTTTCCTATAGGCCAAATCCTGAGAGGACTGAAAAGGGAAGATGGGTATATGGTTCTACAGTTATCCATGTGCACATGTTAGCTGTATTTCTGCTGGTTGATTCAGGCAGTAGATGTGTGGTTATGGGCTAATAGAACAAGTGCTAAGAAATGTAGGAAATCAGTCAGAGGAGATTTACTGGACCTCGACAGCCTGCTCTTCCTTCTTTCCTCTGCTGGCTGAAAACTATCACAATCAGCCCAGGAATCCCTTTCAGAACCCACACAGCATAAACAAGGCTTCTTAGTCCTCAAAAAAATAACTCCACTCACTTTTTAAAAAAGGCTTTTTCACCATGTCAGAACAAAATGCTGAAACTTTGTCCACATCTCAGTGAACAGTTTGTAGCATCTCTGTTACCGTCTCTGCGCCTACTTAATCCCCCCCCCCTCCCATGATGCAATAGGTGCACAAACCCAACTTTTCTCAGCATTGGCACATGGATGTAATTGGGAGACTTAAAGCCTGAGACGATTCAAACGTTTTGCCTTGTAATTGCTGCTGTTTGTTTAGTTCAGATACGTCTGTCCGGCCCATGCCGTCCTCGTTCTTGATAGTTTAACCTTGGAGTCTGTTTTATTGTTTTAGCAATTTCTTTAACAGCTAGTGGGAAGACACACGCACACACACACACACTCCATCAGAGGAAAACATGGTCGTGTCAGTCTGCATAGCCAAATCCAAAACAGGATTATTAAGCTAAAAAGAAAATGTAGAACATTTTCTTGACCTACAGTGAAGACAAATAAAATTCACATGTAATTGTGATATTTTGCTTTATCTTACTTTTTTGTTCCTTACTACCAGGAACAGTCCTAACAGGGCAGATGGTGCCATTTTCTCTGCTTACCTTCATACCTTCCACGCTTACCCATCCATCCTTAATCCCCTTCATCAGTTCAACCTGTTGTGTTGCCAGGGATAGGATGTGATGAGCGTTCATACTTTGGTGAAAGCATCAGGGAGGACTCATAAACTCATTGAGAAACAAACAAGCAGCCCAACCTCAGCGACAAAGCAGCCAAGACCGCATACCTTCAGCATGGGAAAATAAGAGCCCCAGTTCAAAAGCAGGAAAGTCTTTTTATGGGTGTGAGATAGATCACAGACACGGTGCAGGTGCGATGAAAGTAGTCTGCAGATGTGTTAATGTGTGTAATGTAGTGTATGCGTGGAGATGCTTGTACTGATTGTATTGTATGATGAGGCATGACTTTTTTTTTTTGTGCTTTAGGGCACAAACTCAACTTTCTTTTAAATGAGAGAGAAAACTAATATGAATCGTGACAGAGATTAATAGGAGTTTTGATGTTTAAAGATCAAATGCGCCCTGAAAATGGCTCCTAAGAGGCTCATTACTTTTATCAGTATGGAGAAAAAGTGATACCACATTTTGGAAAATGAAAGATTCAGGATTGTGTGTGGAAAAATTATTTAAAGTAGTGCTTTTTTGTATCTGGCTACTATAACCAAACTGGAGATGAATTATCTACTGTACTGTATCAAACTTTATACACTTTACTGACATTTTCATACTTTGAAAACAGTAGCATCTTACTAACCCGTGAACTCTCTGGGGCTTCTACAAACTAATGATGAAGACATCCAACAAATGTACTGGCCTTTTAAGCAGTATGTAGGTAATGTGTTTGTCAGCGACAGATGTGACAGGAAATGAGTTTTCCAGAAACAAGTAAAATGTATTCTGTGTAATGGCTACATGTAATTTGTGATAAGGCCCATAACCACTAAAGCATCTTGCCTTAATAAGAGAGCTTTCTTACAGATTATCTAATGAATGAAAGACGTTCAGAGGAAACCTAAAAGGGATATGTTTCTGATTTTATTAGGACAATGTGTTATGTAGGCTTCTTCATAGTCAGTATCTTTCCAAAGAAGACTGGGTACAGTATTTTGGCGACAATCTAATTACTGTAAGTGAAAGCAGAATTACTGATTTTGTACGTTTCCACATTGTAGATTAGTGTAAACATAAAACTCAACTAAAGGAATGAGCAAAGGTTGTGTATTTACCTGCCTTTAACCCCTGAATATGATAAAATAATTCAAAAGTGCTTTCGTCTTGGGGATTTTAAGGATAGACTGAAGAAACAGGTTATTGAAGAAAAAAGTATGCGATAGTTAAAACAGACATAAAATCTACAGTATATGTATTTTATTTTTATTAGACATTAAAATTTATCCTTTAACCAGCTACCTGCTGAGATGTATAGAAGAAGAGCTGTTGACCATAATCGCACAGATGTGCACTGCACATTTCTCCATTTAGACTTAATGGGGAAAAACAATCTTGGCAAAGTGATAAGGTCATAGTTTGGCATCACCATCTTGTGTGATGAGAAGCCATGAAATACAAACCTTTTAGATTAACTTTGTCCTCACGTTTTGTTCTGCAGCAGTTTCTGATTATAGGCACTAAAAAGAAAAGTCTCTAAAGCATTTTTTTCTGGAGTGGGGGTGTGATTTTGCATTCGGATAGAACAACGTACCATACATTTGCATATGTCTGCTCTAGAACCATCCTGTTCTTACTTAGGAAAGTGCTTTTGTAAGATAGAAATAGCCAGTTAAAAAAAAGGATTCATTCCCTGGGCTTTGCAGCCTCATGTTGCATCTACATTTCATTTTTTTGGGACCTGTATAAAAACATTTAAATATATCCAGTAGATACTGTTATTTATAATGTAGAAGTGCATTTTCCATGGTGGTGCTGAAAGTTCTGAAAGTCTTTGACTGTCAGACACATTAAATGCAAACTCACTAAACCAAAACATGGTTAAACATCGTTGGATGGTCAGTCCACCACTTTTGTGCAGACTATTAGATGGATTGCCATGAAGGTTTGTACACATCTATTGTCCCCAGATGATGACACCTACTTTCTTTGGTTTGTCTAAAGTCTTTGTCTTTTTTCCTCTAGCACCACTGAGAGGTTAAAGCTATGCGACTTTTGAGGGCTCTGCTACACTCAGGTATTAGTATACCTATCTGACAAGAGTCCTGCACTGCTCCAAAGCCTTTTAAATAGTCTGGGTCATAGAAGCCTCTGACAGCACCTCTCCACATTTGGAAATATGAAATGTCTTGCTGACTGACGTATTACCATGTAATTAGGTACAAAAGTCGAATCTATCATCTAGTGCGGGCATGAGGTAAATATTCAATTGTCTTATCTTAGTCTTATTAATGTAGTAGTTTGGTTTTTCACTCTTTTTGTGCACGCTCAGTCACGCTGGCCTAAGTCACATAGGTTGGGGAGGTTCAGTAGAGGTTGGGGAGATTAGGCCACACTAAGAAGTTAAATGACAGTTTGTCCCAAAAATACCTTAGTGCCATCATAAGTTAAATCAGATTTCTTTTACAGAAAACTCAGGTCTGAAAAACATAGGCTCACAAGCCAAGGCCTTACATAAGCAGACACCTAGGCTCCACTCACATTTCACAGGACACTGAATTATGGCTTTAAGCGAGACTCCACGAGCAGCCAATCAAATTGCTTACATATGCGGATCCACTTGATTGCAGATCAGAAAACACATTTCATGCTCAATTTTTGGGGCTTTCTAATCAGTATAATGAAATTCAGTCAGAGTCCAACTCTGGGATCTCAGGCTGGTCAGCTCCATACATGGCTCATCACTATTTCACTCTTTTTCCTTTGCAGAGCTTTCCACTTATTTGTGTTAGCAACATGCACAGACTCCTGTTTGAGAGGAAAACTGCTTGTTGAAAGAGCTATGGCCTGTAATGCTTCAGATTATCAGGACGACAGAAAAATACTTCCTCTTCCTTATCAAACTAGTTCTGCAGATTAGCCTCTGCTCTTCCACATATTTAATCCTTTTTCTTTGATATGAGCAAGTGTGTGGTCTCAGCTGTAGTTAGCAATGATGGCATGGAACCTATTGTAGTGTGTGATGGACAGACCCACACACATACACTCTTCCACATTTCCTGGGAACAGCGGAGACAGCTGACTGTTCTGTAGCCAGGATGTAGCATTAGTGACAAACAAGGAATGTTGTTAATCAGATTTAGAGCCATTTCTGAAAAGGAAGAAAGGCTTCCCTCCCCCTCACACTTTCATTTTAATTTCTTTGTACCACTTCAAAAGAAAATAAGGAAGTCATCCTTCCCATTATTCTCATATATAATCTCCAGATCATCTAAAGAGGAAATCGGATTTCAGTATGGTGTGAAAATGTTTTTCATCAAATCTGTAAGAGATGTTTAGAACCAAGACATTTAAACTGTTAAAATCAATATTGTTACAACAATGGATCAAATGTCTAATTTAAAAGTAGTTACTTGTGGTGATAAACCCACAGTATTAGCACCACAAGTGGTCTGCAACCTCCCCCAGTATTAATAACACTACACATATCCCTGAACTCTAGAGTTTCCCTCAGTTTTAATTCAGTTCAATTTATTATAGAGTGGAAAGAGAGGAGAGGAGCTCAGTGTCGAGGGAGGTCCCCTGGCAGACTAAGTCTAAAGCAGCATAACTAAGAGATGGTACAGAATCACCTGAGTCAGCTCTAATTATAAGCCTTATGATTTAAGCCAGTGTAGAAATTTGTTACAGGTAAATGTTTTGTGTTCAAAATGTCAAAAGTATGTCCAACAAAAATAAATAAAATTCAACCAGTTAATGTGATATTATTGGAATAAAAGGATTCATACATTAATGTGTTAATTTAATCTTGCAGCTTGTAACCATTTGTTTAACCTTATACACAGTTTTGAGGATCAAGTTTTAAATCGAATTATCATAATTTTGCTTTAAATGCTGCTGGTTAGTTTGTTAATGTCACAATTCATTTGATTATACTGTTTAGTATTAATCAGTAGCTAGTGAAAAATAAGTAGCTACATAAAGGTAGTCCAGTAAAAGTGTCATTTACCCTTAGTATGAACAGAGAATACTTCTACTCTGCACAAATGTCCTTAGTTACTTTCCACCACTGTCCAAACAAATGCTAATATTGCTTCATATCCGCTGCATGTGAAAATCAGCAAACCAAAATGATTATCGAATGAAAAAAGTGATAATGCTGTATCTCAGTATTGTGTTTCCAGTTTATCTCCCCTGCCTTCAAGTGGCCAAAACATCTGTTAACACAAGTGATTCCACTTTAACACAAGTCTCCACAATCAACTTTAAAAACAGCTTTGCCAAGTCTCCCCAGTGAAACGTGATGGTAATTAGATAAAGAGGTCAAATTATAAGAAATGGTGGAGTAGGGGACTACACTTTAATGCTTTACGCTCGACCCACAGGCCTCCTGCTGCATGTGGTGCACACACTTTGCACCTCCTGCAGCTCCCTCAGTGTTTGCCTGTTCACAACATGCTAAAAACTGTGTCTTGAGGCTTTTAAAAGCTTAGCGTGAACATTTTATTTCTTTCATTTTATTTCTAACAAAGTGGAGAAGGTTGTCTATAACCAAACTTTGTTTCAATCATTGGCAGGAACTGGATCGTGTCACTTTATATTAATAAGGTAAAATTAATTATTTAACAAGCATATTGAAGCAGAAAAATACCTAAAGTATTCTTTCCGTGCATCAAAATAATCACTTTGTAATTGTTAAGTCTACAAGAAAAAATTGCTTTAAAGCATAGATTACATCCAACCTGGAACATGATCCCAAATCAAGATGAAATTTCTTGTGTTATTAAATTCTTAAAATGTTTCCGTTACTTATTTGGACATGAAAACGCAGAGCTCGGGGAGTACGATTGTAAAATTACCAGAAGTATTATGTTAAATGGTTGAAGTATAAATTTAAGTTTTAATAGTGACAGTAATACAGCCGGTGATTTCCAAACACAACATCAGTTTCACGTACAACGCCTCCTGTATATTACTGGAAGGACTGGCTGCAGGTTGGAAACCTTAACTCTCCATGCAGCTCATAAACTGTATTGTACTAACACTCTAAAGGCACGGCTGACTTTATAAGAGAAAGAAACACACAAACACACGATGACTTTTTGTCAGCTGCCACTGCTCCCACGGCTACACTTAACTAAAGCTAAACCAATTTTTCCCTCAGCATTTACTGAGAGATTAGGGCTTTTAGTTGGATTTGTCCTACTATATCGATCACCCACTTTACATTTACATTCATTTCTGGATTATACTGATATGTAAACTCTTATAGGGAAAATAAAACGTACAACATGCTGTTGTGTCGAGAAAATGTTGACCCTTTTTTTGGGCATCAGTTTTCCATCACAACGCACATTTGCTTTGTTGTAAGTAAGTAAGTGCGATGCTAAATCTGCTGAGCACAAACAGTGTTTGAGACATAACATGATAAAAGCTTAATGAATGTAATGTTAACAATGAGCTCACCCCAAAAATCAGGACTTCGTTTAGTGCGGATTGTTTGTCCAAAGTCTTTTTATTCCCGTCAGCACAGCTCTGGTGTATCTGGGACATATAAATCCGCTAACACGTTAGCTGGCATGTTCATTACTAAAGCAAGAGCTGATAGATTTAATAACGGGATCAGATGTTTAATATTGTGTTATACGTTTGTTATCGACACCAAATCTGCCCAAAAGAAATGAGTTTTACCCGGGTGCATAAAGTCAGAGAGTTAAATGTAATTGGATTACGTAATCTACCGATTTGTTTATTTACTACCTTTGAGCTGTTTCACAAACACATGCATATACACGTGCATATATAAAAAATAATTATTTTCTAATCATATTCTTTCGTCTTACTCCTCTGCTGTGGTTGGAGACCATTTTGCTAATTCTGCAACGGTTACACAATGGGGGTTGCATTTCACTTATTTTATGAGTGGTGGAGAGAGCTCAGGGCTCCGTGTGCTTCTGGCTGAGATGTGTGTGTGTCTGTGTGTGAGCTTGTGTGTGTATTTGTGCGAGTTGGGGGAATTTGGCTTGTTAAATGAGATCCTCTGTGCTCATTGTTTCCCGGTCAAGATATCAGTACCAAACCATCCTGTAACTCCCCTGGTGTTTTACCCTCATGTCATCTTTGACTTCATCTCATTGGTGGGCAGAAGAGGAAACCATCTCCTCACAATGCTCAGAGATTTATATCCAAAGTTCCATTGTCCATTAAAGATAAAAGAATTTGTATTTGCTCTTGTTTGACAATTGAATAAAGCCTCTCTGAGCAGTCGTTAAAGTGAGATTATTCCCTCGCGGGTTGTGTTGTTCGACACTTGAGCCTCTCTGTAAATCTTTGATTTGATGTGACTCTGCACAGTCATCGTCAACAAGTGAGTGTGAGCGAGTTTATCCCCACAGGTTTGGGTAATGAGCGTTATATTTAGAGCAGCACATGCCGCTCAGCAGATCCAGAGCTCCTGTTACATGTTAGCTGATTTAATTTAGATAGATGTTTGTTTGGTTTTGATTTTAGGATGCCGGGTGGGTTTCGGGCTCCGTCATTACTGTCCGAACAGAATGGGCTGGTTTCCCTCAGGAGATGATGCCAGGTGCTGCGTTGCTGTGTCATACTTTAGCAGCTGATCCCTGTCAAACAGACCTGGATAAGACTGTAACGTAGCATCTTGGCATTTGTTCTAAACTTCTCATGGGAGGGGTTTGTCACATCAGTGCGATTAAGATATTATACTTGGTGAGCTGGGAGCCACAGAAGAGAGCAGCAATTATGTCACAAGTTTTTCTGGTTGCCTTATCTACATTGAATTGAACATCACTATATATATATAATATGTGTATGTATTTATTCTAGTGAGGAATTAATTTAAGGAAAAGTCTCTGTTGTGACAGATCCGACTGGAGAGGTGGCTGTGATACAGAGTGGAGTCTGAGTCAGCAGATTAGTGAGGTGTTGATATTTGATATTCTCTCCACAGTTAGATTGTTTTTTTTTTTTACATTTTATTTCTCTATTACTTATATTTTATTCCAAAACTGCTTGAGAATGATGCATTAATATCGATCAGACAACATTACGACCTGGTCATGACAGCAGTAAGGACGGGAGAGGGAAAAGTAACGCTTGTCATATTCAACAGGTTAGGTGTGGAGCTGCGTAGCTGCAGACTGTCCACTCACCGCTGTCCACCAGTAAAATTAGCATTTTATTTTTCTGTAAATTTCCGGAGCTGGATGTGCTGAATAATAATCTACAGGTACTGCACACCTACAGTATAAATTGTTTTAAACATACAACTTAGTGCAAACAATGAGTGGAAACATTAAAGTAGTACTTATTTGTCCTTTAAGAGTACTTTATCAAAATTCTATTCAAGTAAAAAAAACTTTTATCCTTGAGCTAGAGTCTCTGGTTTCACCTTTACGGGATATGAGTCTGTGGGTGGGACAGTATGACTAAGAAATTACTACATGTGGGAGACTGGTTAAGAGTGTTTATTTCCACTGACCAGACGATGCTGTCTCAAAAACTGTGATTTAACTTAGCTCTATTGTGACAGTGGAGGTAGAAGGTCTGCATCCATTACGGTTGTGACTCAGGGACGGGGAGGACGGGTCTGCGTGTGGGCACAGTTCAGACTCTGTGGCTCTTAACCTGGAGGAGCTGTTGTATCACTGAAACACTTCCTTAAGAATGGTTTGCTTTGTATAGTAATGTACTAAAAAAGAAGAAAAAAAACTGCTTTAAATTCACTTTGTCTCGATCTTGTTCCCTCTTTTCTGCTGTGGAGGAACATGCAACGCTTTCTTCTTTTCTTATTCTTAAACAGAGTTACAATGATGGTTCTTATGGTTCTTGACAAGACATAAAAATAGCTATATGTACGCTCCCCCCCCCAAACCTAACTACTGAATTATTCCTGTCACCAAGGCCAGGAGAAGGACATGCAAGTTAAAAATAAAATGATGTGCAATGTTTTCCTGTCGGTCTGCACCTTCTCATAAGGAGGTTTCAGTGCCAAAGATGAAATCACATTAAACTGTCTGCCTTGTTCATGACATATTGTTCCAGCGAGATGAGTCCTTTCAAGTATCAACTCCCTTCTGTTTAAATTTCCTTTCACTTTCTTATACAAGAATAAAAAAAATATATATATTTTTACGGAAACATTTAATTGAGGGAGTAAAAACTGTCTGTATTCAGAACTTTAACATTTTCGACAGATACTGTTTTTATGATTCAACCTGTAACTCAGCAGTTTTTGGACAGTTCCTTAAATTCTTGAACACTCTGTCATCCCATATCCTTATTTATTCCATCAGATTTTAAAGCTTAAGTATATTTTTTGGAGGAGTCTAATATCTATCTTTGTTCTTATCTACAGATAATGGACTATTTGCATGTTCTCACAGCTTTCACAGTCACAATAATAATTTCCACTCCACTCCAGAACACTTCCCAAACGGTCTCCTTTATGTTGTATTTAATTCACCAAAATACTATTTATTTCAGATACAGTTAAAATATTTCGCGTGGAGTGAAGAACAGTATTTTAACATTTTCCTCCAAATGAGGCTTCATCTATTAGAGTGAAAAGTCAGACTGATGCAGTTCTCTACACTACTACGAAGAAAATGACCCACATCAATTGCTTTGGACGCAAGAGACGTTAGCTCACCACTTGGCAGATTTTTCATTTTCAATTTTGGACTCAGCTTTTTGATTAAACTGCTAGCATATAGAAATTAATGTTCATGACTGTCATAACTGTCAGCACCGGCAGAAACAGTTTGGTATTTGTAAAGGTAAAAAACCCCTGAAAAACTCAAAGAACTGTAAATAGATTATTTTCTTACTGATGTCACATTTTCCTCACCACATTTTAGATTTGTAATTAGAGTATTATTAGCCAAAATATGACAAAAAATATAAAAATCTAAGTAGTAAGAGTATGCTGCCACTGTGGCTGAGTGAGTCTTTGTCATATTTTTGAGCCACACTGGCAGTGCTTGTTCCACCATTTTGGTCCAGACTTTTCATCTGGTGCCACCATGTGGTTCACATTTATGGTTTTGCATGAAATATCTAAACAGCTATTTAATATATTACCATGAAATTGCTACAGACATTCACATTCTCTCAGGATTAATTGCATTAACTTTGATGATCCTGCTCTTTCTCCTAAAAACATCATCACTATTTAAATGTGGTTGAAATTACTGTTAATTAGCCAATATTAAGAAGCTAACATATCAAACTAATATCGTGAATATACGGCTGAACATGGCATGAGCAGTAAAGAGCAGATTACAGGTGATAAGTTAAGTGCGCACTAATTAAAGTCAGATTTCACAGGAAAATAGTGGTGTCAGTGACAGATGTTTAAAGTATGATTTTATCGGAGCTTTAGAAGAAGGAGAAAAGCAGATTACTAGTTTAGTCTAGTCTGGCAGTTAATCTATCTAGAGCACATTAGATCAAAAGACCTGGTGTATATGAAATCCAGTTGTGCGCCAGCTCATTCATGACATCAGTGGTTTGGCTTTGTTACCATCTACACTTTGTTCAGGTTTGTCTGATTACTCTTTATACGTGCATAATCTGTCTCCAAGCAACACTTTTCATCTTTTTCAAACTAGTTTTATTTAAGTCAGACATTTTGGGATGATGAGATATGAAATATATTTGTGTGCATGCAAAGATAACTCTGACACTGCCTCAGGCTGCCTGATAGAAGTTGGCATGTGAACCTGGGCTCTTTGTTACTGCCTGTATCATTTTCCACCACCTTCCAACTCGCTCTCTGGTAATTCCTTCAGAGACCTTGGATGAAAAAAATCATGCGAGGAAGGTTTTCAGAGAATTTACCCCAGTATTCTACTTAAAATGATGGTTGATTTAGATTTGTTTTTTAAAGTGTGAGCAGCCAAAAACATGTAACGCGTAACTTGTGAGATAAGACAAATCAAGTGCTCTTTGTGTTTCTTCCAAATAGTTAAAACCCTTTCAACAAGAGATGGTTAAGGTACATCGCTGGGCCACTTCACAGAACAGGATTCTGGTGCTGTTCAGTACGCACCTTCCCTTTCTCCTCACTAACCCACAACTCCATATTTTTTGGCAAAGTTTATGCTCCCCTGAAATACTTGAATATATTTAAAGCAGCTGCAAAGCCAAGAACCATTACTGCTGTCAGAGAGAAGGCTGTTGTCCAACAGTAGAGTAGAACTGACTCCCTAATAGATCATAAGTAAAGATCCAGGGAGGGAGGAGAAGGATTCCCATTGCTCCGTGTGTGATTTGGCACATTTGAAGTTTAATCAACCTGTCCACAGCCAAAGATCAATTACATAAATTAACTACTATGTTGAGCTTTGCAGCAGAGCAGCTCACACACATGCTCGTTAGAGTAGCCTTAACACAAAGGGCATCCAGCAAGTATTTGAAGAAAGTGAAACATGTTTTGATCAAAATGGGTAAGTGACTCTTGAGTCCAATTTGTATGTTAGCTTGGCGTCTTCTCAGATTCAGCTGAATGCAACCTTTGTTCAAACACAGGGAAACGAGAAAGGAAGTCAAGCAGCCAAAAAGAAGGTACAAATCATGTCATATTGAGTTAAATTTCTCATGAAGTGCACCATTGTTATGCTAAAATTGCAGTGGGTGATTGGAGAGAGAGACAATCACTGCGGGATCATCTGCATGCGGACGCAGAGTAAGCCGGTGTGCGGCTCAGACGGACGGAGCTATGACACTGCCTGTGAACTGCAGAAGGCGCACTGCAGAGACAGGACACTGACACAGGCCCACCGTGGCCGGTGTCGAGGTGAGAACATCAACAGTGCAATAAAACAAGCCTCGGAAAGCATATGGAATGATAGGCCATATGATTGACTCAGTTTGCTCCTACATCTATTATCATTACTGTAAAGTATCGCAGACTTCCCAGAATATCACATGACCTTTTTGTCTTTCAGGTAAAAACTGGGTAAAAAATGATCAGTTTGCTGCAGCACCAACTTCCACATCTGAGGGCAGAGACTTGGAACTGAAAGGTAAGTGTGTGGTGCTGGTGGTGGTGGTGATTTATGAAGAGATACGATCAAATTATGGATTTGTTGTTAAGTTTCAAAGCCAGTGCTAAATTTACACATACATTCCTAAAATAATGTTGTATCTAAGTTATGTGCTGTAAACTATGACGTAATTAAGATTCACCTGTGTGAGATGTTGCAGCTTGGAACCACAGACCAGAAAGTTTAGGAAAAGCTGAACTGAATGAGAAGATGTCTTTGGTTTTCCGCCTCTCTTAAGGCGTGTAAATTTTTACAGACCTTCGTCTCTGGATGTCAGCCACCTAACAGCAGCAGAGATTGATAGGTCTAGAGTCAAGGTTGAAAACTTGGCCTCTTTTCCAGCACCCCTGCAATACAGCAGTCTCCACCAAATCCATTTTTGGAGGGATTTTTGTTCCCCCTCTATGATAATACATGGTTTTGTTTCATAATACCATGGTGTGCCAAGGAAAGGGAAGCAGGGCAAGCGAGCTCATGCAGTCCTTGCAGATGCAGCAGGCCTCTTTTGTTGTAATGACACTACAGCTTTATTTAAACAGGAAGTTCATGAACCAATCTTGTTTACACTGGCGAAACCTTATGAAGGTGTGCAAGAGATTTTGATTAAACACAACATATAAAACTGGTTACAAACACATAAACTGCTAACAGCTGCTACAAACTATCACATGGACAACGGTAGAGATGTAAATATGACAGCACATTATACAGACCTTTAAGGCATTATTCAGATTTTAATAAGTAACATGTCATGAAGCAACTCATCCTAGAACTCTAAAATGAAGATGATTAAGTATTTTTTTCTGACAGTTGATGTACTGCAGTCAATCATGTTCCTCGCTGGCTTTGGCTTACAAAACAAATAATACAAAGAAACACACCTTTGGCTATACATATATTTCTGCCTTGTCACAACTAACAAGCACAGACAAGCACAGGGCAAGAAATAATGAACAAATGCTAACAGCCTCCGATGATAAAGTTGTTTTTACAGTTCCATAAATCAGACTTATTTAAATGAGCAGTCAATAGGAAACAGGACTGACACGAGCACTACGAATGTTTAATGAGCCTTTTTCTTAAAGCAGGACTCAACATACTCGAAGTCCACATACATAAATTCTTCATCCGTGTCCTTCTCAGTGACATCACCACCCGGTTTAGGCTCCGTCTGTATTTTATGGAGGAGACAACATGTCTGTCTCCTCTCATGTCCACAGACAACTTGTTTTTTTTAACTTTTAAATTTATCCAGGGGGAAAGTTTGCCAAAAGTGGAGGACTGTGGCCACACTGGTCAGCTCCCTGGTGTGAATGTGTATACATGAACAGTCTCAGCAGCGGGAGCTGTGACTACATTTAAGAGACGGTAGCTGCTAAGGGGATTTCGAGCCAACGGCCAGCTAGGGTGAAGATGACTTTTATTCTCTGACCTTTTAGTCACTTCTGTCTGTGTCCCCTAAGAGCAGGTCTGGCTCATCAGAGCTGCAGAAACACAAGCTTAGTTTCCACCGACATTTCTAAATATCCGTGTAGAGAACATAATGTAGTCCTAAGTACTGTGTTGATCGTGGCCAAACTGTGGCACTGGTATTGGTCGGTGGCCGTGCGATTTGTCAGAGAAATAGTACAATAGTAATAAAAGGTCTGACGTGCAGCCGTACAAAAGGTTTTTATAAAAATGAGCAGGAAAGGAGTTTTTTTACTGCATCATGGGCAGCCATCTAACAGCACAAGCATCACTTCTTTAGCAGCTACACAACAGAGGAGCAACTGGTGCGAACCTCACATTGTAGGTATGCCTGGGTGGCATTCGTTTTCATATACTATCAAAACTAAAATATGAAAAGGTAACTTAAGACTGAAACAGAACAACGCTGACCATAAAAAGTATCAAAGTGGGTTTAGAAATCATGAAGCATTATCACTTTACGGGCTGCATATCAGGAAAGAAAAACAGCAGCACAAGCCTAGAAGTAGGCTCAGAACGATGATTGGAAAAACAGTAGAGAAAGTGAATAAACATTCCATGCATAACATGCCTTTGAGCAAGGCACTTAAAAATCAGACAAAGCTCAGTGGCCAACAGTAGTGAACTGTGGTTATACTGCTCAGTTCCCAGGTGTGAACAAGGTGCTTGTGACAAAACACATGCATATTCAGTAAAAACAGAACAGTAGTGCTGGAGGTTTGTAAGCAGCGCATGAGAACAGACTGTCCTGTCGACAACACGTTACAGACGCAGGTCAGTCTAAGTGTCGGGTTGAGAGGAACCAGGCATTGGAACAAGCCAGGAGACCTCAGGAGTTTATCCCAGAATGCAACGAGGATGGAACATTTGCCCAGGTCTGTGTCTCAGTACTTATTGATTCCTTTACTGTACTGCTGATTTATTTTCCTTCAGAGGTTTTACTCTTTAATTTTCTTTTACTCATGCTTCCACTTTCCTTCAGTCTCTTTTGAACCATCCCCTTCACATAGTCCAGAGGCATCTTTGATTATACCGTTTATATTCTGCTGTCTCTACACTCAAATATACTAACCAAATCACATACATATACTAAATATTTTTGGTGTGACTTACCATTTTGACTCCGCAGGTCCAGTGCCATACTCTGACAGGGTACTGCTGGTGTGTCACCACTGACGGCAAACCAGTGAGTGGCTCCTCCGTGCACAACAGGACCCCAGTGTGCTCAGGTACTGGGAGGCAAAAACCCTGGGAACCTGTGGAAGGAATAATCAGGATTTTCAGAACATATGCCACTGTATTTACATAAACGAGGGGTCCAAAACATTAGAAAAACCTCCTCATATAATGCACTTCTGTACGACTCCACCACCAACTATGACCTCAATAATAAACACAGAGTTATCAGCTTTATGACAGTTTCAACACTGAGAACTGAGAAATTTTAACCCTGTAAAAGCAGAATTTATGGCAGAGCTGCTGTATTGGACTGTACAGGTGTACCTAATAAAGTGGACAGGGAGTGTAGCAGTAGTTTGAGTATTTGATACTTCCAACAAAACCTATGTCTACTGTCAAACTGTTTTAGCCATGCTTTGGGAAAATGTGTATTACATGTCATATAGAAGGTGCAAGGTCAGAGAGAAGGCTAATGGCCAAACATCTAGGGGCCTCAAAACCCTCCTACCCCTCTCTACTTGTCTAAGTGCTCTCAACAAGTCAGTGGAGAGAGTGTGGGGCTCTGAACACTCATCCTGAATGGGAACACTTTATGATAATAACCATCATTTTCCTTTAGAAGATAATACATAGGGCTCTTTGCCAGAATTGGATTACACAGTCACTGAAACATATGGTGCAAATTTCGTGTGGAAAGTGTGGTGAAGGTGGTTGCATGCCCGTCTGAAACTGCTCACTGCAGACGGCCAGAGGCTTCTCGTTCACTGTATCATCCTCACTCCATCTCAAGTGCTCTGCATCCTCTCTTTTCCTTCTCTTCCCCACTTGTGCCACTAATCGCCTGTATGGCTGCCCTCAGCACCTGCTGTGCTTTAGGCACTCGAAGAGATTTAGCGAAGTTCACAAATAGAGCATGTCCATTCACAAAAGGAACCAATATAATGTTTTCCATTTAGAAAAACATACCCAGGTCTAAGCCCACGTTCAAAATAAAATTATTCCAGATAGCTAGGTATAAATAAACTCTTTAATAAACACCATCTCTACCTGTCTCCTACCTGTTCTGCTTAAGATCCAATATCTTCATTGTTTCTTGCAAAGGTATGTATGACACTAGAACCAGAATCTGGCCACATTAAACCTGATGTCAGTCATAGACACCAAACCCACATTCCCCTACATCTTTCTGAACTGACAACATAACATTTATTGACATGCTCGGATGCCCCTGTACACTATGATCCAAATCACTCGTCTTGCATACGTTTGCAGGAAACATGCGTGAATTTATGGGAACTCATGCTGGGACAAGTGGATTGTCAGGTAGTAAACTTCTTTATACTTGTCTTAACCCAAAGTTTCTGCCCTTTGCCCTTCTATTGTAAGTGGTTGTGTCTAATTTAGCTGTTTTCCATCAATGCATGAACTCCGCTGTGTGCATGCACCAAACAAAAATGAAACTTGGAATTGAACAATTTTATTTAATAATAATGTTCCGCAGTTGGAGGAGATCACTCAGGTTTGCATTAGTCAAAACTAGAATAATACAACAAGCCAAACGTTTCCATGTGTGCCTACTATCAAGCACTAACAGAATGTACTTGTCAAACTTTGATAAACCTCAGTGTCTAAAAAAGAAGGAAGACAGTGGGTTGGATAATTTGTGGGAGTGATGTTTTTCCTGTCTCCTGTGTTGAACTGGAACATTCAGATTTAATTCTACATCATAAGATAGCTATTAAGAGACACATGTTGTTGCACAATCAGTGCAGTGAGGTGTGCCAAAGGACTTACATTTTATAAAATAACTTAGCATTTTAGAATCCGATTATTTCAATGCGTCTACGAGAGCTGTTGCTGTTGTCTAGTCTTTGCTGTGTACATGTTTTTATTCCCTTTCACAGGGTCGGTAACCGATAAACCACCTGGGCCACCGAACTCTGGTAGAAAAGGTGAGTTGGGATCTGCTGCTGTTGTGTGTGCATGCGTGTAGTGTTTCTGTTTGTATGAGAGTGACAGAAAGAGAGCACAAGTCAAAATCTCTTTTGACCTGATTTTGCTCTGTGTGATCTGTGCAAAGTCCATATAGTATTTGTGCAGAGCAGAAAGGCACATGACGTCTCACTTGTAATGTTAAAGGAATAAAACATGGCTTAACAGATTTTTTTTATCTAGCATTTTTTTATTTTGCATCTTAATTCTTTCTCAAATGTGTATATAAAAACAACACAGACCCTACAGTATAACTAATCCTCAGGTATTTGTTAAGTTTCAGTATGTGCATTAGAAACTCTATGATGAATGATGGAGACTCTACAAAAACTTAACTGGTTGTGTTTTACTTTAGCTTTTCATTCTGTATCTGTTGACATTGTAAAATATGCAACAGCTTTCCAGATTGAATGTAACGTCGCTTTTGCTTGAAGTAGTTTAATCAATAGAAGAAACTAAAATAAAAATAATTCACCCTGCAGTAACTGTTTTTAACCCTCAGATATTTAGTTCAGATGTGGATCAGACAGTAACTGACAAACAGCAAGTTGCAAGTTGTTTTAACATGCTCAGCTTACAACATCAGTTGTCAAAATAAATATGTAGTTTATCTGTTACTGGATTTACACTTAGCTGAGCTCAGCCTTATGATGCTTATTATGGTTTGCATTATTTATCGTTTGACCAGCTCCGGTCAGTTTGACCTCAAGTGTTCCAAGATACTGACATGTCATCTGATTTAAGGACGTAACATTAGTGTTTGTAATATGACTCAAACTTTCTCTGTGGTTTGCTTTTGACTGAATTATTTTCTAAGGAATGTTCCAGATGCTACAAAACTGCACATGGGTGAGTATTAAAGGTAGTAGAATTAACACCATTATATAAAGATCTATTACAATCCAACAAGTCCTCCAACCTCATCACCCATTAAGGCTGTTTGTCCCAACCCTTTCATACGACTCATATAAGCGTTAGTTGTATGCACACCCCCACACAAATGACACCAAAAGTGGTGTCAGGTGCCAAAATGCCAAAGCACTGTATTGTACGATGGCACCAACGTAGCAGCTGGTTTAACACTTATTTTCACCCTAAGCAGTCACAAAAACTGAACAACAACTGTGCAAATAAAGTGATTTGGTTTGGATTAAAGCATCTGGGTTAGGTTTAGGCACTAAATACACATGGGTAGTGTTAAAAAGGACTGCTTCCTTAACTTCACATGACATTAGTCATGTGATAAACATTATGTTCGTAACCGCTCATCTTTGATACATGAATAGTGACAGTAAAATAACAGCAACAGACTGTTTTATACAGGACTTGAACACCATTCTCCTGTTGGAAAGTCCTGCGCTTTGTTCTGTCAGCCATCCACCGGCAAAGTCGTGGTATTGTGGTAGAAATAGTTTGTGGCCGTGTGATGTTCACTGCAGCCACATCGGCAAATAGTAATATGCACGCATTGTTTTTTTTCTCCCTGATGTTACAAATTACCAATAACAATAATTTACAGGAGGACAGTCTATTTAAACGTTTTGGACGTTTTTGCAATGTTGAAATATTTTTCCACCAAGACTGGGTAAGAAATGTGATCAAGTGAAAGAGGGTGAGAGTTAATTTAGTAGGCTGCAGCATAGAAACTGAGATGTTACTAAAATTAACAGTAATATTCATGAATACGGTACAGTAGTCTTTGCCATTAATACTGGTTATACCGTTTTCGGTTTGTATGTGGTTAAATCCCTCTGAGAAACATTTTTGTCATCATCTTGTCCACGACTTCGCTCTTTGTCTTGTTTTGTGACTCAACTGTAAAAGCATCAAATGAATAAACTGTCCTGGACCAATGTTTTGGGCAAGTGACTGGCCTAACCTCCTTCAGCATCCTTAGTGGGATTTAAGGTCATATATTGGTTATCAATAATCATGACGTTCACAACCCTTCGTTTTGTTCGGAGGTCCAGTTGCCTCTGTATGGATTAGCTAGGAGTGGACCTTTCTGTCCCCATCAACACCTGCACTGCAGTCGTGCAGGTCCTGATGGGGGGAGGGCAGCCCTCTCATGTGAGTGTATGTACTGTATGCGTATGTGGTTTACAGTTTGCTTGTCAGTGAGTGTGCTAAATGTGCAAGCTGATCGCGTTTGTGCGAGGAGTCGATTTATTGATGCGAGTGCGTGAGAGAGATGTAGAGCCATATGTGGGTGGTCGTCTTCTGTTTTTGTATTTTTCTATCTGTCTCTGTCTGTTTTTCTATCTGTCTTGGCCGGGCCATGTGCAAATCCCAACCATTCAACAGTTCTGGAGAGTAGATTGTATTAACCTCAATAATGGTAGTCTCTTTCCGTTTCTTTCTCACCCTCAACCCAGACGATGGCTCCAAGCCGACACCCACTATGGAGACTCACGTCCCCCCTGAGGGTGATGGTAAGTCTCCTCTAACTACTCCTCCACCTGTACAGTGGTAAAAATTTCCCTCAGTTTTCCAAGATGGTCACTTAATTATCTAAAGTGCTTATTATGGATTTATTTCAGCAGTCACTGATTAAAATGAGGCTAACAGCAAGACTCCAGTGATTCCAAGACTTTAGTGATGCTAAAGTATTTCATGACTTTAATACTGAAACCTAAGATAATACTCATTATTCATTTGCCATTACATCAAATGGAAAAGTCTGGATGTCAAAAAAAACAAACAAAAAAAAGACATATTTGATATTTTTGGACATGCTGAAATCCTTGGATGCAATTTTAATTTGGATTTTGTGGCAAATGCAAGTTGTGTCTGAAATGTGCAGCTGCTGGTGAGGTTGAATAGACATTTAGATCACCTACAACTGTGAAGGCCATTTATTTATACTCTGTCATTCTGTCACTACAGAGATAACCGCTCCAACCCTGTGGATAAAACAGCTGGTTTATAAGGAGAATAAGCAGAACAACTCCACTTCCAGAAAGCAAGGTGAGAGAAAGAAATCCTTAGGTGACTTATTCTGCTTTAATATACTGTATATTATAATTGAATGCATTTCAACTCAGTATTCAAAGATAGAACGCTTCTGTGTGGGAAGCCAGTGAGGGATCACATCCTGTACACCCACCTCTGCTCCCAGTAAACGCACCTATATCTATTAAGATATCACCACTGCTCTGTCTTGGGGATACAAACATTAGCTACATATTGATCTGACGAAGAAACCAGAGAAGTAGCTGGAACCGTTACAAACGTTCTTCACTGTTACCTGGTTTCAAAGCCAGCAGTTAAGGCTGAAACGAGGAAGCCTTTCCGGTTTGAAAACAGCCCCACACTACTGGGATTATGTTTCTTGGTTTTTCTTTGGTGTAATTTGTTTAGCTTTCTCTGTCTCCTTTTCAATTATGTCCCAACATGTTCACTACCCTCTAGGCAGCTGGACGCATTTCACGCTTCTGCAGCAAGTAAAGGAGTGAATGTGGTGGGGGCTGTGAGTATGTGCGTTGGTATGTGTGTGTTAGGGTTGAAATGATATACTGATTAGTTGATATATGGGATTAATGCATGCCTTTTTTATTAAATAGTCTTAAGTCTTATAGTAGTCTTTTAATAGTCTTAAGACTATAGTATTATAGTATAGACTTCTATTAATTAATGTAGACTTATAGCCTTAAGACCATTTAATAAAAAAGGAACAAAACAATTTAAACTGACTGCATCCTTATTTAAAAACCTAGAAATACAGATTATCACCGTTTATAATACATAAGATATCATTATTATAATTCCTGTATGCATTAGTAAATGCACACAGGAAGGAAACCAAATGTAAGGAAATGCAGTATATTGTATGTGTATTGTAAGCTGAACGGGCTCAGATGCCTCAAAGATTTTAAAAGAACAGCTTCAGTGCAGGGATGACGGTCGGTTTCCTTGCATGAACTGTAGCATGACTTGGGTGTTGTAGGCTTGCGCTCATGGCCTGTGGTCTTGTTAAGCTTCAGTTCAGAAATGGATACCTTTCACTTTTTCTTGTAGAATTTACTTCTGCAACTATAGAATTCATAGCTCCATCAGTGATGACAAGCCATCCAGACCTCAAGGCAGCAAAGGAAGGCCAAATGACCACCGTCATACCATCTTTCACAGATGGAACAAAAGTTTAAATTGGTTTGGTTGTCGCCAAACATAATATTTCTCATTCAAGCTAAGACGTTTGGTATCATCCATCTACAGAACATTCCTTCGACAGCCTTCGGGCTTTTCCACGTGGCCCTGGGCAAACTGTAGATGGACAGCAATGTCCTTTGTGGAGAGTAGAGGCTTCCTTTATGCAATACTGGCATGCATCTTGGGCTTCCTCTGCACATTACTTTTGATGACTGCTCCTAGGCAGGTTAACAGTGGTGTTGAAATGTCCTCCATTGGACAGCGACTTGTGGAGTTCAAACTTCAGAAAGATTTTGTATCCCTTTCAGGCCTCGTGAGCATCAACAACTCTTATAAACGTCTCCAGAAATCTCCTCACTTGGAGACATGACACACATATCCAGACCTGTGTTGTCAACATGAGACTTAGATAATGAAGAGGTGGGTTTCTCTTCTTTAAATAAGGAAGGAAGGTCGAGGCTCACACCTGATCGTCATCCCGTCAATCAGGTTTTAGGTCATAATTATGCAGAAATATACACAAGGTCATTGTAATACAAGAATTATTTTGAATGATGAAGCAGGAGAAACTGTGGTCAGGGAAGCATTGAGGATCATATTTTAGCTGAGATATTTGCTGCGACAGCTCTTTGAAACCTTTGTGAAAACACCAGCTTCCTGTTTTCAATTAGCGTCCACTGTCCTCAAAGGACAAGCAACAAGGCCGACTGAGGGGGAGATGTCATCACATACAGTTTTAGACATGAGTGATGTGCGTGTCTGCCAGTGCATCTGTATGTGATTGCATATAATACGCGTTTGGTTTACGAATGTGTGTGTTAAATTAAATTCTATACCTTGTCTATTTCTGTGAATATTTGTGAGAAGAAAAAAAAAATGTGTGTTCGAATGTGAAAATAACTTTGCATGTGTGTCTGTTACTTTCTAATTTGGAACCACACAAAGTATTTAAAGTGCTGCAGTATCAAAGTTTGGTGATTCAAATAGTTTTCACATTATAATTTGAAACGTTAGTCGTCACGATGGCGTAGTTCTTTAGCGCCGTTTCCTCACAACTAGAGGGATCCAGTTTGACCTGGCCAGGTGCCTTTCTGTGTGAAGTTTGCATGTTCTCTTAAAACTCATGAATCTGTGCTTTACTTTAGTCTAATTTAAAGTTCTATGCAAATTAATGAGGTGGTTATGCTGCTTCTGGAAGAAAAAACTAAAACTGTACGAACCCGACTGCATTGTGCTCGTGTCGGGTTTGGCCACCACATTCTCGGCCTCGGGTTTGGTTCAGCATTTCTGCATCACTACAGGAAAAGCGGTTAAGATAATGGATGGATGGATCAATAGCAAAGTAAATCTTTCATCGCTGGTGTATGTGTGTGTGTTAGTGTTACTGGGTAGGCAGTTTCCTTCATCCTTTATACTGTACATAGCAGTGTTTTAGGTCCAAATCCAGCAAGTCTGAAACCACAAGCAGCCAGCTGAATAGATGTGCCTGATAGTATACTTCACAGCTTTCTTCCTTTCTTATTTGCAAAAATAGTGAAGATTTGCTGCAACAAGTCTTCATTATTCAAACCCCTCCAAAACAGAGTCTGTCTCTCTCTCACTAGAAGCTGGGAAACCAAAGCGCTCACAGAGCAGCCATCCTATGTGCACATAAACTACGTTTTTTATTTACTGTCTCTGTGTCTCTGGATACCTCATAGTAATGATTTAGAGTGATGCAGAGATTGTGTTAGTGAAACCTGTTTGCTTAGGCAGAGCGATGCAAAATCCATTTTTTAAAAACAGATGTTTCGTTGCCAGACTGTGACAAGCTGTTGTTCCAACGTTGCGAGGAGGAGGAAACACTCCGTCATGCAGCTCATTTATATAAGTGTGGAGAACCAGAAACTTGCTAACCACCGCTCCTCCCTTGTGGTGAGGAAAACAAAAGAAAAACAAAATGTTAAAGTGATATAATGTGATCGTGCCAGCTAATTTTTTTTTGAATAATCTGCAGGGTTAATTTGATTTGCATGTCTAGTTTGTGGCAACATGCACTTGTATTATACCTCCCAGGACAATAAGTGATGACAGTGACATGTTGCGTCCAAACATGCTAATGACTGCTGTGTCTATCAAAAATTACATATTTATTATATGAGTGAACTCTGCCTCATCTTTCTGTTTTTATTGCACTTTAGATCATAAAGACAAACACATGCACCAACATACCTCCTCATCGAGTTCCCGTATTACTAACATTTCCGCTATTTTAACTGCAAAGAAGAGTTGCTAGAGACAATATTGCAATGATTACCCCACAGCTGAAAGCCATTGGAGTGAAGTGAAGAGGGAAAAGCTCTGGATGTTTGGGGGGATTGGTGGTTAGACGGAGGAGATGTTGAGGTATTAGGATGGAGGGAGGCAGAATGAGAGAGAGAGAGAGAGAGAGAGAGAGAGAGAGAGAGAGAGAGACAAAAGAAAAGTGGAGAAATGGGAGGCTTAGAAAGGTGGGAGTAAGGGATTAAGGGAGTGATAGAGGTTGTATGCTAAAGGAAGAGAAACAGAAACTGAGACATAAGACAAGGAGAAAAGGATTTAAAATTAGTATACCTTGGCTTGAAGCCTGTAGGACAAGCGCCAAAATGAAAATCATAAAATGTTCCCATCAAAGATACTGTATTTTGTCCATTATCAGTCTGCCCTGAAGAAAATCCCCACAATGTTACAACTGTTCCTGAAATCCACTTGTGTGGTTTTCCCTTTTTTCAGGACATTATTTGTTGTCTGAGGGTTTGTATTTCTGATCATTCAGTTCCGGCCAAGGGAAAAGAAATAAAACAGCAAATAAATACGGCAAAAATGCAGATATCCAAGTCAGGGAAAGATGTAGATTAAATTTCATGTCCCCACAAAACTAAGAGGTTTACATTTCAGGCGTCCAGCCTTTTTCCATTTATATGTATAAAAACAATTTTCTTTTTGGGATCCTAGCGCCTGGCGCCAGGATAACCTCTGTATAATAAACAGTGCTAAATAATTTAGAAGGAACCTGGGTGAGCACCAGAGCCAAGGCAAAGCACTAAGAATACTTGAGTATGAGTCTTCGCAGAAGAAAAAGTTCTTTGGTGCAGGGACACGTTTAGATCTGTGTTGGCAGACATGCTCAGGAAACACACCCACCACATCTCCCACGTTCCAGGCCTCAGTTCTGTCGCTGAACCTGCCACCACTGTCATCTCCGTCTTTATGAAGTAGGGAGGAAAAAAGAACTATTTACAGCTGATGTTTTGTGATTTAGTCAATCTCTTCCATTTTGTGCTATAAGAACTTACTCTAAATTCACTGTGCTGTTCTCTGTGAGTCATTTTCCTGAAAAGCTGCATTTAGAGAAAGACTTATGCCAAGTTTCAAAATCAATTATGACATCAGTTAACGTGCACTTCTGGTCTCTAATGTCTGGAGAAAAAGCACTGTCAAATTAACATTTTGTCCATTATGTGCCAATTTAGTGGTATTCCAATGAATTCTGAGCTGAGGAGAACTGATTGTCACTACAAGTGACCCTTTTCACAGACGTTATTTAATTTATAGTTAACATACTGTAGAAGAACAGGAGACCCATATCTAATTTCACAAGCTACTTGTTATGAGGAATCAACCAGCTGCCGTACTGTGCCGTATTGTCCTAATTATGGTTTGGTTACTGGAACTGTGTGAGCTGTGACTACCGGCAACACTGTGGCACTAATGAGCTCCACAATGTGAAAATACCACTTGTCACCACCCTGTATGAAAGGCTCTGAACGGTTAGCATGACCCTGTTGTTGCAGCCTAGTGCTTAACAGTGCACTTGAATGTAAAATGCAGAATGGATCCAGTGGAGTGGTGAAAACACACTTCATTGTCATGGTAACAAGCTTTGTTGTACTTGGTTTAAGAGTGAGCAATGAACTAAATGGATGTGAATGTAAATACAGTGTGATGAGACAAGGTGTAGCAGGAGCATCTTTTAAGGGCAGAGTTGTTGAACAGTAGGAGTGTAGGAGTTCTTCTTCATGTTGAAGTCAAAGTGCTTAAAGTCGGACCAGTCTAACATGCCACTGCACACAGAGTAGTTGATACAGTAGGATTAGGTTTGTTTGCACTCTACATGTGAGGGATCCATAGACTTCATGTGAACGTGGACATACACCAGGAGCATCTAACACGAAAGTTTCTGGAGGGAATTCCTTTAAGTCTAGTCCTTCAAACCCAAACGTCTTTGGTAGAAAATAACATGCAAACGAGGATGATGATGTAAAAAGATTATAAAAAAAAAAGATAAAAAAAATTAGACAGAAAATAACTTAGCTGCTTTTTTCGGAGCTTTTTCAGTGCACCTCATAGTTTCCTCCTTTGAATCTGCTTATTGAATCTGAATGAATTTAAATAGTTTGTTAGTTGATAAATTGCACTTTGGTGAGGCTGCAGACCTCAGTCATTATGGTTACATGTTGGTTTTGGGGCTATAGGGTTAGATTTATGTGTCAAACTACAAATTCACAGATTCGTTTCAGATATTGTGCAAGTGTGGCAGAGGAAAGCATCCACTACTCCCCTATTCAGTATTGTTTTACAGTGTGTTGTTCCAGGTGCCTCATGAGCCATATGCCCATGAAACAAGTTAGAACACTGATATTCCTAAATATCATATATTTAAGACTTTGTCTATAAAATGGTCTGTAAAGTATTAAATGCTGCTTCTACCAACCAGTAGCTTGCCAGTCACCGAGCAGTTTATCTCGTACAGTAACACAGAAGCATGTCACTATACGTTTTGAAGTCCTGACTCAAATGTCAGTTCTAGATTTATAATATTCATCCTACTCTATCACATGTGTAGATGTGTGCAGTGTATCCTATTTGGATCCGTCTTTATTGAGTGTGTTTTTCATTGTTTTAGAGAAAGTTCCCTCCTGTGACCAGGAGAGACAAAGCGCTCAGGAAGAGGATCAGCAGAACCCCCGCGAGGTCATTTTCATCCCCGAGTGTGGCTCCAATGGCAGTTACAAACCAGTTCAGTGCCACCAGTCGACAGGATACTGCTGGTGCGTTCTGGTGGACACTGGACGGCCCATTCCTGGAACATCCACCAGGTAATTTTTTTTACTGGATTATCATATAATATATGATAATTAATTATATTAATACACTTTTTTTGTAAGTGCACTGGGATTTCGAATGTTTACGCTGCTGCTGGTTGCTTCAGGTGTTTGATACCTTTGCTATGGCGTCACTGGACGTACGAGGACGTTTAGAATAGAAATAAATAAAATAATTTCAGCTCAGGAACACAATTGGATGCACGATAAAAGGGGCTTTTAATGATAAGTGCCCTTAAAACATAGTGTGTTGAAAGGTCTGTAAAGGAACAACATCTATGAAATTTGTGTTTCTGTGAACTTGATGCTAAGGTCAACGTGCTAACATGGTGATGTTTAGAAGGTAAGTACAATGTTTGTCACGTAACTTTTTCCAACTTCCTTTTAGTGTGTTTTTTATTTGTTAATATGCACCAAATACAAAGGCTTTTGGTCATAGTACTCAACTAAAGTATAAGACAAAGATACATTTTCAGTTTAGCCATCGACAAAGGCATTTGAGTGAATCCTGAGGGGACGAGGAACAACTGCACCAAATTTAATGCTAATCAATCGTAGAAACATTTCACTTGAACCCACAAATTTGGCTTCGTGAACCGAAGTTACTCAGATTCATCCTTTTGAAATGATCACTGTTTGTTCCAAATTTCATGGCAATCCATCACATAGCTGTTGGATTATTTCAGTCTGGACCAAAGTTGTGGACAATTGACCCACAGATGGTAACAGAGGGTCCTTTGCTGCAAAGAGATTACGGCACATTTATATATAAAAAAAAAAGAAAAGAAAACACTACACCCCAGCTGCTTTTGCCATTGTTTAGTTGGTCATATGCCGTTTGTTTTCACTTCAGTTGCTGTTGTTTATATTGAGGCACAGTGGGGCTTTTGGAGGAGCTGCATGTCATAAAGATGGAGATTAGGGTTACACAACACAAAGAATTTTAAATAAATTATGTGCATTGCTCATGTTTTGGTTTAAAACAGTTAACATGCCCCGATAGATAAACTGTTTTTGTTCCTGTAAGGACATCATCAGTCTCTGTCCAGAAGATTTACGTTTTACATAATGAAGTACAGATCAGACCCCCCCCCCCCACCTCCGCTGATTTTTGTCCATTTGCATACAGGATAGCACAGGTTGTGTTTCTTGGATAGATAATGGAGTTTTAAATAAATAAAATACCTTCATTTCCATTAATTAAACACTGAAGCCAACTCAAAATGCCTGATAGCTCAAAACATACTGAATGACAGCCCTGGGGTGATTATTTCTTAAAGCAATTTATTGCGCTTTGGACTAGACCTCATGGCACGCATCCCAATTTCTTTCTTCTGGATAACTATGTGCACAGTCATGCATCAGTCATCCCATCTTGGATCAGTGACTATGTAGACTGTGAAAGACATGACAACTTGCTTTTTCTTTGGGGAAAAGAAAAGCCAAATGAGATACACATGCTCAATTTTCCATCCTATTCAAGAAACATTGATACAATAGCCAGGACAAAACAAGTCATGCTATGCATAATGCTGAACAGTTTGTTGTGGCTCTGAAACAAAGCTGTGTGCATGTCAAAACAAATTTATTTATTAAGACCTTTAAAAACGTGATTGTCGTCGAAAATCCTTTATAGATCTACGCTGGACATGAAGATACAAACAAAACATATTTACAGAAACGTGTGTGTGTGTGCGCTGTGAAGAGATCATATTGTAATACATATTTATCCTCTGCACAAATATCTCCTGATTCGAGCTGCAGCTCAGATTGTCCTGAGGCCTGGAAGGAAAACAGGAAACTTCTGTGGTGTTTTTGTTTTGTTGAGAGTTTGGTCATAGGCCATGTTTGATTTTTTGTTATGTTCTATGGCTAAACAGATTTTCAACATGGACTAACAGCTCCTTAAACCTTTCAGGCTTGTAACTCCTTGTTAAAGCAGGTTTATCTCCCCCTTCTTTGTTTCATGCAGACATGTTCCTGCTGTCATCTCTTGTCTTTATAACAGGTACCAGACGCCAGAGTGTGATGGAACAGCACGATCACGCATTTCAGATACTGAAGATCCATTCCAAGGCAGAGACTTGACAGGTTCAGTTCACTTTTGAGCTTTGGGTTTCAGAAACATTCCTGGATTCAAATATTTTAGATTTTTAATTTAAATTCTTGGTTCTGTTCAGAGACTTTAACTTATAATAGTTTTTGAGTGAGACTCGCCCTCCTAACAAGTCAGATGGTTTAAACCTCTACTTTATTAGCAAGTTCAAGAGGATTCCTGTTAGTGTACAATATTTTCTGTCCAAGACAAAAACTCTGCATGCTGAGCTGTGATTATTTGATAAAATAATTAGAACCTAGTCATTTAACTAACACTAGGAAAAAGGTAGCTAAAGCCCGCTTGACTAGCTCACACATCACAGGTTAGATGTTTCACTGTTTGCATTTTAAACTGTTTCACTGCTGTTGTAAAAGAGAAAGACTTTTTTTAGGCTGTGTCTGGTGAATGTACGGCCTATCTCGGATAACAAATCTGCCTGTGGTTATTGGAGTGTAAAGAGTGGGACAGAGCTGCCTGCGGTTCCCCTAAACACTGATAGCATCCAGACCCGTTTTACACAAAGTGGTAAAATACAACACAGTGGATGTGCTAGTAATGAATGTAGGGTGTTTTTTTTTTTTTTTTAAGTACGATGTTACCACACATAATGATGTGGTATGAAATCTCCTTCACCCTGGAAATAATACTAAGTCACAGTAATAATAGTAAGCGCCACAAACAGATTTTTGCAGCTCGTATTCAAGCTGACAAACACTGGTTTTTTGAAAGACTACAAAAAAAAAACTGATAAATCCCTGTAGGTGTCAGAGGACAGTCATAGCACTGCTGCCTGGAGACTTGTTATCTCTGTGTATGTCCATTTGTCATGGTAGATCGTTTTAGCTCAATCACTTTGTGTTGGATTCCCTGGAAGCAAAGATTAGGGACTCTCCTCTAAACAAGAGGTCATACCCTCGGCTCATACTCCTCTGCCCTTGTTACTGCTCACTTACTTTTGTTGCCCCTCTGTTTCCCCATCATTTAAGGTTGCATTGTAACTCTTACTTTACTCCCCATCTGGCGAGTTTACAGAGTCGAGCATGACTCCTGACTGTGCAGCAGATGTGTGGCATGTTTTATGGAAGGTGCGAGTGTTGCAGGGTGCAGCAGTGAGGCTGGGGGGGGGGGCTGATGTGGGCGTTGGAGACTGCAGGGTGCTGAGTGGAGATATTTTTATGTACTGTAGAGTGACGTTCTGAGCCGCCACAACAAAGCCCAATATTTCATGGCCAACACGTCAAGGCAGGGAGATTAAAGAATGCTTGAGAGGGCAGTCTATTAACAACATGCAGCTACAGGTTCGAGCTCACCGTACACAAAAGGCCACAACACAGAGAGATCCCTACGCATATGAAGTACATATAGTTATATTCTGTAAGGTCTTAAACCTTAAACACTGTAACGTGTAAAGTGACTTTTGTTGTGATTTGGCGCTATATAAAAAAACTTCAATTAAAAAAAAAAATCCCTATAGACATTTGCTCATGTCAGAACACTATAAAGACCAGGTCTTAGATTTTATTGTTTGTTGCGGGTTTTAGCACTCAAAATGTCAGTAATGTCGTAACAACTGCCCTACACACTAAAGCCTAAATTAATTCTGAGTTTCCATGATGATCAGCTTTACGATGTCACAGCTAGCACCCTTTTTACTTCATTTTATTGTGTTATAGTAACTTTAATATTGTGTCCGTCTTGTTTTAACTTTCAACCTGGATTTTAATTTCTCCCTGTAAAGAGCTTTGGTCGATTGTGGTTTTCTCTTTAAAGACATTTGACCTAACTTGAGATGATTTAGATCAAATATAAGCCAGGCACAAAGCCAGTTTGACACTGGAAGGTGTAACGAGCACCACCCTGTGCTCTTAACACCTTACCACATAAGCTGCATGCTGCATAACTCTTTGTGCTTCCTAACACCCCAATTTAACACTTGGATTAAGGCGCAGCAAGGCATTGCTTTTCTGACTTCGATGTGTCGTAGGAACGTAGGAAATGCTAATTGGATTCACCTGGAGGGGCAGTACACCACCTCCCACAGAACACCCTGAGCCAACACGAAAACAATGTAAAGAAGTGATCAGAGCAAAAAAATAAGGGAACCACAAACACTGTGAAGAAGGGATGGAGGGTATGGACTAGGAAAGCCTGAGAAAAAGATGGAGATACGGGGGGAAAAAAAGACAGAATGAGAACATTACTATGCAGCTGCGTTTGAAGTTTCCTCTATAAGAGACACAATTAGAAGGGAAACATTTGCACTGGTTTAGCGTGCTATTAAAACCATACATCTGGGCAATTAAAAAGAGCTACCCAAGGTGTTCAGAATTGTGTCATAAAAGTTAACAGGTCTGCACTGCTCAACAAAGCTCTCTCATCACCGCACACTTCTGTTCCACCTCTTACCATGTGCGTCACCTCTGTCTTTCTCAAGTCTGATTCCATGAAGCCAAACTATGTATTTCACCTCTGCTTAAAAACATATTACAAATCGCTCATCAATAATTGATAAAATGGGCCAGTTAAAAGAGCTGGTTTGCCATTACGCTCTGGAAAGTGTTTGTAAGCCATCTTTTACTGTGCAACAGCCGTTTTCTGTTTGACATCTGTCATTCTGGTTCACTGGTGCTGAGGCTTTAAAGGTACTTCAGCTTCACTGTGCCGTAATGACTCAAATTAGTTGTGGAAGGTAATTGGTGCATTTTTGTCTTTGATTTGTGCCAGGCTGCCCAGAGGGGAAGAAAGTGGAATTCATTACAAGCTTGTTAGATGCCCTCACCACAGACATGGTGCAAGCCATAAACTCACCAGCCCCCTCTGGTGGTGGGAGGTAAGAGATGTACCACAGTACTTTACTTTACTTTACTTGGCAGATGCTTTTATCCAAAGCGACTCACAGGGAGCTAGCGCTGAGTGTCTCACAGGTGGGACTCACAACCTTTTGCATCCCAGTCTGACGCTTAACCCAATGAGCCACCAGGCCGCAGTAGACTCTGTGTATTGATAACTCATAGCCGATTCTTCATATAAAAGTATAAAGTATAAAACTCTATTTTGTTTTTTACAGATAATATTCCTCTCCGCTTTTCTCAATTGCAAGCTAATATTTTTTTCTGACATGCGCTAAAGTAACCAGGTTACTCAGACAAGTAACTGCTGCCTTTGTGTGATATGCGTGTCACAGGAGGTGACTGACAGTGATTTTAGAGATAAACGCAGACACAGTGCCCTTTTTACAGCACAAACTGATTGAAAGTAATATGCAGTAAAAAAGCAACTTATTCAGATGTCTACGGGGGCGTTTGTGTTGGTTTCAGTTTTAGCTCGATTCTGGGCGGACTAAATTTAAAAACGAGGCAGCATCACTCAATGTAATGATCTCCCCTTTCATCCAGCCGCTCCCCCTCTGCTGAAAGTAGTAGAGTGGGGACCTGTTGGAAGACCGTGTCCTGCACATGCATTGTTGCACAAAGGCCAATTAGAAACCAGGTTACAGGTATAAATGGGAGAGTAATCTGAGTTCTCTGGGAGAAATCTACCTGGGGAAATTGGGTTTTGCTAATCCCCTAACCCGATCACGGAAACCAGGTTTCCCCGTTTACAGGACAGTGAAGAAATCAGCTTACTCATGAAAGTGGATTGTACCCGGTTACTTGAGTGCATGTAACCTGCATGTTTTCACTTGTGCCTGCTCCTCTGACCCTCGACAGATTCGTTGAGCCTGACCCTAGTCACACTTTAGAGGAGAGGGTGGTGCACTGGTACTTCGCCCAGTTGGATAACAACGGCAATCATGACATCAACAAGAAAGAACTAAAACCTTTCAAGAAGTACCTGAAGAAAAAAGCCAAACCCAAGAAATGTGCTCGCAAGTTCACCGACTACTGTGACCTGAATAAGGACAAGTCCATTTCCCTGCAGGAGCTGAAAGGCTGCTTGGGTGTCAGCAAGGAGGGTAAGCATGAAAAAACTAACTTTGGAGATAGTGGATGCAAACAGGCAGGATTGCGGAACAGGGGTCACGACCATGGTAAGAACATCAGCGCAGCTGGGAAAATTCCCCACTTGGGATTCAGAGGTAAGTTTGTACCATGGATGGAAGGATAGATGATAGATAAATTAATGGAACCAGTGCAAAGGCTACACAACAAATCAGTTCTGTGTCATATATGAAAACATGAGAATTTACGTGAATGAAATGGTATTCTGTTGTTTTAGGTGATCACCTTCCATGTTTGTTATTAAACTGCCAAATATAAACTCAAACACAAACAAGTTAGTAATATATTGACTATGTCATAAAAAAGTCAAGTGAGTTTTAGTCAGTCAGTTAGAGGGAGGGATGAAGTAACTGTGGTACAATACAATGTGACAAACAGATGTGCCTCACTGATGAATATTTAAGACCAATATATTTTTGGATCCTTTACACTGTTGGGGTCAGAAAACTGCGACTACTGGGTTTACAGGCTGGTGCTAACAGCGCCCATTCATCATGAACACTCAAGAGAGACATTATTTTCTTACTGACATTTATGTTTAAACATTTTAAAATAAGGTTTGAACCGATTTGAGAAAGCCAAGACATAATTAGCTAGTTAACTTTCAGTTTAGGAAAGAATAAGACAAGTATTTAAAGTAATGTCAGAAATGATTTTTGCAGGTAGCTGCACTGACACTGCAGTTAAACACAGGTGTCAGTAATAAAAATATATATTCATTTTGATACAATGGCTCCAGAAAGTATCTTTAAGCTGTACTTGCAGTGAAATACTAAATTAAGGGTCTGCAAAATATGAAATTTAAACAAATTAACCAAAAATGAAATGGTGCAGCTACCTGTAAAAATCCTTACATTGTTTCTTTTCTTTTTTTTAAATTAACCTGGACATTTATACAGTATGTATAAATGCTAAATGAACTGTACATTTAAAGGTAATATGATTATTTTCTTTAGAGAAAACATCCACCCACTTTAAGTTTAGTCGTCTTGGTTTTGTTTCACTTACAGGTAGCTCAACAACAAGTGGCAACCAAGGAGCAAGGCAAGGAACAAAAGGTAAACTAAGCTTTCAGTTACGCTGCCTGGTTTTGAGTAGCAGTCCATTAATATGCACTTTGAAATAGTTCCAGCTAGCAGCATTTGATTGACATACACATACACACTGTGTATGTACGTATGCATGCATTTTGTATTTAATGACCACCTCATAATATGACCATAAAGACATGACAGGCAAGAAATGGTAAATCAAGATCTCATGGCTTGGTTTTCGATATGTCGGGATTCCTGCTATTGAGTGATTATTGGTCCTATTGGGGCTGTTGACTCTGGCCACTGAGCCAGTTTAGCGCCACATAGGCATGAGGTCATGAGTTTACCCTGGCACTAACCATATGCGTCTGGGGAACAGTGGCTCAGAGCAGGCATAACGTCAGGCCCCTGATTCCATGGGAACGGCTGCCAGGATAAACAGCTCTAATATTGGAGGAACAGAGGAGGAGGCAGCACCACTTGTTTTTGCTGTAGTCACTGAATCTGTCACCTTCATGCTTAAAAGCTGGAGTTAAATGGCCCAGCAGCTTTATACATCTATTTGTACTACACACTTCGTGGATAGAGTGAGGTATGTAAAAAGAGAAAGAGACAGGGGAAGCCTCCTTGAAATAAGCAGGAATCTGTGAGAACATATGGCAGCATTCTGTCTTGTCTAAGATAGACAGCCGCTATGTTCAGGTATGCCTAGCTGATATTTAATGGCCTGGATCCCTTTAAGTCGAGCTGCCTCTGCCAGGCATTAAATCTTCCCATGCTCCGTCGCAGCTTTGGATCGTCACTGGCTTGTTGCTGGACGTATTTACAGTTCAAAGTTCTTGCTTTTAGGTGAAGGATTGTGAGCACGTGGGGTAGAGTAGAGCACATCTGTTTGAGGCTCTACACTCTTAACATGTTGGCACCAGGAAAGGAAAACATCCAAATACCTTGTGAGTTTTGAAGTGTCGGAGAGGGTGGCATCCGTCCTCCATTTGGACTGGAAGCTTTATTATAGAGGAGAAATGTAACTGAAGCCCCCGGCAGCTATATTCTCTTTAAAAACCTTATCAGACCATTGCAGAGTAGCTGATCTGTGGGTTTAGGTGGAAATGCAAAAACGTTAACAGTTAAACTTGTTGCAATGGGCACTGGCAGCAGGGTTCATGATGTTCTGTTCAAAAGCTTTAATTCCATTTACTGTAGAAAGACACAAACATGCTTTTGAGTAAGTGCAAACACATGGTGCTGTGCACGTATAAATGCTTGCACACACAAAAGCACACCAGACGTGGGCATACAAAATTATAGGATATTACTGGGTCTATTGTGAGAGATTGTTTTATACAAAAGGGTTGCAGAAGGTCTATGCTGTAACTGAGCATGCTCATGTATTAGATAACTAGATGCCTTGTTTTTCTGTAACATATACTACTGTGCATTGCATCAGTACTTCAACCCTATTTCCAGAAAGTTTTCGTACATACAAATAAATAATTTTTATAGTGGTTTCACAGTAGTCAGACTCACAGATCAGCCTGGAAGCAGGGCAGAGTTATTTGTTTTGAGTGCTGCTCACCCTCCTAACCAACTGCAGAATTTCAATGATTTTTTGCTTAATTTCTACTTTTTGCAGCACTTTTATTTATTGCAATTTTACAGGGACTAATACCTGAAGTGCTTCTCAGAGTGTAATAGAAAAAGCATAGCATGGCAGGGAGAGTCAGGGCGAGGTGGAGCAGAGTGCATTAACTAAATGTCATGCTCGAGCTAGATACACATTGTAGCTTTAAACTTGTATTTTGTGAATATATAAATTGTTTAATTATATAAATAATAAATGACAATTGAACATTTTTTAAAGTATTAAAAAAATAATTCTAGATTATTATAAAATTAGAAAGTTAATTGTTAACAGGTAATGGTTACAACACCATAACTGATAGTCTTTGAAAGCAAATATCGATTGTGGATCATCATTTGGCACAAGTTTAAAGTGAATCATTTTCAGTGCAGAGACTGCAAAGAATTAAGGTCTTTCACCATCTACAGTACATCAGAATGTGAAAAGATTCAGAGACTCTCGTTTGCATAATCTTTGAACCCTCAGGCAGCCCTGCATGAAAAACTGTTATACTACAGTGATGCATATAGCCACACAGACCCGGGTGTAGTTTTGGAGTCGAACCAGTGCATCCAGAAATGCAACCTGAACACAAGGAGGAAGATATAAAGGAATTCTGTGTAGAAACACTGCTGAGTTTGCTGAACAACAAAAAACGGATGTCTGGTTCTCTGCGCTAAAGTCAGAAACCATCCAAACGGTTGGATGGTGTAAAAGCAGAATCTGTGATAAGCAATGTCTTTTCCTGGGAAGTCAGAGCGTCCCCATCCTCCAATCTGGTTTACAGTTTATTCCAGTAGTGAGGTATATAGTGAACTGGAAATCCATCTTGCAGTTTCAAGTTTGTATGAGGAACTTTGAAGGAGAACATATCCTGTGATAAAGTGTAATGGTTTGTCACTTTGAACTAAACTAAGGCCGTAACGTATAGCTTAGCAAGACCTTACAGATGAATTACAGATGTTTTGATGAACATGCAGCCTTTTCACATAACCGCAGCAGTGAGCCGTCTTGAGTGATGAATTTAATGGCGCTGTAGTAAATGATATGCACCGACACAGAGGATACCATTTATCCACATGCAGCGTGAGAATACAGGATCTTTGTTGATTTTTACTGCATTTTTTTAAACATTGGCTCATGTTGGCAAGTGTTAAATCTATAAGATATACATATTTATGACTATGTAAATATAACGCGATCATTATTAAGTACTGTTGTCTAAGAAGGAATATTACCACCTCATTACTGAAGGTATTTGGAGAAATTATTTCTTGTCTGCTGTTTTATGTCAAACTCCTCCCCTGTCCACCCCTCCCTTTGTGTCCTGCTCTCCTCTTTGCCTTGTGTTTGTCCTGGCTGCGTCCATCATTAGGCAGGAATGAAAGGAGAGCATTATAAAGTAGGCCTGGCTGGCACTGGGTCTGCAAGACCATTAGAGCTCAGTCCTCTCTGAGCCAACTGCAATTACTCTACATCTCTTGGGTTTTAATTGCAATGTTAAAGACAGTGATGGTTAGACTTGCATTGATATCTTCGACATCATTACCTGAAATTCTGGTGATGTGCTACAGGAATTAAAATCTTGCAATTTCTCAAGCCTGTGTATCCATCCTCTTGTTGTAGTCTTCTGCCCAGTTGCCACCATGTACAGGTATACCATGATTCCCAGCTCTTGTGAGGCCAAGTGTCTTTATTGGCTGGCCCCTGGTGAGGCCAAGCGATTCACTACCAGACAGGATCTGCTTTCAGTTCTTTATCACTAGTGGGGCCAAGGTGTCCAGGGAGAGGCCTGGGAGCTTTGTGTTGTTAATTGCACAGACAGTGCCCTCAGTGACTAGGAGGAGAGGAGTGAGAGGACCAGTCGCTGCACTGGAGCCTGGTAATTGCTAGTAAGCCGATTCATCAACAGTGCTTTAGCTCAGCTTCTTACAACAGACATTTACTGGAGGTAAAGAAAGGAACAACATGACAGCACTGGAGAGACGTATTTGCATAAGCTTCACAGGAACAGCACGTCACTAATGCAGCCAGGGTTTAGGATTTATGACATAAATGAGTTTAATTGTTTATTTGTCACACCTAATGATTTAGCGCATCAAACTAATTTTAATATTACATAAAGATAACGAATTGAATGAAACAGTCAGTTAAATAGAAGCTGACAAAGTGAAGCTAAAAGTTCTCAAAAAGCAACACATCATGCTGTGATTTAAACAAATTCAAGAACAGGTGGGAAACAAAATAATTGACATTATCAGTTTAGAAAAGCTTACAAAGCCGCTTCTAAGACTTCTAAGTCACGTGAACCAGCGGCGAATTTAGGCAGCAGTGAACCTTCACAGGTGTGACTGGCCTACCTACCAACATTTCTCCAAGAGCACAATGACGACTCATTCTGGACGTCATTAAAAAAACAAAACACAGAGCAACATCATTCAAGATCATTCAACTGATCTGAATAATTTAAGTGTGAAAAATAACTGCAGTAATCTCGCAGTGGAAGGCTCCTACATGCTGCAGTTCTTTCTACTGATCTGCTCCTTCACTTAAAAAAGCCACAAACACCAGTGGCCAGTCAAAAAAATCTGTTCGAAATCTTGGAACAGAGAATTTTTTTCTTTATAATGCAGGTTGCACCTAGATGTTAGATTTTTGCCAGGATAAAGGAGGATAATGATGTGGGTCAGTCTGTTCAAGAGAACACAAAAGCACAAAAAAATACTGTGTTGGTTTTTGATGGTCACTGGAGGGAAGATTGTAATCATGTCCACAATCAGACCAAAACTTAGTTCTACTTGTATGTAAGAAATGCCAAATTCTAATGGGCAGACTGATATAAAATTTGCTGCACATGCTCACTCTCTCTACATATTTTAATTTTGGATACTCAGAGCTCAGATTTATTAAAGCTGTGAATATTTGTGATGATTACTATATTGCGGCAAATGCAATATACAGTATTTAGTTGAACGATGCACAGAAGTGTACAGGTGAACATTTAATAAAGCAGACTCAGGGTCTGCAACATGCTCTTATTTGAAATTTAGCTACAGAATGTTTGTTATCCATGTCAAATGCCCAGATATGTGCTTATGCATTTCCGTTTCTGTGGCGGGTAAAGATTTGACATTGGATAAGATCATGATCAAGCCTTTTTGTAATGTTTTATTTTCCTAAAAGCGTCGTATATAAAACTGAAAACAGTGGACACTTGGGTTGCAGTCGCTACCAGGCTCACTCAGAATGGAGGTAACCCACGATTTATGGAGCTGTAGAGAGATTGTGATGCTTTAGAGAACGACTGAAACTGTAGACCTGAAACTATAGAAGCTAGAGTAAGTAGGGAAATCTAGTTCATGACTAACATAACCAGCACTGACAGAGAGAGCACCTGTAATTCCCCCTCCCCTCCACACACACTACCACTACACAGTACCTAATGCATATACAGTGTAGATTATTAGAGATACTGCGCACGCATACAGACAAACAACATATCCACATAAGCGTGCCCAAAATGTCGTATGCAGAGGAGCCTGAGAACTTTCATGTACGCACACACACACAGCCTGAGCGCTCTCACAGCTCTCAGGAGGACTTCTGCTCCCCTCTGATATCCATCTGTAAGCAATCTAAGCACTTCACCCATCTATTTTTCTCTCCTTCTCCCTGCTCTGCAAGCGTCACCTGTTTATCTGATTGATGAGTGAGAAATTCATCCTGTGTTTGCACACTGTCCTATGCGAATGCATTACAACACACAATTCCACTTATACTTCGGTTTTCTGACATAACATCACCAACACACGGATTGTTAGGCTAAAGGCAACGTACAGCTGCTTAGCAGATGATCTTTGGTTAGCATAACTATCTTTCCTTTAGTGAAATAGTAAATTCTTCTTTTGCCATCCTTTTTTTGAAATAGTAAGGGAAACAGTCTCCGGCAGAAAGTAAAAAATGGGAATGACAAACTAGACATGATGCCACACTAAAATTGTGACCAGTTACATTAACAACAAACCACAATAAAAGTAAGTATTATCAGGACTGGATAAAATTTTGTGGGGTAATTACAGCATAATTGATGAAAGAGTTATTCTGTTTGATGCTGATGATATGTAGTGAGGGAAAGGTGGCAGGACTTTAATGAAGAGAAATGTTATCAGCTGCAGAGAGTGGATCTGCTTTGCACATGGTCAGTCAGAGACGTGCACAGACTGAGAAGAACACGCACACGTACACAAATAAATACATACAGCAGTTTGATTGATGAAAATGTTTTCACTGGTAAACAACTAATTGGACTTAATGCAACATCCATCAACAGTAATATTTCTTAACTAATTAGCATTTCATTAAACTATGCATATCAGATGTTGCATATGAACATTATTCAAACTGTCCATTCAACTGAACATGTGCCTGATGAGGGATGTCATTGTCTTGACACGCAAAAGCTATGTTTGAGCACATCTGCATGCTAAAAACCAAAACAGCTCAGTGGTGAATACATTCTGTTCATTTTCCTTCCCTCTCTTTGTCTGTCTTCTTTCTGCTCCCAGTGGGTCATCTGGTGTGAGAAGAAAAGGACCCAGAAGCTGAGACGAGAGCAGAGGGCACAGAGGGAAGGCATCTGTACGCTTGTTGACAGGAAAGAGAAAGACGGAGCAGAAAAATTAAGAAGTTCCTGAGTTAAAAAAAAAAATGAACAGAAAAATAAGAGAAGAAAACTAAGCGGCGCCAAAATATTTGCACTTTCTCCTCCCTAAGTTTGACATGTTATCTGTTTGTATGTTTTTTTTCTTAAGGAGACTGAAAAGGCTTACGTAAAAAAAAATAAGGATATATTTGTAAAGAGATGAAAAGCTCACCACTGGAAGAGCAAGTATGTGTATAACACATTTCTGTGTTTTCAATCACTGTGGTGATTTGTTCTGGTCGCAGATGAGCAGGCACTAGCACATATTTTGTCATTTAAACTTACATGTCCCCTTTTACAAATAGTAGCGCACAGGCCAATGGCAACCTGCTAAAGAGGAGCTTACCGTGAGTCACATTCAGACAACAAAACAATGGCAATCCAGACCAATTCTAACTAATAGTTAATGTCTGTGAACATGGAATCAAATTTATCTGCACAGAATTAGCTGTATGAATCCTTTTGCACTGTACAGAACTTTTATATTAACATGGATATTAGGATTCACAAACCAGTGTTGGGGGAAACTTACATAGATTAAGCAAAAGTTATTTTAGTATCTTACTTAAAACTACCTTCTGTGCAACCCAAAATGTATGTAGTCTATAGCTGGCAGTTATTCAGCGTGCGGTCTGGCCTTTGCATTGTTTTTCCTATAGTTTTCTTATTTTGTTGTTTATGGTTTCTGTGATTGATATAGCCCATTCGGCTTTAGCACTTGCAAAGTTCAACTGACCTGCGCTCAGTACAGTCCCTGAATGCTTCATATCTATGACACAGACACAGACATGCACACACACACTTACACAGCAGTATCCCACTAATATCCGCTCACTGCAGCAGGTGTATTCACGTGTATCCTATGGTGAACAAGGTGTGGCATTCACAAGTGGTAGTTTCCCAAATAAATATTTTAGCCTCCCCAGTAATATCAGAGTACATTCTGTATATGCAAACACAATCACTGTCCTTCCTCTAACAGTTTGTTAGTCCTGCTCTTTCAAAGACCTAACCACCACACATTTTTGCAGCTTTGCCATATTTTGCAAGACAATGCAGTTTGTCTTAAAAAAAACCCTCCCGGATGGCCGATTAATAGAAAAACAAATGAGAAGGGAGGATACGCACTAAACAACAACAACAACAACAATAATGAAAATATAAAACGTTTTGCATTGTCAAAAATAAAATGTCTTTCACATTTGGGAACAATTGAGTTTCAGAACTGGAAAATAGCAAGTTTGCTGTGGTCTGAATGCTTGAGTATTTGTTTTGAGTATTTCTGAGCATATTCCCAAGAGTCACTGCAGTAGCTCATGAAAATGAGACACAAAAGGTTCCTATTGTAAATATGTACAACAAGCTTTGTTTGCTCGTTTTACTAAATTGCATTGCGGGACATGAGAGTGTTCCCTTATTTCACTGTCATTCTTATATACTTTCCAGAGTGTTTATGTCATGTCAAACAGTAGGATATTACAGTAGCTAACTCATAACACTGAAATGCTTAGACCAGACTGTATGTTATCAGCTCTGAGCTGTTTATTTTATCTGTGGAAGAGTTATTTGACTTTTTCAGCCTGTGATTCATGATTCCTGCCATCACTATACACAGTGGAGAATGCATACAGTATCTGGTGCCTAATCCACAACAATCCCATGTCCAGTTTTGTCTAAATTGAACTGAGCAAGTGTGCCAAGAATGAGAAAAGAAGCCTTTCTTTCTTAGAGGTCTGTGGAGTCTCTCCTGAGTGCCTGCTTCAGTCCAGGTTTTGAACACTGGGCTTGTGTGCGTCTGCTGAAGTGTTTCCAGACCCCGTAGAGCAACAGATCACATGCAAGATCTAAAAAAACCTAACAGGCTAGTAATCACTGCTAATCACGATGGGAGGATGTATGGTGATGGAGGCTTACAGATGAGTATCAGTCTGACAGTGAGAAGGCAAGATAGTCTTACTGCTCACCAGAAACTTTTCCATTCCAAAGTCTGAGCAGGATTTTCGGGATCATCCCAACTTTTGTTAATATTGCCTATTCATAGCTGGTGAAATTGGAGCTGTCGGGGGACAAACTGCAAAGACGTGTTGTTTTTGGGTGAAATTGCTCAGTGTAAATTAGCTGATGTGGCATGAGGTGCAGCAGTTTGACGCCGCGGTGAAAACTAAAATGCTTCTCCATTGTAATGTAAGCCTCAGTTCCTGAGCTTTCTGAATCTCACAGTAGTGGTGTCACAGCAGACAAAAACTAGATGGAGAGAAAATAATTAATAAGAATAGAAAGGTAGTAGGAGTCTACTCCGCAAAAATGTTAGAGAGTTATGAAGTGCCTCTTGGCACACAGCAGTAGCTTTCACCTGGGTTGTATCAATGCTTTGAATAGTTCCCACCTGAAGTGTGACATAAATTTAAAGTGTCCATAATGAGAAAAAGGTCTGTTGATGACCCCCACTGAGAACCACTGAATAACAAACACACCGGTTACTTCTTAACACCTTGGTGTTCGAGTGGATGAGGTGCGACTTGGCTACCGGATCACATAAATCCCTCAAATTAGGCCATTATTTATCTTCTGCAGAGGCAGATGAAGGGAATAAACGTGTGCACAGTACAAAAGATGAGGCTCTTTGGTGGGGAAGAGTTCAATACTGACCCCTATTTGTGAAGATGGTTCACTGCAGACTGCAGATTCACACACTGATGCCTGTTCGGCAGGTATGCACACTGTGGATTGAATATCATGAAATGCCAATAAATGTTTTAAACAAAGGTTATGTCTTGCAGTTGTCTTAATTGTAGTGGGTGCTGACATGGCACTTCTTCGTGTGCAAGCTGTTACGAGTTTGAATAGCATGAAAACTGTTTTTATACATATTACCTGTAATTCACCATGTTTCAATGTCAAACTAAAAAAAAAAAAAAAAAAACGCTGTTCGGCCTGTTGATTTGTGGGAGATGCTCTGATTTAGAGATGAGACTTCAAAGGTGTGGATGCTGAAAGTGCATGATGGGAGATGGAGGGGGGAGGGATCTATCACATATGAAATTGGAGCCAACAGGCAGCTGCAGTACATCTGTCTTGTACTGACACATGTGGCTTTTGACTTCCAGTGTGAAGTTCAAAAGATTTTTCTAATGACGCAGCTGCTTAAGGATGTGTGTGTGTGTGTGTGTGTGTGCGCGTTCTCTCCTTTGTTGAAGGTGGGGTGGAGGGTAGCAGGTTTGCCAAGAGGGTTTCATAGGTGAAGAATGGAATTTGGGTTTTGAAAGTGACATGTGGGCAGTACAGGTGCTGTATGATGTTTTTTTCTGGGTGTTTTTCATAAATCTAAAACTGTGCTTTTAACATTCAGAGAGGGGCACCTCAAATGGGCTGTTTGCACAATTTGTACTGCAGCATGCTAAAAATGTAGTGGCACTATTGACAGATTTTACTCTATCAATAGTGTAAAATGATCTTATCCATTAGAAAAAGTAAATATCTAACATGTCCACACATAAACTGTTTCCTACACTGGATCTTTTATGTCACCAGCTTTGTCTGTTTAAACTACCATAATATTTTATTGTTAACTACCTAAGTAAAATAAATAAAAGATGCAAGATGTAATCTTAGGCTCTGGGAACTTGAGTGTAAGATATCAGTCCATGTAAGGGTCCCCTAGTGTTCTACTGTTTTACAAGACCCATGTGCTTTGATAGTAATAAGTAATTCTGCATAGTTCTTTTTTTTTTTTTTCTCTTTGTGCATTGAAACACTTAGACACAGATCAAAAACGCCATTACAGGTAATTAGAGAGGGCCATTAGCTCGTGTGATAGCCAAACATTAGCAGTGGGGGGATGATGGTGCACCCTGCTCACCATTTGTGCCTGACGCCCTCTGCGCCGCCTTTAGCAGCTCCTGCCCAGCAGCATGAGTGCAGGGTCACAGGGTTGCCTGTCAGGAGGGAGACTCAGGGGTCAAAGGTCAAGCTCCAGACAGGCGTATCCCCACACTGATTGAGAACTCAGCTGCAAAAATGCCACTCACCAGTTAACAATGTATTTTACTCACAAACACAAGACATTCTTTCCTCTATTTCTGGAAAGTAGAACCAAAAATAAATCTCAGTTCCTGTTACTGAATTTGTCATTGATACACACAGAGTTTAAAACTGTAATAATTTCTGTAATAAAACTGAAATGAAAATTTCATCCATCGGCAGTTTGGAATATAACTATGTATAATTTACAAAGTCACAAGAACTAAAATGCTGAAATATTAAAGCTTTTATTTACAGTATAAGGTTTTATGGGCGGTCTGTGTTTTCTGTCTTTGATAAAACTCGAGTATTTCAACATGACTCAGTGCTGTGCAGGTCTGTCTGTGGATTAAAATGATCTGCTTTTCATCACCTTCATTGCTCAAAGGCCACTTAATATTTATTTGCACATAATTCACTTTTCTAAGTTTTATGATAACGGTTATTTTCATGCACAAATGATGTGGTTTGTGGTGAGGCTAGGGAATGTTTCCTCCTTTTATTTAGTTGGCTTGTGCATCTTGGCAGCAAACAGCCTTTACTGCTCATTTGGCTTTGTTCACATATCAGTCACATTATTTAACAAGTAATGTAATAGATTAAGTTTCCCTTGCCCGGGAAAGGGTACCCGGGGCCCCACCCTGGAGCCAGGCCCGGGGTAGGGGCTCGCCGGCGAGTGCCTGGTGGCTGGACCATTGACCACGGGGTCCAGCCGGGCTCAGCCCGAAGGAGAGACGTGGTTCCGCCCTCTTGTGGGCCCACCACCTGCAAGAGGGGCCATAGGGGTCGGGTGCGCAGAGAAATGGGTGGTGGCCGAGGACGGGAGCCTTGGCGTTCCGACCCTCGGTTGCTGAAACTGGCTCTTGGGACATGGAATGTCACCTCTCTGACGGGGAAGGAGCCTGAACTTGTGCATGAGGCTGAGAGGTACCGACTAGATATAGTCGGGCTCACCTCTACGCACAGTTTGGGCTCTGGAACCATTCCGAGAGAGAGGCTGGACTTTGTACCACTCTGGAGTTGCCGTGGGTGAGAGGCGCCGGGCAGGGGTGGCCATACTTTTGGCCCCCAGGCTCAGTGCCTGTACGTTGGGGTTCTCCCCGTTGGACGAGAGGGTTACTTCCCTGCGCCTTCGGGTTGGAGGGAAGACTCTGACTATTGTTTGCGCTTATGCGCCTAACAGCAGTTCGGAGTACCCAGCCTTCTTGGGATCCCTGGAGGACGTGCTGTGCTGCGAAGCGCTGTCCCTGGGGACTCCATTGTCCTGCTGGGAGACTTCAACGCTCACGTTGGCAATGACAGTGAAACCTTGAGATGATCGACTTTGTAGTTGTGTCATCGGACTTGCGACCTTATGTCTTGGACACTCGGGTGAAGAGAGGGGCTGAGC
>JAUYWH010000014.1:3866328-3878101 GCA_034779795.1 Ctenopoma multispine | reverse complement strand
CTGATACAACCTGCATCCAAACTGCTGCTTATAAATATCTGAGAAAGAGAAAAATATAAGGACCAACTTTACAAAGATGTTACTTGATGTAGAACCTTTACTAAAGAAAACTGCAGGATTCCTCAGACCACTAGAGGGAAACAAATCTCTACACATGAAAACACCAACAACTTACATTCCACTGACTACATCAACTCAATACAAAAACCTTCATCTGTCTACCAAACAAGATTGTTCAGGCTCCTCAACACCTGCAGTCAAATCTCAATCTAAACCACATCTTTCATGGTTTCAACCTCTTCTGACACTACTTATTAGCACTTAAACAAAAGATGTTCTAACTTTTATTATTGACCAGTTTATACCTTAAATATCATTATTATTATTATTTGTTCCATCAAAAAATCAGTAAATTGGATTCTTACAAAGTCATCTTGTACCTTCTAAAGCCAAATATATTCAATTAAAATATACAGATTTTCTTGAAAATGGTTGATGTACTGTAGGGTGACCTCTACTTCACACCACATCACAAACACACACTCTCACCTGCAGCTCTTCATATCAATATGTCTAACAGATCATGATATCATCATCAAACAGAGTCCAGGCAAATAAAAATATACAAAACCAACTGGTAACTGTAGGTTCATACCTTCTTTTTCTTCATCAAAACAATTTATGACTTTGGAAGTGATATTATAATCACTTATAATCACTTAAGTCAAACTGCATTTAAGACAAAAGGTGAGGTAAATATTGAGGAATGCAAACTCCTCCAGGGGGAGACAAACCTCAGCACATGAGCAGCTCGCTGTGCTGTAAACTCCAAGAGATCACAGCACCAACAGTGTCCAGTGAAAAGCTGCGATGTAGATGTGCTACACCTCCTCAGTTTGGTTGTAACAGTGATATACTCTCATCTACAGGGGCTGTGCTGACGTTTCTGAACATCTGAGTCTTGTGTGTTCAACATGATCTTCACCGTCTTCATATTGTGTTTCCTTCACCTGCCAGGGAACACGGGTGAGTAATCCAAGACGACGACGCTGTTCATGCACAGCTCATTTCAGGAGATAAAGTTTTCATTGGTTCTTTCTCTTACCACACAGGTGTTTCTAATACCTTTGGTGTCTACCAAACGCCTCCTTTCATCATCAAGAGAACAAGTCAATCTGTTAACAAGGAGATCAACTGTTCACACAACATCTCCAATTATGAGCGGATCCTCTGGTACAAACAAGATGAGCACAAAGCTTTTCACTACCTGGGATATCTGAATCTGAATTTCAGATATCCAGAGGATAACGTGAAAGACAGAATCAACTTTGACGGAGATGGCAGTAAATATTCACACCTGAACATTTCTAATGTTGAGCGAACAGACAGTGGAGTGTACTTCTGTGCTGCCAGTCAGCACGGTGCTGCAGAGTCCCCACAAGTCAATGCAAAAACCTCCTGAACACCTGCAGCCAGCTTCCCTCTAAACAAAGTCTTCGAAGATCTTATCAACTCCTAACACAACTGTGACCCCTCTAGGGTCATGTCGTATTTTTTTCAAAGCTGTATTAGTGTTACTGGAATCACAATTTCAATGCAGTTACACAACTTCACATCTCCGACTTTGAGACTTGAACCTTTGAGAAGAGTCAAAAGAGCCATGACACATTACCCAGAATGACTCCTACACATTACGTTCTGTACACGTTATACCGTGTGTAGTAATCAGTGATTTACTGTAGGGGGATCTCTGGCTCCACTTACTGTACCACTAAATACACACTGAATAAACATGCGGGTTTGTACAGAGCAGCTTAAATTCACTGCAGTAACCAACACTCCCACCTGCAGCTCTGCATATCAACTACATGAGACTTGTAGAATCTAACAGAACATGGACATCATCGCTCAGCACCTCCTCGTACTGTCAGCCTTTTTGCTGTGCACTACAGGTAATTTACAATAAAATAAGTACATGAATCATTTGGATAATTGTTTGTGGTTTTTGCTCTCACTGTAGATACATTGCTGGAGAATTGAGTGCAGAAACTGGTCATTTTCACTGTTTTACACACATCAGGTTTTATTGATGCCAGTGAGGTCACCCAGACTGACATAATGCAGAAAGTCAAGGGTGAAGATGCAACAATTAACTGCAGCCACACCAAGGATGTGACCTACTTCCAGATGTACTGGTACAGACAGCTGCCAGGAGAAACGATGGAATTAATAGTGTTTACAACTGAAAGCAGAAATGACTTTGGGAATTTCAGCGACGAGAAATTTGCAGCCACCAAACCTGATGCTTTCAGTGGGACATTCACAGTGAAGAGTTTGCAGCCGGAAGACAAAGGCCTGTATTTCTGTGCCATCAGTGAGCACAGTGATACAGACACATGTGGAAGCTGAACAAAAAGCTTCAGTGCAATGCTGCAGTGCAACACCCTCATCCCTCCATCTCGTGTACAGTAGGGGAACTCAAGTACCACAAATCACATTTCCAGTCACATTTAATTCACCACTACAAGCAACAATGACTTTGGACTTTGACTGGAGAGTCTGAAGTTAGATGATAAAGGCCTGTGTTCCTGTGCTGTGGGACTGTGTGGACTCCAAAGCACAGTGTGACACATCGCTTTCCAAAATGTCAAAATGTTTAATCTCATTTGATTTTCTGGCACAACCATATGAAAAGAAAAGAAAAATCCTCATATCTCTGTGCTTACGTCTCCCATCACACAGTGACTCTTGTTTCTCATTAATCCTGTTTGAAAGCTGCTTCAGTGAGATTGAAAAACATGAGCATCTCTGACAGTGGAGAAGTTGCAGTCTGAGGACAGTTGTTGTGTGTTTTTGTCCAGCCGTACCATAGATTGACCTAAATCTCTTTACATGAATTAATCATGTAGCATAATTTAGATTTAAGGTCAGTAGTGGTTCTAATTATTTCAACAAGTCATGATACAGTATGTGACTGGAGTATGATTCAGTTACTCTGAATAACACAAAATCAACATCCTCTAAAAAACAAATGTGACTGTTACCAAGAGCTAAAGTGCAAAATTCTTCATACCTCACAGCAGAACTTTAGCAAGTGAACATTTACAGGGTTTCAGGGTTCATTTCAGGTCTTTATTATTCTGTTGGCTTTCATAAGGTGGCAGTACAGTATGTTTGTATAGTGCAGTGGCATTTCAGGAAGGAGACAAAGCACTGAGACCACCCACAGACGTGTTTTCTTGATGGGAGGGTTTCACCCAGGATGAGATGTGCTAATACTGCACATACAGTGGTGAAAACAGTCACAGCAACAAGGACTTTCTTAAATTCATTAAATGCAACAGTATGATCACTGTCATCTATCTAATGTTTACCGTCACACTGGTTTCAGGTAACGTCAAAGTTTTTTTCCTCCCAAAATCTGTTTTCACGTGTTTTTATCTGAAAAACCGTGTTGTGCATTCTTCTACTTTTACTTCTGAAGACCCTCGTATTCAGTGACTACAGAATATCTTTTCAACAGGTTCCTCTCTGAGTGAGAAAGTCCACCAGACTCCAGCTGAAATTTACAGCAAACAAGGACTAACCGTCACAATCGGATGTTCACACAGTATTGACAGCTATAATCGCATCCTCTGGTACAAGCAAATTGAGGACAGACAACTGCAGTTCCTGGGATACGTGTCAGCAGAAAATTCATATCCAGAGGATGGAGTGGATGTGGAGATGGATGGGAGCGCGAATAAGGATAAAACCTCTACATTAACAATTAAAGTCCTCGAGAAGAAGAAGAGCAGTGCAGTTTACTTCTGCGCTGCTAGTTTCCACAGTGCTGCATATCACTGCTCCTCTGTACAAAAACCTCATCGCATGTTTTCATCTTGCAGCTCACAGTTCCATCCACCTGTTCCTTCCTCAGTGTCTCAGTACTCAGATGTTAGTACTGGACCTGGACTGGTGTAGTGATAGTTGTCATGAAATAACAGAGATATAGATAGATATCTCTATGTCTATCTCTATATATAAAGAGGAGGATGCACAATGACACCACATAATGAGTTGTTAACCCAGTTGAAAAATACTCTGGACTTGGTACAACAGTGTATTTTACTGTACTTTCTACTTATTTTGTATACATCTATTTTATTCTAAGATGCCTGTTGTAAAACAGATCCTGACCACAAGTTCATGTCAGGTGTTTGGTACTTAGTTTCATGCCATAAGGTGGCAGTACAGTATGTCTGTGTAGTGTAGTTGTAGTTCAGGAAGACGACAACGCACTGTGACACCACCCACATATAAAAAATCCTAATAAGAGGGTTTAGCCTGCAGCAGATCATCATCATTCCGTACAACTCATAAAATACAACATGATCACCGTCTTCTGCCTAATGTTAACTGTCACACTGGTTTCAGGTAATAGAAAAGTTTTTTTCAGTTCTTTTTCTTCTACAGTACTTTTCCATCTGAGGTGGTTGTATATTGTTGGTGTCTTTTCAACAGGTTCCTCTCTGAGTGAGAAAGTCCACCAGACTCCAGCTGAAATTTACAGCAAACAAGGACTAAGCGCCACAATTGAATGTTCACACAGTATTGACAACTACGATCGAATGATTTGGTACAAACAAATGAAGGACAGACGGCTCCAGTTCCTGGGACACGCAATAGGAGCAAGTAAACATCCAGAGGATGGAGTGGAGATGAGTGGGAGTGCAAATAAAGACGATAACTACAAATTAATAATTAAAGTAGTCGAGCAGAAGAACAGTGCAGTTTATTTCTGTGCTGCTCGTTTTCACAGTGCTGCATATCACTGCTCCTCTGTACAAAAACCTCATCACATGCTTTCATGTTGCTGCTCACAGTCCCACACCTGCTCCTTCCTCAGATGTTCGTACTGAACCAGCGGGTTGTAGTGGTAGCTGACATGATGCTCTTCATATTTAAAGAGGAGGATACACAATGACACCACCCACAGTAGGAGGGTATCTGTTCATACACCCCCACCCACCCCCACAGAAGATAAAGCTTTGTATTTGTGTGCCGTCGGTCATACGGAGACACGCCTTCCTGCACCTCATGTACTCAAGGGGGACCTCACCTGTCACAAATATTCTGTTACATTTTCATTCACCACAGATACAGCAGGACTTCCAAAAATGCAGAAACACGATTTTTAGGCAGTTACAGACAGCTGCACAAATACCCAACCACACAGTAAATACAAGACATAACGGTATAGTTATAGAGAGATAGACGAACATGAATATTGATATTTGTAACTTATGGATTTCAGTTATTACTAGTGGTAATGGTGGCTGACACTGTTACAACATAAAGTCTTTACCATGTCTCCTGACATTTGAAGAGTTCTTTCCTTGCATTAGATGGCAGTTTGCTCTGTCTTTAATGTGTAGCAGCAGTTCAGGAAAAAGATGCTGCAATAAGGCCCCACCCTTTTTTATTTTCATAATGGGAGGGTTTAACCAGCGACAGAGATGCTAATATCCAGAAGGGGTTTGTACACAGTGATGAAAACGTATCAATAACAAGGATCATGACAAATAACATTATGATAACAGTCTTCTGCCTGACATCTTATGTCATACTGGTTTCAGGTAAATCTGAACTCTGATCTAAAACTCCTGTTGAAGAGGTTATGATGATTCAGCTGACAATTCACGTTGTAAAACTGTTGTGTTCTGATGTCTTTGACAGGTTCCTCGATGAGTGACAAAGTCCGTCAAACGCCAGCTGACATTTACACCAAAGGAGAATCAGCCAAGATCACCTGTTCACACAGTATTGACAGCTACGATCGGATCCTCTGGTACAAACAGTCCGACAGACAACTACAGCTCCTGGGATACGTGTTCGCTACCAGTAATTTTCCAGAGAATGGGGTGAAGGTAAAGATGGAAGGAAACGCAAATAAAGACAAAAACTGCACATTAATAATTACAGAACCTGACAGCAGTGCAGTTTACTTCTGTGCTGCTAGTCAGCACATTGCTATATATCACTGCTACGTCGTACAAAAACCTCATGTTTTCATTTTTGAACAACAGCTTACAGCCAGCAGCAGCTGTGTGGTGGTTGACATCAGTTATTAGACGAAGAAGAGGAAGAAGCAGAAGAGGATGCAGATGCACAATGTCAGTCACCACACATCATGTTTGAAAGGGGTGGGGAGGAGGTTGGTGGTGAGGGATAAATTCAAAACCCAACCCTGGAAACACTCACAACTTCTGAATGAGTTGAAGCGATTGATATTTTCTTCACTCTAAAAGTGTCAGAAAACACAAAATGATAATCTGGTTTCTTTGCATGATGTGTAACTCTATGTTGGTTGCAGGTAATGTCTAAAATATTTAAAACATTTTTTCAATTTTTCAACATAAGTTTGTTGATTTATGTGTTTACTCTCCTGTATAATGACAGTTTTAGTTTTGTGCTTTGATGATGAAATGTTGATAATTATCCACAGGTTCCTCTCTCAGTGACAGAGTCCACCAAACTCCAGCAGATATTTACAAGAAAGAAGACGAAACTGCCACTATCAGCTGTTCACACAGTATTGACGACTACGATCGAATCCTTTGGTACAAGCAGTCAAAAAATAAAACGCTACAATTTCTGGGATACATGTACAAAGGCAATAAAAACCCAGAGACTGGAGCGGGTGTGGAGATGGATGGGAATGCAGATAAAGGCAAAACAAGCAACTTAATAATTAAAAGACTCAACCAGAGCAGCAGTGCAGTTTATTTCTGTGCTGCTAGATAGCACAGTGCTTCATGTCACTGCTGCTCAATACAAAAACCTCAGCACTCAGTTTTTTTTCTCTGTGTTACAGCTACCAGCCCTGTGCACCCGTTCCTCTCATTAGGTGGCAGCATATCATTACTAGTCACACTACATTTGATTTAGGAACAAGAAACAGCTGAAATCACCTGCTCGTACAGTAAAAACTAAAACCAAATCTCCCGGTGCAAACCGTCAAACAGAGCACGTCAGTTCCTGGGATACTTGTTAAACACCGGAAACCAGGAAACTGTATCTGATGTGAAGAAAAATAAAGGTGCAGATAAAGGCCCTGTGCACCTGGAATTAACCAGTCTGGTCTTTCTTCTGATTAGATCGCATATTAAAACCTTCCTGTGGAGCAACGCCTTTAACCTCCCACCTCCTGTTATAAACAGACTCACACGTTCAGCGAATCTACTGCAGCTGCATGTCAGCTGAACGGGATCACCACGATGACGCAAATACTCCTCACGTTTGCATTCTCCTTTCTGTGGCTCCAAGGTACAAGGACTGAATGTTGTGTGAAAGATTTGTAAGCTTTACTGTTACTCTGTGTGTTTAATACGTACATGTACACACAGCTGGTATACGAAGCATGGTACAAAATGCACTGCAGGAAATTAATGTCTGCTTAGTTACTACATTAATTTGTTGTTAATATTTTAGTCAAAATGTAATTTGTGTATCATTTTATTCCTCATAAGGAAAACATGTCTTTCTCTCCACACAGTTCACTGTCAGGGTGTGACCCAGCACCCCGACATCAGCTGGAGTTATGTGTCCAAATCAGCAGAGATGAACTGCAGCCACAACAAAGATGCTGGTCATAGTCAGATGTACTGGTACAGACAGAGACCAGGGGAGACATTGACCCTCATTGTCTACACTGTTTTTGGAGGAAACACAGAATACAGCGGAGGTGAAACCAAATATTTAGCCGTCAAAGACACCATAGAGACTGGGGCCCTTACTGTGAAAGACTTGGAGCCTGAAGACAGTGGTGTTTATTTTTGTGCCGTCAGCAAACACAGTGATGCGAGACATAAGAGCCGCTGAACAAAAACTGATTGACAATAATTGAGTGTTTTATTTACTTTTAAATTGCTCCTGTAGGTGGTGCTGGATGTCCATATATATCCTACAGCTTAACATAGACAGCAGGAACCAACCTCGTGTAGCCGGTTTATGGAGGAGTAAATAAATTTGAGCCACTCGGTGACACTGCTCAGAACATTAGTTTGATGTATGTGATGATTGAGACCTAGACACATGAATGGATGAAGGTGATTATCAAGACTAATCTACAATCTTTATTAGAGGATGGGATTGATTTATCATATAGTATGACTGCAGAGAGAGAAGGTGTCTGGGGAACTGAATACGGGGGAAAAGACACTCATCATTTGTGAACATCACCTGAGACAACTATGAAACTAATCAAAAACTAGCACTACAAAAGTGTCTCACTGGAGGAGACATAAAGGTCATTTCAATATCACTGGGAATATAAGGGGAGATGCAGCAAAGGACGGATCTCTAACCCTCCAAGTCAAAGGATCTGAGCACAGTTCAGTTAAAGCACAGATACAAATTCCCTCTCAACATATTGTGGTTGTATTTTGGTTTGATGCAGCCATATCAGCTAATGTGACTTTGTTTTTATTTTATTGCTTCATTTCATTAGTGTATTAGTGAAGCCACATTAACACCGAGTCTGGGTCTGTCTGGGTTTTGATATACATCACACATGATCCATGATCATCATCAGTCGTCTCGATCTGACATTTTCACAGAAGCAAAAAAAAGCAGAAGGTGCAGATTTTCTGCAACCATGAAAGAAGTGAAGGTGATGCTCTGGTACCAGCGTTTATCTGTAACACGACTATGAAATACTTGAAAGTTGTAAAGAGGATTTCAGTATCTGACAATGGATTTATTATAGTTAAACCTGTAGGAAACTAGTAAAGAACAGTTCACTTTGAACGTAGTTATACAGTGACTGAATCATCTGCTCCAACTTTTATCAACATGTACGGTAGAAGAAGAACAGGCTCCTCCCAGCCGGCTGCTCCTGGTTTGACATAGTGTTTGTTAGCCTATAAACAGCTTTTTAGTCCCCTCCCTTTCCTTCTATAGCCTCCAACAGCTCACTGAAGCCATCAGCGTGATCTAATGTCAGACCCCACCAGCTCTCATCACCAAAACTCTGATAAATTATTTGGCATGTTATCTAAAGACTATTTTGAGGAAGTCAAAATGATCCGTTTACTGTGTTTCTGTTGCCTAGCAGGTAATTACTTTTTACATTGATAAAATATGAAAATTATTTTATTTAAATTAATGCGTTTTATTTTCTTTCTCTGTCCAGGTTTATGTCTGGGACTTGAGGTCCGTCAGTCTCTCTCTCATGTCATCATTAACCCTGAAGGAGAAGTGCAGATTTTCTGCAGCCACAATAAAACAGACTACAGGGTGATTCTCTGGTACCAGCGTTCACCTGGAGAGACGGCTATGAAACTCATCGGATATCTGTACTTCAAAGACTCCACGATTGAAGATGCATATAAGGAGGATTTTAAAATCTCTGGAAATTTGGGTGGTAATGAACCAAAGAATGCATCTCTTAAAATCGAAGGTGTCAAACGTTATCACAGTGCAGTTTACTACTGTGCAGCTAGAGAAGCACAGTGACAAAAATCCCCTCTGAACGTAACAAAAACTCTGCACAATTTTTACCATTAGAGGTTTTGAATGGCAGATGGATGCAGGACTCCCACCTGGGCTTGTTGCTGTATTTTGGTTTTGTGAACTCATGTCATCATTAGTTGATTTCTTTTAAGCCAGAAAAGTAAAATAAAACTAAACTATACTAACAAATAAACACAAAGAACTTGTGGGGGGAAACAGAAAAACAGCATATACCAAACCACTCCTCTTTAGATCACATTCACTTCCTCGTCACATGAAACAGCACTAACAGCAGAGGTCCTGTCACATCCTCACACAGCATTTCTTTCACGACTTCGGAATAACTCAGTGCTCTACATCAGATGTCTACATGATGATTACATTTCTCTTCTGCTATTACCTCACAGGTAACAACTATTTAAGGGTCAGTTAAGACCACCGCTTCTCTACCTTCACATCTTAAATTAATGATCTGCCCTTCTCCGTTCACAGCAGCGGTTTCTCTGGGGGTTCAGGTCCATCAGTCTCCCTCTGCCATCATAGGAAAGGCTGGTGAAAAGGTGCAGCTTTTCTGCACTCATGAACAATGTGACTACAGAGTGATGCTGTGGTACCAGCAGTTACCTGGAGATACGGCTCTGAAACTTGTCGGATATGGATATGTCGAGTTCAAAACCGACACCGTAGAACAGCTGTTTAGAGAAGATTTCAACTTAACTGGAGATTTAAAGGGAGACGGTAGAAAAAATGGTTCCCTCTCCATGAAGGAGTTAAAAAGTGAACACGCCGCAACGTACTTCTGTGCTGCTAGTAAGCCACAGTAGATCAAACACCCATCTGCTCTTTACAAAAACCTCTCTCCTCCTCCTCTCCTCTGAATTTAGGTTAAAGAGAGGTTCAAGAGAGTTATCCCTTTGAGGTTTGGCTGACTGGTTCCAGCATGCTCCTTCAGACACATTAACAGCTTGTCATTAAAAACCCCACTTTATGGCATGTGACATGAACCGGGCTTCAATGTTCTGAACACAGCAATGACGGAGTGATGACGTAGGTCTCAGAACAGCACCACCTTTCACATAGTTTAGCTGAACTGGCCTAAAGCCAGCCGGCGGTTTATGAACCAAAATGTTGAAGCCAAACAAAAACCTACACAATGATGCTGCAGATAACAGGAAACCACTTAAAGCGGTACCGTGCAGATCAGGGCTGCAGACAGATGCTGTGTAAAGAGTCGCCAGCGTCCTTCGACCTTTGCCGTTTATCCTGACAGAGCGCCTGACGTCACTTCCTCCCTACAGACGTCAAGTGTCAGCTCGTTTTATTTTCATTCATTTCTTTTCCTCTACCCGAGTGAAAATGAACCCAGGCATCACCACTTTGACTCTCTGTGTGTTCTGGGCTGCAGGTAAACTTAAAATCTATACAGAAACACGTGGACATAGATTGTTCCACGTTTTCACAACTTGTTGCCATCGAGAAATTTTAAAAACAACCAGATTAACATTGATTTATATGATCATGTTGCTAAACATGTCTGTTTTGCTGTGTTTCAGGTGTTTCTCAGTCTGTGTTGATCACTCAGTGGCCCCACTACATCTCCAGTCTCCCCAGAGGCTCGGCACAAATCCACTGTTACCAGAACGACACAGACTATGATTATTTGTACTGGTACAAACAACTGAGAGGAAAAGGTTTGCAGTTAATTGTGTATATAGTGGTCAGCAATGTGAACTATGAAGAAGGATTCACATCTGGTTTTAAGGCAGAGAGATTAGAGAAGCAGTGGTTTCTGAATATAGCCAGCGTGGAGCAGAAAGATGAGGCCGTTTATCTGTGCGCTGCCAGTCCACACAGTGCTGTGACAGAACTCAGGTCTGTGACAAAAACATACAGCACAGAGACACCTGACTCACACTAATAACAGATGAAGGAAGAAGCTCAACCACACAGAGGAGAAGATGATATCAGAACAGCCACTATTATCTGACAGGATTTAACCAGAAACGGAGCGAACATCAGTCCTGAACAAATCCAACCAACAGGTGGAGACAAAGCACGTGATATTCAGCTTTTATCAAGATAACGTGGTGAGAAGTTAAGTCAGAGACGGTATCCGCAAAGAAAGGACAGTTCAGGCTCCTCAGCCTATGAACCTGTGACGCTCTGCTGCCAGTACACAGTGATGTGGTTTAATGCCACTGCCTCATCTTTTCCTGTAAGTGTAATGAGTGTGTACGCATAAGACGTGTCTCTTTTTACAGACTCTCACTAAAGAAGC
>JAUYWH010000014.1:3800452-3820274 GCA_034779795.1 Ctenopoma multispine | reverse complement strand
ACACTAACTTTAATATGATCCAATGGTACAAACAGGCTGCTGGGAAAACTGATATGACTCTAGTTGGTTATGCTCGACTCACTAATAAAGTTATTGAAGATGCATTCAAAGACAATTATAATGTGAGTGGAGATGGGAGAAGTCGGTCAACTCTTCATATTCTGAAACTGAATAGATACGAGCCCAGAGCAGTGTATTTCTGTGCTGCTAGTAAAGCACAGTGCTACATCACCCCTCTAACTTACAACAAAAACCTTCTCTAGCTCAGGCAGTAACACAATCATTCACCTCCTATTAACCTCATGGGGAACAAAAAAACCACTGAATTCTGATATTAGACAGCTGGCTCAGCATGAGATAGCTAGATTCTAATTTTCTCCATAAGGTTGCAGTGTTTCCCCATGTGCAATTGTATATTTTGATTCACTTACCTGAGAAAACACCACAAAATGCAAAAAGTAACATTCATGTTGACATCTAAATTCACTTCTGTGACTACACTGGGGGATGTACACAACCTACCACTGGTTTTCTGAGAAAGGTAGGAGGGAACAGTATAGTGATGACAACTATACCAGAAATAACACTGACTTTACATTCAGTCAGAGGACTCAACATGGTGATCACTGCCTGCTGCATATACTTGACATATATCATGCTGGTTACAGGTAAAGCAATGATAACTGTCCTTATCTGAAAACAGGTTGCTGTTGCATACTACAATCTTTTATATATAAATTCATTAATATACAGGAAAGTTCTTTTATTCTTCCTGTGATCATATGTGGTGATTTTTATTTATTTTTCCACAGGTTCTTCTCCGAGTGACAACATCTACCAAAGTCCAGCTGTCATGTACAGATATCCTGGAGAAAAGGCTGTAATCATCTGTTCACACAGTATTCAAAACTATGATCAAATCCTTTGGTACAAACAATTACAGAACGCACAGCTACAGTTACTGGGATACATTTATGGAGGCAGTAAATTTCCAGAACCTAGAGTGGAAGAGAAGATGGATGGCAAAGCAAAAAAAGACGAGAACTGCACATTAACAATTGAAAATCTTAACAGTAGTGCAGTTTACTTCTGTGCTGCTCGTTACCACAGTGCTAAATACCACTGCTCCTCAGTACAATAATCTCCTTATCACTACATTACAGCTCACAGCACTTTGCACCTGTGTTCCTTCATAAAGTGGTGTTAGGTCTTCAATCAGAGCCTGAGCCAGTGGTTAGTAGGTACTGTAGAGATCCATTTTGAAAAGCAAGATTTAGCAAGAAAAAACAACCTTTTTAAACCAGAAACAATTCTGCATCAGTATCAAAAAATTACAGACGTGTAATCTGGCATTCTGGCAAATTCTACACTAAATAATCTTTTAATTTACAGGATGGTAATGTGCTCAAATTCTGTTAAAAATAATGTTAATCTCCTGTAATAGTTGCTGCCAAGTCAAACATATAACAGGTGTCCTAATTCCAGCTGATTTCAACCTGTTACCCTGGTAGATTCAACAGCACCACTACTACTAAATCCCAGTGTTTGTCACGTTTTGAATCTGTATGGTTCTCTACTGTTGAAAAAGAATGTTCTTACAGACTTTACTGCTTTACTCAAATCTATCAGCATAAAAACTGAGGAACAGGATATATTTTATCCTATTACTAAAATAATAAATAATGATAATGTTTTCATTATCATTATCTGGTTTCAGGTAATGCCATTTATATATCTGAAAAAGACATTTTAATATAGGTTTTCAACAACATCAGTTTACAGTGACATTATAATCCTGTAGCCAGTTTTATACAGTGCTGACACTTTAGCTAACACTGAGTTTACGCTGATGGTCTATTATGTAGAGATTTTAGTCTAATAAATATAGCTAACTAGTCATTTGTTTGATGATGGAGATCTGTAGATAGGTTCTTCAGGTTCTGGGATACATGTATATATGAAACATAACCCTTAAGCTGGAGAGAATGTGAAAATTGAAGGAGGAGAAAATTGAAGATCAGACTTTAAACAGACATTAACAACAGCATTTAGGACTCATACATAGCACTGTAGTTTACACAGTGCTCAGTGCAAAAACTTTTCATCACATTTACATCTCCATATTAGCTCACAGCCCTGTATTATTTTTACATAAGGTGGCAGTATGGTTGCACCCAGACATTATATACTGAGCTGTGTGGTGATAGCTGACATTTTTGATTATATGACTATTACAATGTTACGATGAAGACATACTATGGCACCACCCACCTACAGAGTCCATGCATATTTTGTTGATAGGAGGGTTTCCTCTAAAGGGAGGCTGGAAATGTAACTGCCCAAACACTAAAAGCACCTTTCAAAGCAAGAGTAAAATTATTACCAAATAAAACAAACAAGACAACATGAACATCTTATGGTTAAGTCTTGCTTTTAACACTATTCTGGTGTCAGGTAACATCACAAAACTGTATTTTTTAAAAACATAATAATAGACTATTTTAGTAGTGACTGGAATGCATTATATTTTATTTGTTTACAGTGTTTATTTTTTATCATAAACGTGGTTTATTTTATTTACTTTGGTTGATTTCACTTCAACAGGTTCCTCTGTCAGTGACATAGTCAACCAGACTCCAGACAACATTTACAGCGAACCAGGAAAAGAGGCGAAAATCGACTGTTCACACAGTCATCAGAGCTACAACCAAATCCTCTGGTATAAGCAAGTGAACAGACAGCTACAGCTCCTTGGATATGTGTACCTAAAGAACTATTATCCTGAACCTGAACAGAAAGTAAAATTTAGTGGAAGTGCAAGTACAGGACAGATCTGCACATTAACAATTGTGGAAGTCAGCAGTGCGGTGTATTTCTGTGCAGCTAGTTTACACAGTGCTACATTTCACTGTTCCTCAGTACAAAAACACCCCATTAGCACACATAATTTTATCTCAGAATTACCACCTAAAGCCCCCTGCACCTGTATTAACCTACTAAACCAATGTTGGTCTGTTGTCTGGGAGATCAGAGATTGTATTGAGAGGTTCCACAGGGAGCCACCTCAGACCTGTAATATGTCTGTCATGGTTGCATTTCATTTCAAATGGGTCATATCATCGTACTTAGTTTTTGTGTATCTGATAACGGTCAGTATCCCAGAATTTCAAAAACACTGGACTTTGCATTATTGCAAATAAAAGGCAGGAATATCCCAACATTTGCATTCAAAGTAACATTAGTCAACATTTTTTAGACACAAATGAAAAACTCTAATTCTACTATAATAATGTCCAAAGATTTTTATTTATTATTAAACAGTTGGCCGTGGTGAAGTTGACACTGTTTTTCTACTTAAAACCTAAACAGCAATCATTGTAAGTTGCTAAAAAGATCAATCAACATTAGATAATCATTATTAAACACTGCAGTTTGATACCTAAGATGGACTTGACTGAGTCAGTGCTAATTATACTTAGCAATATTAACTTTGTCTACTGCATTATAATAGCAGCTGTAGAACACAGCTTTTGAAAATGACAAAAGGTCTGAGTAATAATTGTAGGCTCTAGTTTTGCTTGTCTTCCTAAAGTCGCAGTATACATTTATTGAACCAGTGGTATATAGTAGTTGCTGACATGATAGTTTTTATGTTTAGAAGCAGAGGAAGCACTGTGACACCACCCACCTTAAGAGGTTATGTTTGTTTTCCAGTTTCCTGTCCAGCATGCTGACATATACAGTGATAAACCACCACGGGAAACTGGCCTGATCTTTGGTCATCATGATCATCTTCTTAAGCATAACTTTTAATGTTATACTTGTCAAAGGTAATAGAAATTATTTGGGGTTTTTTGTATTTTAATAGAATAGATTTAATGTATTCAGAGTTACTTTGAAAACATGAGACACTGAAGAGACACTGAACATAAAACTGAAAATACCTTTTATTACTTATTATTGTTTATTTACTATTTAATAAATATTTATGCAATATTTTACCCAAATTTCTAAACATTCCTCTTAATCCTGAAGTTGGACAAAATGTGAAAATAGAAGGGAGTGCAATTAAAGACAAGACCTGTACATTAATAATACAAGAACTCAAGTCAGTCAGCAGTGCAGTTTACTTCTGTGCTGCTAGTCCGCACATTGCCACATATTAAAGTGTGTTGACAGAAAAACATTTTTTTCATCTTAGTTTATAGATCCCCCCTGCACCTGTCACCCATTTTAACCAATGTTGACCTTCCCTCTTACCCTGATCAAATTTTACAATGGAATGTTCCTTACTATGTGCAGCTATGCAACACTTAAACGCCCAATACTAATTTCCAAATGCCCTCTGAGAACCAAAAGTCAAACTGTCACTCCTTGCTCCACCCTGTCTCTGCAACTTTGTATTCCTTCATGTAGCTGGTCTCCTGTGCAAAACTACTAGTAGCTGTTAGCTCACTGTGCAGAAGAACAGTCCAATCTCACTGAAAAGACAACAGAAGACCTGTATAAAACCCAGAAATGAACTGAATGAACTAGCTGAGGGACAACACATCCAATTTTTCACTTTGTTTCTTAGCAAATGTGTAAAATACCAGTTACTGCAGCTTTAACTGTAGTCTCAGACAAACAGTATGCCTGTGTGCGTTTCATTTCATTAGAATAACTATGATCGCTCAAATTCTTATCACATCTTTCAGCTGCACCTGTTAGCAGGTCTGCCGCAAAGTCAAAAACTACTATTACATTCAAAATAACCAACGGATACTTGTAAATATGCAGATTAAAACAAAACAACAACCATGTCCATGGTTGCTGTGTCCTCTGGTACCATTAAATGTGTACTTTGCTAATATTTGTAAATTCACAAGTAAAAGATCCCAGGGTGGTGATTATTAGCAAACAAGGATACAAATGTTTCTGAAGGTTTTCTCATTCACAACCCATGAGATAATCACAACAAAAGTATTAAACAATATACAGACCTAAAATTGAAAACAGGTACGAGCACTTAGAACATAGACAACCACACACACACACACACACCTAGTCTTCTCTTTATTACAGATCACAGCCCCATGTTTTTTTTATTTAAAGGGAGGTCCCTTCTGTGAAGTAATGCAATATTTAACTGCTCTCATATATTCAGTATGTCTGCTGTAGTATCTCATGTTAACAGTATCTCCATGTAGACTCAAAAAATCCTGTTTGTGGTCTCATCTCTATGGATTCAAGGTATAAGTCAAGACATTTAGAACTTATCTTTTATTAGTGTATCAGCTGCACAGGATCTTTTCAGTGAAAGAACTGTTTAGTATTGTACTTTTTGTGTTGACTTTTGTCTTTCTCTCCACACAGCTCACTGTCAGGGTGTGACCCAACACCCTGACATCAGCTGGAGTTATGTGTCCAAATCTGCAGAGATGAACTGCAGCCACAACAAAGATGCTGGTCATAGTCAGATGTACTGGTACAGACAGCGACCAGGGGAGACTATGACCCTCATTGTCTACACAGCTTATGGCTTAAACCCAGACTATAGTGGGGATCAAGACAACTATTTAGCCATGAGAGATACCACACAGACTGGAGCTCTTACTATAAAAAAATGTAACATCTGGTGTGTACTTCTGGGCTGTCAGCAAACACAGTGATGTGAGACTTATGCACAGCCGAACAAAAACTGCTCACTGACAATAAATCAAGGGGGAACTATAAACCAAATTCTGACTTTTGTATCTCTCCAGTAGGTGGCACTCAGGCTCACGAAAATCCTCTTAATTTAAACATACAGCACTACAAATGATGATGCAGCTGATGGAGAATTATTAGGAGGGGACTGAAAAGAAAACGAGGCAACCAAAGAGTTCTGCGCTTATTCAGACAAGAAATCAACATGCCAACATTATTCTTTTTATCCTGGCTCACTGGTAATCACTTTTACCTTTTAACAATTTCACTTCATCTTCATAGTTTCTGGACTGATTGATTATCTTTTTCTAGGTGTTTGTCTGGGTCTTGAGGTCCATCAGTCTCCCTCGGAGCTCATTACTAATCCTGACGACTTAGTGCATATCTTCTGCAACCATAATAAAACAGACTACAGGGTGATGCTTTGGTATCAGCGTTCACCTGGAGAGACAGTTATGAAACTTATAGGTTATTTGCATTACCAAGATGACAAAATGGAAGAGCTATATAAAAATAAATTCATTATCTCTGGAGATTTAGGTGGAAATACAGCAAAGAACAGTTCTCTTTCGGTTAAAATAACATCCTTCCAACAGAGTGCCATTTACTACTGTGCAGCCAGCTATGCACAGTGACTCTAGTCTATCTCTCCATCATTCAAAAACTACTAACCCTTTTAAATTAGAATTGAACAAACCCCTCCTGCATGATAGACTTCCTTTAGTGTTTAGTGTGATCTAATGTCGCCAAGTTAATTATACACACATATACACACATACCATAATAACATCTTTTATTATTGGTTTTTAATAAAAAATGGAATGAACTGCTCCAGCACACCTGCTTCTGTGTTTCAGTTTCGTTTCATGTTTCTGTTTTACATTTAATTTAAATAAGAAGCCTTTCAATATCACTGGAGATTTAAGTGAAAATACAGTCAAGAATGGTTCTCTGTTCATGTGGACAATAAAAGAGTCTGAGCACAGTGCAGCAAACTACTGTGGTGCTCAATATGCACATTAAAGTGGACCTCCATTGAAAAACTCACTAAAAAAATCACTAAACATCCTCCTTTACCAGCTGTGGTTTTGAGTACTGAGTTTTGAGTCTGTAAGATACGTTTTCTAGCCAGCTGCAGTCAAGGTCTCTGTCATGTGATTTATACGACACTACCTCTTGTATCTGGTTGATTTTTTTCCATAATCTGTCCAGTCACATAGCGAGAGCGATAGTCTTTGTCACTTTAATGCTTGTTTAAAAACAATTAGATTTGCATTAGACATATAATCAAAAATTATTTATTTTTTACTTTCTTGTCATCTTATAGGTAATGTGAGCGTTTCTCTTGATAAACAATTTTGTGGTTTGTTTGCAAGCTGATAAACCATGAGTTCTGACTCTTTCTGCAGGATTTTCCTTAGGGGTTCAGATACACCAGTCTCCGTCTGAGTTCATTAGGAAAGCGGGTGAAAATGAGCAGCTTCACTGCACACATGGAGACAGTGCCTACAGAGTAATGCTGTGGTACCAGCAGTTACCAGAGGACAAAGCTCTAAAACTTATTGGTTATGGATATGTACAATTCAATAATGACAGCGTGGAAGAAGCATTTAGAGAACAGTTCAGATTAGCTGGAGATCTGAGTAGCACCAAAAAAAAAGGTACACTCTTCATAACTAATCTAAATGAGCTCAAACACAATGCAGTATACTTTTGTGCTGCCAGGGAGGCACAGTACACCAAACATCCACCTGCTCTTAACCAAAAACCCTCAAATCCCTCTTTTCTGAATGTAGGTTAAAAAATTATTATTACATTTAATATAATCTGATCGTTTGTGTTTGATTTGCCATCTTGTCACCTGACCATCATGTTTATTTGTTGTGTCACATTTTTCTGCGATACAGCTTTTTTTTTTTCTACAGCTTTCTAGTAAATTACTGTGTAACTGAGCAAACAGATATTAATCTTAACGGTGTTGCTCAGATATACTAATAGCCACTGATTCCAATGATGAATGTTTATTACTTAACAATAAAAAAGTAAATTATTATTGTGTGTATTATAGTTTTCTCACCAACCTCAAGAACAATATAAGAAATTCTAACTAGATGAGCTCATCAAAACATAATTTCAGCAATCAGCAGTATATGACATTTACATTAGCCCACTGGTGTTTATGTAGTAATCACAATGAAGCATATACCAAATTAACTTAAGATATATTCAATATGTGCTGTGTTGTGAATGTCAAGTGCATCATGATTGGTAAATACCTGTAAGTGTAATTAATGTAATTTAACATTGTGATAAATAAAGATAAAGGTATGATTTCCTCCTAAAAGAGAGTAAATAAAATAATGTTTCTGTGTCAACATATGCTCTGCTCCTCTACATCATTTCCTGTTCCTCCTTTTGACTCAAAGTACATCAGAGACTTCAGTTGGTTTCTCACACATTCAAGATGACGACATATCATCTCATTGTGTCCGTTGTTAGTGTGGTATGGATTAAAGGTACGATTCATCCATAAAGTCATTTTCTTTATTCAGTTTTTAAGTTAACCCCTATAAACCGTAAAGTGCGTAGGAACTCCATTTTCATTGCTTCAGTATTGCTGCTTTTTTATCTGCCAGTGACAAGAAATTAGTGAACAACTTAACATTGTTTTTCTTCTTTACAGGTGTTTCCCTCAGTAAAGAAAAGCAAGTGTTTCAGACGCCAGCTAATCTGTTCATTACGCCAAATACTAAAGCCAGTCTGAGCTTATCTCATCAAATCTCGAGCTATGACACGATTCTCTGGTATCAGCGCTCTGCAGGAGACACTTCTCTAAAGCTGATCGGCTATGTGAATTACAAAACTCCTCACGTTGAGCCTTCATTTCAGAACCGCTTCAATGTGAGTGGAGATGGAGAGAAAGCAGTTGATCTTCTCATCCTGAATCTAAAACACCCTGAAGACAGTGGAGAATATTTCGGAGCAGCAAGTATGCACTGTAACAAAAACAATGAATCCCTCATACAAAAACCTCCAAAATGGATGCAACAGATGAAACCATAGAGCAGGAAACCACTGAAACCATGTAAAACTATCACAGCTCTGAAAACATCTAATAACAAATAATATTTGAATAATATAATAGACGGGTTTTATGTGGTAAGCTTTATTATAATTACCTTGAATCCGGATCGGTCTGTGTTGCATTTTTCTCTCAACTTTTCTCAGTCCTCATCATCATATTGCAAACATTAAATTAATTTTTAACCAAGTCATAAGGGCATGACTTTGATTTCTCTCCTTCACATTTCAGCAATAAGACGTACTCACAGTATGTGAATGTTACTAAGAGGTTCCTTTTATTTGTGGTGTAATTACAAATTTACATTTAATACTACTTAAACTCTGCTTTGTTTACATCACTTCCTGTCAACTACAGCAGTGACTCTAGTTGATTTCTCACACATTCAAGATGACGCCATCTCATATCATCCTATCCATCATTACTGCGGTATGGATTAAAGGTATCATTCATCCACCTCTTTACTTAAATTGTAAATTAACCCCTAAGAATCATTATGGGTGTAGCAGCAATTTTCATGACTCTTTCAGACTCCAGCTGATCTGTTCATGAAACCAAATACTACAGCCAACCTGAGCTTAACTCATCGAATTCTGAGCTAGGACACGATTCTCTGGTATCAGTGCTCAACAGGAGACATTTCCCTAAAGCTAATTGGTTATATCTACTGTATTTTAAAAAACCTTATGTTGAGAAACCATTTGTTATCCATTATTAAGGCCACAGTGGGTGGTGAAGTTGTATTAGAGTGCATTATGTTTCGTCCACCCTATATACATAAACAAGGAATCCAAAACATTAGAAACACTACACTGCAAGCATTTCAAGAGTATAACGTGACAAACATATACATCCAACATATTTGTGAAAAAGAATTTGTGTGCACCACTGCAAATGACTCACTGAGATACATTTTATAAGCACCTATGAGTGAGATTAGCAAATCTGAAGATACAGCTATAGTCTTACGGCTAGAGCCTCTCTTCTCTGTGACCGAAGGTGAGGCTCAGCTTCTCCACATAGAGTAGACTGAGGTGAGACTAGTTTACAAATCTCATTACAGTCATTAAAGTCATTACACTTGAATACTTAATGTATGCACAATAAAAACTAAAGCCAATACAATGGTCATAAAACAAGCACAAATTCTCAGAATGACAAACATCCCAGCTCTCCCAGACATTCTAGGAGTCTGCTGCATTTTAGTAGCAGCTCCCTGAAACCCTTATGCCCACAAATTACATAAAAGCCCCTGGATATCTATGATCTTAAAAGAATGACGGCATAGCTGGTTAATGCAGGTTGAGATTCCAAGCAAGCCTCTTATGTTATAAATAAATTCTAATGGGGATAATAAGATGAAAAAATGTTTTGGAAGTCTGTGTTTGAGACAATGTACATCTTGCAGCCATGCACATAATGAATGTCCCCTCAGCAACAATGGGGAAAAAGCATGATGGGGTTACCATCATGAAGGAGTCAGAAACATTATTTTAATGAAGAATGCATTATTTAGTAGATCCTGAAGAACAGACTCAACCGACAGGTGGAGGCACAGCACATGGTATGCAGCTTTTATCATGAGGATGTGGTGATGAACCCAACAACAAGCTCCACCTCTTCAACCTCAGCCTATATTTTCCTAGTGCAATATATTTCTCAGCACAGTGCCTGACAATGTTATCATCAGTGAAAACATTTGTTTTCCTCTTCATCTGTTTTAATTGTAAGTTGTTGATTTTATTTAATCTTTAATTACATTAAAGTTTTTCATACTGAATTAATATACATGAATGTAGATTTTGCTCTTCTTTGTTCTGTGTAAACATTATCTAAATCTGCTTTTTCAGCAGGTGTGGGGAGCGCTGTTGACCAATCTCCTGCCCAGATAGTGAAGGAGAATACTGAGGTCCAGATTACATGCAGTCACAATGATAATACTCTTCTGTCAATGCTCTGGTATCAGCAAAGGAAGAACAGTTTGTCTATGACCCTCATTGGGTATTCATATGGAAAAAGCCCCCCAAACTATGAGGGTCAGTTTGAAGAACAAATCATACTGACAAGAGAAACAACAGTGAAAGGAGCTCTGACTATACGCACAGCAAACCTGTCGCACTCTGCTGTTTATTTCTGCGCTGCCAGTACACAGTGATGTGGTTTAATGCACCTCCCTCACTAAAAACCTCATCTTTTCCTGAAAATGAGATGTGTGTATTTGACAAATTTGTATGGACACTATAGATCAAACTAAGAGCATGACGTTTCAGCTCTCTCACCCATGAACAGTACAGGACGCAACTAGAGTAGAAACCAAAGCAGTCACAATAGCAACTTCTATTTAACGCTGTTTTCTGGTGGTATTAGTCTCTAAACATCTACTTTAGGTAATGTTTCAACATAGAGAAAAACTGTGTTGGGCTGTGGTTTAACTTAACAATAATCAGTCAGACAGTCAAATGTGAATGGACTCAAGACATTTGACTGATAACATTTAATCTCACGGGGGAACAGGTGGGATTTCATGCTGCACGCAGTGCATCACATCCCATCTGCAGAAGATTTGCTGTGCCCATCTGATTTTAACGTTTTATATTTAATTTCTTCTTATATACAGACAAATATCCGAACAGGTATAGCTACCATAATGTTAGCCAAACTTGTCAAATCCGGACTAGATTATGTCAAACTACCGTTTAAAAACAGTTTAAATTTGTGAAATGTTCGTTTCTATAGGATAAAACATGAAAAACGATCATAAAATGCATCAGAGAAGTAAACCGTTGCTAACCGTCAGCGTATCTGGACGTTACCGCTAGCTTAGCCAAAGGTTAGCTTAAAGTTAGCCAGTTAGAGACACAAACGCCGACTTAACAAAGCCAAAATGTTAACTGACAGTTCTTACCTTAGTGAGGTAAACGGTGACTTGTGAAGTTTCCGAGAAGAATAAACCTTTGAAAGGAGTCCGAAACTGACAGAAGCAGGGTAACAAATCCCCAGGTTCACGTCTGAAACACATCAGCAGCTAGCAGTGGCTAAAAACACCACCATTGTGTGAAGCAACTCTATTAAACCTTACGAAGTGATGTTACACTTATTAGATATAACACAAGCTACAATAAATGTACACGGCAACCTTTCTCATGTTTTACAAACGAACAAATTAAATTAGCTCAAAATGCAGGTGAAACGCGTGGGCGGGGCTTTGTCAATTCAGTGACCAATCACATTCCACTAAGTCCCATTAGTCAACAGGCATCGTCGAATCAAATCAGCGGGTGATTTAAATTAAACAAATTTTGTTTTCCATCGTTCTAATTTAGGGAATACATGAAGGAGGTAGGAATGGGATTAAATTCCCACTGTGCTCCATATACTAAACATTTCTCTTTTTCTAGCCGAAGATGTTCAGGTGTGGTTGCTCATGCTTTGGATGAGCTCCAGATGTTGCCATCTGTAGCTGGTTTTCAGCAAGAAGCGGAGATATTATAGTATTCAATGTGCAGGTGGGTCTAGATTCATATTACCTAAACCAGAACTATAGGAAGCAGGTTGAAAGTCGCTTATATATACAAATCCAGCAGTTATTAGGCCACTTGTCAAGTAACACATTTGAATTGTCCCAATGCCAAAGTCAAATTCTCTTTTAGCTCTGATTTTGCTTTCTATGAACTTGTAAGAGAAATATTCTTAATATATTAATAATGTGTTAACATTTTCAACAGCTAATGCTCCACTATGTTCACTATCTAATTTTAAAAAAAGTTTAACTATATGTCAGTGTTGTGTCCAGGGTTTGTAGAACTGCCCCCAAGTGGCTCAAGAAATCAGTAAATTCAGGTTTAAAATAATTCTTTATTAGAGAAGTTGTGCTAGTTTTTGGAGGAAATTAAAACAAATGTTTAACGGACGTAAAGCTAAAAATCAAGGTTTAATGCACATTTTTTACAAATATTTTAAGATTTAAATGAAATTAAATTACCACTGACTGTATTTAAATTTATCACATGAGACTCACATTTAATTGTGCAACATTTCAAAATCTTCAAAATGTTTTGCTAGACCATTTATATTACTTCAAAGCTTGAACAACAAAGAAAATCCATTACAAAATAGTAGTTTATTTGAATACTGCAGCAAAGAAACATGAACAAAATAAATTCAGTTGTGAGCAGAGGAAGAAGGTGGAGTAATAAAAGGGTGATGTATAAAGAAAGGAAGTTGGTCATGGCTCATTTGATTGGTAATAACGGAGCAACATGGAAGTACTCCAGCTTTGATACTGGATTCTAGCGTATGCTATTGTTTATACATTTCATATTTCTATATTTTTGTTCATTATTACAAGTTTGATTTCCAGGATGACTCCAGGTTTTAAATTGGGATTTTTGCTGCTTGTGTTTACAAGTAAGCCTGACTCAGTATTATATGATTTTATGTAAATATTACACATTCTGTTTCTGTAAAACCTGTACCACTGTGTGTTTGTGATACAACGCTGTCATTTGTTTCCTAAAATTTCTCGAAGTTGCATTGTTTTAATTGAAACTTTACCTCATTTGGTTCTGACTTTTTTTTACAGGTAAAGTGAAGAGTGTTATCTTCAATCAGTCGTCTTCTCAAATTGTGACTGAAGGGACCAAGGACCTGGAGATTACCTGCAGTCATAATGATAGCAGCCTTTCCACAATGCTGTGGTACCAACACAAGCAGAGCAGTCGGTCTATGAGCCTCATAGGGTACACAGTTGTCAGGGGTGATCCTGTCTATGAGAGCCAGTTTAAAGACAGATTCAAACTGGAGAGAAAAGAAGTGTTTAGAGGATCACTGATCATTGGCACAGTGAGTGAATCAGCTGTGTATTACTGTGCTGCTAGCACACAGTGATGTGGTTCAATACCACAGCTTCGCTAAAAACCTATAACTCCATAGAAATGAATGACACCTGCTGGTGGGCTTTGTTTATTTATGAATTGAAATTATCATACTTCTGGGGTGATTCATGTATGACCCTGATAACTGATGTGAAAAATGACATGATGAAGTAACTGAACATGCATCTTCAGTCTATTGCTTGTTGTAAATAAAAAAATAAGAGAATGAGGTTTGTAATCCTTAGTTTTAGTGCTTCATGAAGGTGCAAATGCTGTTTCGATGCTTTCCGCCCTGACACACTTATACACACGTATAATTTTGGGTAACCACTGAGTGCTTGAACTTTCTAACATAAAATATATAACAATATGTGAATGAGGATTATAGAAAGTACCTCCCCTCTAGTCATGTGATCATGTGAACATGCGATTACAGAACAGTGATGTTTGACTGCATCATTCAGCTGAAGAATGCTTACCACTATGATGTTTGTCACAGTCCTTTATCTGTCAGTTCTTTTACAATCAGGCACGTTTCATATGTTAAGCCAAAATGGATTCTACTAACTAACCAGTGTTTGAATGTTTAGGTTTATATCATATACTGTAATGTTTTGTATGTTGAGGTGGGACTAAAATATTCTTCTTGTGACACAGGTCTCACTGTTGTAGTTGTTCAGTCACGAGATCAGATGTTTTCACCAGGAGTCACAGCGATGTTGGAGTGCAGCATGGGTCCAGGGGTCAGCATGAGCGGTTACACCATGTATTGGTACAGACAAAACAACTACGGGGCTCCACTTCAGTTCCTGATCAAAGAGTTTGATCAAAGTGTGGGGCGCATCCAATCGTCCATTGAAGTGTCCAAAAACAACTTCACCCTTCAAATCACTGAGCTGTTTCTTAATGACAGCAGCACCTACTACTGTGCTGCCAGTCACAGTGATGCACACAGACCAGACAGACATACACATAACTAGTCTGTGTCACAGATGGTGATGCAGGCAGGAAGGAGCTGTGGATCCTTTGGTTTGATGTTAATCAGACATCGTTTTGTTTCCATAGTGGAAGAGGAACAATAATGAGATGGATTCAGAATGGACAAAGCTTCACAGTGGACATTAGGGCATGTTAAGATTGATATATGATTTCAATACAATCATTGAATTGTTAATGTTAGTGAGTGGTTGATTAATAAAACAATTAGTGTGGGACATCATCATCTCTTCATTAAAAGTGCCAGAGTTTAAACTCTTACTTCATATCTCTAAGATCCACCATTACACCAGTGAAAACAGGATTGAACTTATTTATGATCAGAAATATGCAGCGACAAAGCAGAAACCAACCAAAAAAAAAGACAAGATCAGTTGTGAGCAGAGGAAGGAGGTGGGGATGTAAAGGAGCAACGTATTGAGAAAGGAAGTTGGTCATATCTCATTTGATCTGCAGTAAGTTCATCAGACTGCCTCTCTCTGCCACTGCATTTCAGTATTGCTGTATTTATAGATTTGATATGATATTTTTCTTCTATCGTACAGGTCTGGATTTAAGTTGAGTTTGACTCAATTTGACTCAAAATGACTCAATTTCTACACAGGTTTTTATTTTTACTGCTTGTGTTTACAAGTAAGTCTGAATTTATGACGTTTATGTTTCTGTAAAATCAGTACTTTTCTGTGTTTGTGCCACAGGTTTGTTAGTTTTTCTAAACTTTATCTCACACGGCATTGACTCTCTTCACAGGAAGAGTGAAGAGTTTTACCTTCAAGCAGTCGTCTTCTCAAATTGTGAATGAAGGGACTGAAGGGCTCACCATCGACTGCAGTCATGATGGCAGCAGCCTTCAAGTAATGCTGTGGTACCAACAAAAACAGAGCAACCAGTCTATGAGCCTCATTGGGCACACAGTCGGCATAGGTGATCCAAACTATGAAACCCAATTCAAAGACAGATTCACCATAAAGAGAGAAACCATCCAAAAAGGATCTCTGATCATTAACACAGTGGTTTCATCAGACTCAGCTGTGTATTACTGTGCTGCCAGCACACAGTGATGTGGTTCAATACCACTGCCTCACTAAAAACCTCCTACTGCACAAAAACCTGCTGTTCAAGGTTTTGGTTTGTAAACCGAAACTATTATGATATAAGTACTTAATTGAGTTCTGATTACTTATCTGATGAAATATTTGTATCAAATGTGTCAACAATCTTAATTGTTTTATATTATAATTACAGTTATGCACCAAAATGTCTTATTTGAACTAATTATATCATACTTGTATTCACAAATCTGAAAAGAATAAGAACGAAGAATGTTATTTTATGAGGTCATTACTGCTCTGTTGCTTGTTTTAAACTACAAACTGTGTTTACTGAAAATGTCAGTTGATAATCAGTGAATGAGAATTATAGCTTCCCCACAGTCATGTGATTGTGGGAACGTGATCGTGCATTTCCTTTGTGCTCAACAGTTTGATGCGGCGCCATTCACCTGAGGAAGCCTCAACATGTTTGTCACAGCTCTTTATTTGTCACTTCTTATGCACTCAGGTAGGTTTACACACTAACTCATAAAGAATCTACTTATCAACTTCACTGATTCAATAAAGTCCCCATTTAATTTGCATATCTAAGTGAATTCACTGTTCTATGAAGGTGTATAAAACACTCTTCTTCATGTGCCACAGGTCTTACCGTTGTAGTTCTTCAGTCTGGTGATCGAGTGTCTCGCCCAGGAGTCACAGTGATGTTTGAGTGCAGCATGGGTCCAGGGGTCAGCATGAGCAGTTACACCATGCTCTGGTACAGACAAAACCACCACAGAGCTCCACTTGAGCTTCTGTTAACAGAGTTTGACCAAATTGTGGGGCGTTTTTCTGCATCTGTCGATGGAGGCAAAAACAACTTCACCCTTCAAATCACTGAACTGTTTCTCAATGACAGCAGCACCTACTACTGCGCTGCCAGTCACAGTGATGCACACAGACCAGACAGACATACAAATAACTAGTCTGTGTCACAGATGGTGAAGCAGGCAGGAAGGAGCTGTGGATCTTTTGGTTTGATGCTGAATAAAGATAGTTTCCATGTGGAGGGTGAAAAAAACATCACAGTTTACATTAAAGTATGATAAGTATGTAGAAGTATGAGACTTCCATAGCATGTCAACATGATGATGATATTGTTATTGTCAGATGGTGGTTGATTAATTCAAAACCTGTGTTGTGCAGCAGATGAGCAGAGCTATAGCTACTTTCCAACCGTGCTGCAAGCTATTAATAATAAAACAGAAAAACTAACTAAAGAATATAAAATGCAACTGAAGGCTGGCGGCAAAGTACAAAACAGATGTAGATTTAACAGCTTGTACACAAAAAGAATACACTCGTTGGGGCAGCAAGTAGCTCAGTGGGAAGAGCAGTCATCTATGAACCCCAGGGTGAGCAGTCTGATTCCCAGTCCCTCCAGGATATATTAGAGGTGGTCTTTGACAAGACACTGAAGCAATTTTCCCAATAACATCAATAAACTACATCATTACTGTCATTACTGACTGACATAAGTTCACTACATTCAGATAGTTAGTTACATTGTTTTTCAATCACTCTTACAACCTCGTATTAGTAAATTTGAAAACATTACATTTTTTCTTTAGCTGTGGGCTTTACCACCTTAGTCTGGCAAATTAACATACTAACAATGAGCAGTAAACAGAAAGAACAGATGGTGGAAATTTGGTTGTAGCCATTAATTTACTGGTTATCAGTGGTTAGATTTTTTTAAGTAGAAAAGATCAAATCAGATCTATTTTTTTCTCCTCAAGTTAAAAACCTGGTTTGTTAAGCAACCACAATGTTAGAGCCGAGTAAGAACCACTGTCACAGTGAACAAGCAAATTTACCTGCAGTTGATGCTTGGTGGCCACCAGGAGACTTTTCTGTACTGAGGCCATTAAACTAAAACAAAAAGGAGGATCCAGGCTTCACATGTAGCTGTTCAGTCTGAGTGATGATGTCTTAACTGATGATGACTGTGAAGATGAAACTTGTCTTGTTTGTAGCTCTAATCTTCACTGGTAAGAATATTTAAATTCAGTCGACAGAAAACTGAGTTGTAGTTTTTCCTGCTCAGACTGTTTCTTCACCTGTTTCCTTGTTTTCCAGATTTCTCCCTCTGTGTAAAAGTCGATCAGCCTCCGTTTGTATTCTGTCATGAAAGAGACTCAACTGTAACTCTGCAGTGTGAACAAGATGACAATACATATTTATACATGTTCTGGTACAAACAAAGCAGCAGTGGGAAAATGGAGCTGGTGACATACTCTACTGGTAAAAAGATTTCATACACTGAAGCTCCTTTCACCGAGTCCAAGTACAGCATGACTCGGTCTGCTGTGCTGAACTCCTCTCTGCAAATAAAGGGAGTTAAAGCTGAAGACTCAGCTGTGTATTACTGTGCCTCTAGTAAAGCACAGTAGTTCACAAAGCCTCAGCAGCTCAACAATAACCTCGACAGGAAGAGATGACAGGGAGAGATGAATGGGAGGTGTAAGTGTCACTCTGAGGGGCAGAATGTTTTTTTTTATTTTATTTAAAAACAGAAGAATGAATTACAATAAATTAATAAAGGTACAAAACCTTATTCTCCTCAGTTCAGGTTTCAACAATTCTGCTATTTACCTCAGTGTGACCTTTGTTTTGTTAATTGATGGGATCTTTGATTATGTGATGAACTCATTCAAATGTACATCTGGTTCTTAGATTAAGTTATAATCATATGCATGTACCAAAGGTATATTATATAGAATAAAGCAAAGAAGCAGAAGCAGGCAGGAAAAATTTAAGATTAGTAATCAGCAGAGGGAGGAGGTGGGGAAAAAGAGGAGTGAGGCAAAGGAAAGGGGAAGTTAGTCATGTCTCATCTGATGTGTATAAGTTCATCAGACTAGAGCAACGTGAGATTTGCTCCATGTCTATTGCTGAATTTCCACCTGCTACAATTTTAAACTTCAAATCTAAATAATTGTAAATGTATAGTTGTTATCTTTCTTTCTTTTCTTTGATTTAGTTTCCAGGATGTCTTCACTCTTTTACAGATTTGGAGTTTTGCTGCTTGTGTTTACTAGTAAGTCTGACTTAGTGTTACGTGCATTTTATATGACACAGAGTTGTTTCTGTAACGTCTGTGTGTGTTTGTGCTTCGTCTTTGCTGTGTTTGCTATGATAGTGATATATGATTATCAGTTACTTTGTTTCATTCACACTTTTCCTCACACGTCATTGACTTTCTCTACAGGAAAGGTGGACAGTATAAACTTTGAACAGTCGTCTTCTCTAATTGTGAATCGGGGGACTGACCAGCTGCACATTAACTGCAGTCACGAAGCAACAGCCTGACAGTTATGCTGTGGTACCAACACAAACAGAACAGTCGGTCTGTGAGTCTCATTGGGCACAGTGTCCTCCACAGTCAAGCAAAAAATGAAAACCATGCAGTTCAAAGACAGATTCCAGTTAAAAAAGGCAGACATGACGAGAGGGTCTCTGATCATTCACCCAGTGAATCCATCAGACTGAGTTTTTTCAGGGTTTAAAATAAAATGTTAATTATAGTTTGATCAGTCTATTGTGATGCCAAATTTGGGGTTTTGAAATTAATTATTGGAAGTCATCTATGATGCAGTAACTGAACTTCTGGTTTGATGCTAAACTGACAAAGAAAGCAGAACAACGATGTGATGGAGCTTTGATTTTATTTCATTGGTTAGTTTTCGGGTTAATAGGGTTGATTATACAATAACCGAATATTATCTATTAACAACCACCATCGCAGTGCTCATGAGCAAGGAAATTTACCTGCAGTTGATGCTTGGTGGCCACCAGGAGACTTTACTGTACTGAAGTCATTAAACTAAAATGAGAAGGAGGATCCAGGCTTCACATGTAGCTGTTCAGTCTGAGTGATGATGTCTTAACTTATGATGACCGTGAAGATGAAACTTGTCTTGTTTGTAGCTCTAATCTTCACTGGTAAGAAAATTTTAATTCAGTTGACAGAAAACTGAGTTTTCTTGCTTAGACAGTTTCTCTGGTAAACTTGTTTCTTTGTTGTTTTGTTTTCCAGATTTCTCCCTCTGTGTAAAAGTCGATCAGCCTCCTTTTGTATTCTGTCA
>JAUYWH010000014.1:3720857-3800352 GCA_034779795.1 Ctenopoma multispine | reverse complement strand
AGTAGTTCACAAAGCCTCAGCAGCTCAACAATAACCTCGACAGGAAGAGATGACAGGGAGAGATGAATGGGAGGTGTTAATGTCACTCTGAGGGGCAGAATGTTGTTTATGTGGCTTCACAACAGACTGACATGAAGATATGTGACTTAAAATAGGAAACGGACAACTGTAAATTAATCACAGCTACTAAACCTGCTTCTCTGACGCTCAGTGATGTGTCTATAGCATCCTAAAGATCAGTTCAGATGTGAGTGAGCAGCTGTTAACATGGATAATTTGTCATTTTTAGTGTTGTCCTGATCTCATCTGTGTTGCACTCTCTAATTAAGTCTTTTCTGTATTTTATTTTGCTGTGGGAGCCTGACAAAACTGACTACCTCATACCAAGAGGTTATCAAACACTGCCCTCTAGAGGGTTTATGTGGGATTACACAGAATTAAAAAATGTCTTTCACAGAGCAGGATTATGAGAAAAGCAAGTCAGCAAAACAGTAAAGTTTTGTCTACATAAAATTTACTTTACATAGCCTGTAACCTATGAGTAATATCTGCTGTATCTGTGTAAAATTTTCATACCACCTTAATATGAGTGATTTTAAAAGGAATATGAGCATACTTCTTTTGCTACAAGTGTAATTTTGAACTAATGTTATTTACTACAAACCTGTATTTTAATATAGTTATATTAATAATTTAAATTGCAGATCTTATACTGGCAAAGATTGTCTCAAAATGGTTTTTTTTATTGAATAATTCAGAAAAAGTTTTTCTACTAGAGGAGATAATATAATGAGGTAGAAAATGTACTAAGATCTTTGACAAAACGTGAAATTTGCCTTTATTCTCTCATAAAGTAATATCCGATGGAAGGTAAACTGTGAAAATGTCTTTTTTTCTTTTAAGAGACCATTAATGTATAAAGTAAATTTATAAACAAACCTTTTCTAAATAAAAGCAGGACTTTAACTTTGAAGTGTTGCAGCATGTTTATAACAGCTGATTGTTAAAATATGCTGTTATGATAAATTATATTCTTATTAACAATTATGAAGTCAGTGTCTTAGCGTTAGGCCAAATCATTTGCTACACATTGAATTTATTTTCTATTTATTATGCAGCGTACTCATATTTGTCTCCTTGGATCACTGATCACTGGGAGGATAAGGAGGTGTGACCAGCAGACATGTCACTTCCTCTGAGCAGTTACAAACACCAGCCAAACCCAGTTTCCCCCTTTTCCTTCCCTCACTTCTTGCTTCTTTTCTTAGCTCTCACTGAAATAGCAGCAGTCAGGTTGGAGCCTGTTCGGCCGTCACTCAGCCCGACCTGTGCAGCTGCTCTCTCCCACACTGAGAGAGATGGAGGCTGAGATACGGAGAAGCAGGGTGGGGGAAGGAGAGAGGGGAGAACGGAACACACTTCTGGTTTTTGTGTGATGCTTTTTCACCGTGGGGACAGGGGACCACGGTGATACAATCCTATAGAGCCGCTGTACAAAAACCTCCTCCCATTAACTCCCATTGTGTAGACTGCTACATGCAACCTGAGACTCTCTGTACAAGAGAAACATCAATATTCTGCAGGTACGTATAATATCAGGACATTTTAGCAATGTAATATCAACACAACTGAGGGAAATCTGAGGAAAACTTTGTTGTAAATGACTTTCAAGTCAAATGTGCTGCATTTGGAGGTTTGCTTACTTATCTGGAGTAAAAGAAAATAAATCTGGACATCATGAAGCTCGTCCTGCACGTTCAAACTTTCTTCATCTCCTGGATTATTTGACTGTGTCTCATCACAGTGATTCTGAAGGTTTTGTGAGTTTTTGGTGAAGGAGACAGTCAGTGTGAATCAGGGAAGTGAAGCTTACTTTGGAAAAGGAACAAAACTCACTGTTTTGGGTAAGTCAGAGCTCTGATAACTTCAGTTTTCTGTGACAAACTTAAAACAGCACAAATGTTGGTTTGAAAGCAAAATAAAAACGAGTTGTTATGCAAAAGTTGAAATATTAAGCTGAACAGAGAACACTGTGACCTACACTGAACCCGCTTACTTTGGCCAAGGAACCAAACTGACGGTTTTAGGTAAATCTTTCATTTTCTCACTACATTTTGATAAATATCACTGTGTTTCAGTCTTTGTTTAGACACACGTCAGCAAACCTTTTAAAAGATAATGCTGGTAGAGCAAAACAGTGGAGTTTCATGCTCAGTATTGTTGCACTGTGACAATGCAAACGAAGCATACTTTGGAAAAGGAACAAAACTGACTGTGTTGGGTAAGTGATGGATGACTGAAATAGAATTAGAGTAATACGCTGTGTAATTGGAGAGTGCATTAAGCAGCATCAAGTTTTGGGTCTTTACAGTTTAAGTTCAGCTCAGTGCTTTTTGATGTTAAGCTTAAGCGCTGTGTCAATAACGAAGCCTATTTCGGCCAGGGAACAAAACTGACCGTCCTCGGTGAGTAAAGCTTTAAATGTCCTTCTGATGTCAGAGAACGTTAAACACAAGCAGCAAGTTGGTTGTTGAGAGAAAGACTTTTGTGGTACATAAAACCTGTAAACTTGTAAAACTTGAGTTTATGGAAAAGTCTCATTTATTACAACAAACTAAATTTTAAAGTCACTGACAAGTTAGAAGCAAAGCAGAAGCAGTTTGTTGAGTTGTTTAAGCACTGATCATGTTCACTGTGACTCTGGTGCTGGTGAAGCTTACTTCGGTGGAGGAACAAAATTAACTGTTTTAGGTAAGAAACATGTTTTCTTTACAGTATAGTCTATAGAATATTTGGTGAGAAATCAGAACAGGTGTGAACACTGGATTGGATATTGTGCACAGGCTCTTTATAAAGTAGTCACTTAAAGCAGCTCTGAGATTTTTGTTCTTAACCTGAAACGCTGTGCCAATTATGAAGCTCATTTCGGCCAGGGAACGAAACTGACTGTTCTTGGTAAGTAAGGCGTCAAACTCTCTTTTCACAAGTCCTCTTCTTAAAAGATAAGTTATCTGCTGGTCTGACAAAAGCTGCATATGTTTGAGCACTGATTAAATGCACTGTGAGAACAGTGGATACGAACCTGTGTTTGGTGGAGGAACAAAGCTCACTGTTCTAGGTAAGGAACATGTTTGTGTATTAAGAGAATAATATGATCTGTGGTAAAAAAAAAATCAAATCAGATGTAACAAACTATTTTAACTGGAGTGAATCAGTAACAAAAGTTAATGTAAGTGAAGTATTTATAGTTAATGTTCAGCTTTTTCCTCTTTAAAGCTCCGTCTGTTCAACAAAGTTTTTGTTGCATTAAACTGGACTTGGGTGCAGCAGATGTTGTTTATTGAGTTAGGAAAAGTCAAAGCAGAGGCTGTGGATGCTGGGCTGTTATAAGCACTGATGAAGTTCACTGTGACAGTGGTGTTAATGAAGCTTACTTTGGTGGAGGAACAAAGTTAACCGTTTTAGGTAAGAAACTTACAGTAAGTTGTATGAAGTCTATGATAATATCTACATTAAGAATAGGAAACTGTCTGGAGTGGTTCTTCACTAGGACTCTTTACAGCTGAAGTTCAGCTCTGAGCTTTTTGTTGTTAAGCTTCAACGCTGTGTCAGTACGAAGCTTATTTCGGCCAGGGAACAAAACTGACTGTTCTTGGTAAGTAAGACGTCAAAACGTTCTTCTCACGAATACACATGTTAAACTATTTAACCCAGGTTTGCTGAAAATATTTTATGTAGCATAGAATTAGTTAAAATCTGACAGTAGCGTAGGAAATGTTGAGCTGTTTTGATCACTGGCTAAACGCACTGTGACACTGGTGGATATGAAGCTTTCTTTGGTGAAGGAACAAAATTAACCGTCTTAGGTAAGAAATCAAACTAATGAAAATGACAAAATATTGATGGAGCAACACTAAAGTCTAGTTGAAGTTTGTCTCAGAGCATTTTGTTCTTAATAACCTGTGTTGGTGTGGAGCTTATTCCAGCTAAGGAACCAAACTATTCTTGGGATGTTACAATAGCCAGTAAACAGGACTCTAAAATATAGTGTTAAAATATAAGAGGTTATTGCTGGAAATTTACATAAAACTAAAATGTGAGGAACAAAGTTGAAGCAACATCTCTGATTTGAGCACTGCTCAAGTTCACTGTGACTATGGTACTGGTACTGAAGCTTTCTTTGGTGGAGGAACAAAGTTAACGGTTTTAGGTAAGACATTTTAACATTTCATAGCATTTTGTTCAGGTTTAATTCTGTTTAGATATTTCTGATGGTGTAAAGATATTTTAAGGATCAAGTTTATACATATGGGAAGAAATAATCACAAGACAACCACAATTTACACATTAAAAACGCAGTTTAACTGGCAAAAACAAATCTAGGATGAATTCACTGAAACAGCAGGTTACAGCTGGACTTTAAATGTCAAAGTGAAATAAGCATCATAATAAAATACTGTTGAAGTGGCAGAGATAAAGAGAGGCAGAGTTTTGTTACAGTTCAAAGTCTCTGTGCTCCAACACAGAAGCTTACTTTGGAGCTGGAACTAAACTCACTGTTTTAGGTAAGAAGTTAAAATTTATTACAAATCTAAAACATACAGAAGTAAAGGAGCAGAGTCCTGGGCTGTTTTGAGCATTGATCAGGTTCACTGTGACTCTGGTGCTGGTGCAGAGGTTTTCTTTGGTGCGGGAACAAAGTTAACAGTTTTAGGTAAGTTATTTTTAAATGTCAGAGCATTTTGTTAAGACGTGATTCTGTTCAGATGTTTCTGATACAGTAATTCACTGATGTGTAAATTAAACAGCAGGTTACAGTCGGACTTTACATGTCAAAGCAAAATAAGTATCAATAAAATAATCTCAAAGTGGCAGAGATAAAGAGAGGCAGAGTTTTGTTACAGTTCAAAGTCTCTGTGCTCCAATAGAGAAGCTTACTTTGGAGCTGGAACTAAACTCACTGTTTTAGGTAAGAACTTAAAATGTTTTACAAAACTAAAACATAGACATGCAAAGTAGAAGAGTCCTGGGCTGTTTTAAGCATTGATCACGTTCACTGTGACTCTGGTGGTGGTGCAGAAGCTTTCTTTGGTGCAGGCACAAAGTTAACGGTTTTAGGTAAGTTATTTTCAAAAGTTATAGCATTCTGTTCAGGCGTGATTCTGTAGAGATGTTTCTGATACAGTAAAGCTGCTGACGAGTCGCAGAAAATAGAATATCTAGGATGACTTATATAGAGTAGATTAAACTGTCAAAGTTAGAATAATTTCCAAGTCTGCACAGATGGAGAGAGGCAGTCGGAAGAGTTTTTGTTACAGTTAAAAGTCTCTGTGCTCAGAGAGAGAAGCTTACTTTGGAGCTGGAACTAAACTCACCGTTTTAGGTAAGAAGTTAAAATTTATTACAAAACTAAATAGTAAAGAAGCAAAGCAGCATCACGCTGGGCTGTTTCGAGCACTGATCAAACGCACTGTGACACTAATGCTGCAGAAGCTTACTTTGGTGGAGGAACAAAATTAACTGTTTTAGGTAAGAAATCACTTAAAAATTCATCAAATATTCTGATATTTATGATACTGTAAAGTTATATGAGGCTGTTAATACCCGTTAGTGGAAAAACTGTGATAGAATAACCTCAAAAATGTCAGTATAATGATGAATTTTTACAAAATAAATCATCATTTTTTAAAATATGGAAATGTTACGTGTCAAAAATTACCAAAGCTTAAAAAAAAACTGAGAGTGGCACAGATAAAAAGAGGCAGTAAGGAGAGTTTTTGTTACTGTTGAAAGTCTCTGTGCTACAATGCTGAAGCTTACTTTGGAGCTGGAACAAAACTCACTGTTTTAGGTAAGAAAAACCTGCAAAGTTAACTCTCAGAGCACAAATCTCAGGCTACTTTCACGTTCATTTGCCATATTTAGAATCAGCTCAATAAGATATTGACACACACAATACTAATTTAAACTAAGTTAGTTTAAACAGTAAAACATGGTGTATGTTCCCCAGTAAAAACATTTGGCTCTAGGCCCAAATTATTACTCTGACAGCGAGTTCTTATCAGCTCCGTGAAATACTGTGAATACACAGTCAGAGGCTTACTTTGGAGCTGGAACTAAACTCACTGTTCTAGGTAAGAAAATACAAATATTGAAAGTAGAAGAAAGTAGAATTCATTAGAATAAGTTTTCACACTTTGATGATGTTTGTTCCTTGTTTTAGTTATTTTCTCTTAAATTAATTTTAAAATCAGACATTCAGTTCTGCCACCAGCTTATATTCATGTAGACATGTTATTGTGCAAAAAGGTTTTTATTTTATCTAAAAAAAAAAAAAACACAGTTACGTTCTGTAGCAGTGCTAACAAAGGTTGAGCAGTTTTATCTGCAGCCTTGTATCAGTGTGAGCAATTACGATCCAGCTTTCTTTGGCAGAGGCACCAAACTGACAGTGTTGGGTAAGAAACAGTGTTTGAAATCATTTCCATAAATGGCCGTTTTCTTAATTTTTTTTAACATAAATCTGCAAAATTTTATTTAAATTTAGGACTGTGAAGAATTGTAGTTTGTCTTGAAGTCGTCCTGTGTTTCTGTCAAAACTGCAAAACTAAACACGGAATTTATGAACTAAGATACTTTTTTCTGTTCTAATGCAACAAGGTAATATTTAGTTTAATGTGTGGATTTACTGTTATAGTTCATTCATTGTTAAAGCTGTGAAAAAGTAGCTTTCAGGAAACATTTTTCATTTTTCTTTTCATCAGAATGTGAATGAAAGAAATGTGCATAGATTGTATTTTTGAGTTTATATGGGGGAACATGTCATAGTGACTGAACCGTACTGGACAGTTTTATACATGTGAGTTAGTGATGTGCTCTGGCAGTTATCCTGCTTATTTTGGAGAAGGAACCAAACTAACAGTTCTTGGTAAGATATCTGCTATAACTTTATATCAATCAGAAAAAACATGCTGTTTAAACTCTCAGTCTGTGTTTTGTTACTGTAATGTTCATGTTGTACTTGTTGTGTTAATGTTCTCTTTAGTCTTCTGGTACCTAATGTGTCTAAATTCTGGTATAAAGATTTTACATGAACTTTAGAATAAGTTACTGTAAACTGCTTTATTGTAGATTTAATTTTGCTTTATTTTTCTTGTGTACTTGCAGAATATAAAATCAAAACACCAAAAGTACGTGTGCTTCCCCCTTCACCAAAAGAGTGTAGAAATGAGAAAGACAAAGAAAGGAAGAAGACCTTGGTTTGTGTGGCTGATGGATTCTACCCAGATCATGTCACTGTGTCCTGGAAAATTGGCAATGAAGCCATCACTGAAGGTGTGGCGACGGACACTGCTGCCAAGCTATCTGAATCTAAAGATTCCTACAGTATCACCAGCAGGCTGAGGGTCCATGCTGATGAATGGTACAACGCCACAGAAGAGTTCACCTGCATTGTCAGTTTTTTAAATTGGAATATTACTAAGACATATGAAGACACCATTCATGGTGAACAAGGTATGTTCTATCAGAAATAACTTCAATCAATCCAAATTAGCTTCCTATTGAATAGACATATCATCTTGTCTAATAAATTCATTCTTTTCCCTCTCAGCTCCGCAACTAGATATCATGACAAGAGGTAAATATTACTTTATAATTCTGTACATCTCGGTGCATCAGATCTACAGTTGTTGTCTCCACATAGAAAACTAAGCGTCTCACTGGTGATAGCTTTCATATATGCATAAACCAAGACTGCACAAACAAAACTGTCTCTGAATCTTGTCACTTATCTAAATTTCATCTAAACGTTCTGCAGATAAATATATGAGGCTCACACAAAGTGCCAAACTCTCCTACGGTGTTTTCATCATCAAAGGCTGCATGTACGGAGCCTTCGTTGCGTTTCTGGTGTGGAAGCTTCAGGTTTGTCCAACACTAACCTCTTTTAGTTAACTGTCCACGAGATAAGAACTGCTCCCATTTCTTTCTATATGTGAATGTAAAATGTGTGAATATGCCTCTTCTGTCTGTTTCAGGGTTCAACTGGAAAGTAGAACAACTGAGAGCTGAGGTCTGAACACCTGAACTCTGGGAGAGTGATAATCCTACTTTCTGTAAATAGATCCTGAAAACATAGTTGTATTATTTCTAAAAGCTGTATTTTAAAGTGCATTTGATATACTAGGTCAGTGAGCCTTCAAATTCTGCACAGTAGATGAACAGCTCTTTGATTATTCATGTTATGATGTTAAAGCTATTACAGTAGATACTTCATATTTTTCACAATGGTGAAACGATTGTGCCTAAATGTTTTCAATTAAAGCTTTTTAGAGAATCCTGTCAAACCTGTGCTCTCATTTCTTTGTCAAATTTCCAGATGCATATTATTTACATTCAAGACAAAGGAGAACCAACAAAGGACAATAATAAATCTTCACATCAGTATCACATCACTGTTCATATCATAACGATTTATCTAAATAAGGAACAATCCGATAAATTCTATTATTTGTCAGTTACAATTACAGTAATCACCTCCTCACTACTCTCACATCTCTTCCTACACGGAACATCACTTTTTCCAGAGACTGACTGAGGTATTTTTAGCAGATCACCTAACAACTTGACTTTCTGAGAAATTACTATTTTTCTTCCACATAATGTCAAAGATCTCAGCACAGATAAACTTCACAAGAACGTTCATTTAGACCATAACACAATTTTTAAATGAGTAAACTGAAAGGTGACAAAGTTTGTCCTGTAACATTTACTTCATATGTTAAATTCCATCAACTAATTAGTATTTTAACTTTAATCTGAACATATTAATATCAGTTATTAATCCACTAACAACTTATCTTGTTTTTGCACTCACAGCATAATTGTGTATTTGAGTTTGTATTTTCTTCTGCTTTTAGTTCAAATACTGTCAGTAGAGCAGTAAAAGTGTGAGACAGAAAAACAACGTTCTCATTTATGCACAAAAGAAGGTCAAAGCTGTTAGTGTGGAAGAAAGATGGGGGCTTGAAACTGTGCTGAGAGCGACAGCAGAGGCGAGGATGTGGTTACAGAGCAGCACCCTGCAGATCATTCTCTGTGCTGAGAAATGACGCAGGTGCAACCTTCAGCTTTACCACAACATCCGGCTTCTCAGAGAGCAAACATGCACCTCTGCAGCGACCCCCACAATGCACATCTCTGAATAAACCGCTGGGACAAACAGCTTCAGTTTCTGTGTCAACTGAAGCTGCAGAATGAACACGTGTGCTGTGTTACAAAAGCGGTTTACTCTGACCTGCTGCAGAAATGTTAATGTTCTTATGTTGCATCAAGTAAAATGATTGTCAAGTGAACTTTCAGGTTCTTAAATATCAGTAATTTCTTTAACAATGTTTAATTTAGATTATAGTACTTTAATTTCCATAGGAAACATTACTGTATGAGATACTATAACTGTAAAGTATTTCACGTTCATTTGCTAAATGCTGTTCATCAAATCATAGTATTTATATTTTTATAAGTTTGTCTGAATCATCCTGAGGAAGAGCACTTCATATGTTCTGCGTTTGCCTCTGAAAAACATGTTTGTGCTCAAATGAAACAGATAAACAGGAAACGGTGTGTGTGAGAGAGCAACAGAAACATGGTGACACCTGTGAGCAAGATAATTATATCTCCTCTAAGCTAAGCTAAATTTATAAGCTGCCGCTTTCATCTCCATTAGAAAACAGTGTCATATTTGCCCGTTAGTGAACGACTGTGGTTATTTAAAACTCCCAGACAGAGCAGCATGGGCGGCAAGGAACGCTGAAGGAACATGGAGAAGTATGTTTTCAGAGATAGGTTAAAACTTCTGTTTTACTGTTTAATGAAGACGAACCATATAATGCAGGCGAAAACATCTCCACCTCCTGCATGTGCATTTAATTTATTGGCTAGTTAAATGATAAAATCAGGAGGATAGCAAATATGTTGCACCACAACTGTGCAACTTTCTATGTTGTTTGAACATATTTGCACAACTTTGTACTCCAGACCCTCAAAACTTTCAAGACACTTTCCCATCATAAAATCGCTATAGCTATGGAGGCAACAGAGCTAAATACTGGTTGATTTCTATTCATAAATATAAGCATTATTTGTCTGAATCTTTTTAAATAAACTAACTAAATCAACTATAACTATTTTTAAATCCAACCACCTGTGAAAACACAATAATGCTTTATCCACTGCAAGCATCATCCCTTTTAATAGCAGGAAACGTGCAGGTGTTATTGCTAACCTTAACAATGGCTCCCAGTGAGAAACAGTTTAACGATGAGCCAGGATGCATCATATTTTACACCTCGGATTTCCCCTATAAATGAGAGAAACAAACGATTAAAAAAAAAAAAAAAACACTGTTGAAGAGTTCCGTTACGCAGCCAGAAGTACTAAAGTTCCTGCAAACAAATACTTCTTTGCAATCATGTTATGATTAGTTTATGTACTGTAATGACATGAATAGTCATCAGTAGCGTTTTACTGTGACATCCAGGAGACATTTTCCACTGGCAGATACAAAACTCCCCTACAGGGCCTGAAACTGTAAAAATAAAACTTGAAAAATGACTCAGTTTGTCCTGAGTCGAGGTTTTTTTCATCAACAGTTTCACATATGCTACTGAGTAAACATCTGACAAAAATGTAAAGTATGCAAACAAATTATTAACAATAAAGTACAATAAAATACCACCCTGGTACTGCTATAAAGGGAAACTGAAAAGCATTTAAGAGAAACGGTATCATTTATAAATGTTAAATAGTCACAAAAAACTGTTCAGTCACAATGATCTGAGTGAGGTAAGGGTTCATGTTGAGCGACCCCATGTGGTGCAAACTGGAACATCAAGTCAGGCAGGATTGAAACCAGCAGGTTTTTAATCAAAATATTATTTTATTTTATTCTCAAATAATTACAAAAAATTAAACACATTAAATTCAAATGAAAAAAATATTTAAAAAATAAACACATTCTGACAACAAGTAGAATCCTGTATCAATTACATGAGAAAATATTGATTAGAAAAATGTAGCGGTCAAAAACACACTTCAGTGGGATAGTTTGATGATATCTTGAAATTACCTGAAATGAAAATTCAAAGGATTCTCTTAAAAACAGAGAACGTGTATAAAAAGGTCCAGTGAGTAATAACTTATTATAAAGATGTGACAAGTTTTTCCTCATCACATTCAACAGGCACTTACCACAGGAGGTGAGTAACTAAGTACAGCTTGTACTTTACTGGAGTACTTCCATTTTATGTTATTTTTACTCTATAGAGAAGTCTTACTCCACAGTGCTCAGCTCCACCTTATCCTGTAGCAGAACCATTAATTAACTGATAGCTCTTGGTAGAGTCCTCTTGGAAAATGCAGCTCAAAGTTCAAAGTTCAGGTTTTAAAAACTTAGTCCACTAAAACAAGACAAAGCAAGTTTCCAAACCGTCCTCCCCCATCTCCAGTGCCACCCATCCCCTAGTTTTTATTCCACTCCGCTTCAGCCCAGCTGACCAAACCTGTCATTCCTCTGCGAATGCCTGGTGCAGCTGGCACAACAGAAACTGGAATAGTACAAGTTGGAGCAAAGTCGTGCGTAAACGATGAGCTCACAGTTGGCGAGCTCAGGCTGGTCCACGCAATCTGGGGGCACATCGAAACCTGCAACACACAAGTTCAAGGAGACTCATTGAATTTATTTCTTGTGCACCAAACAATCACATCAACACATAAAATATTATCCTCACCTTGTTGTGTGTCTTTAATGATCCTCACTTCAGCGGTGGCACTCACAGAGTAGATGCCGGTATAAGCATTACAGGTGTACGTCCCCTCATCTGATGGCTTCACATTGTTCAGGACCAGGCTGCCATCAGACGACTTGAGGACGTTACGACCGTCTGGACGGATCGGTATACCGTTCCTGTGGTAGAAGAGGAGAAAGAGAAATGTCAGTAATGGCCCGTGAGCTTTGTGTGTCTTCTTTTGCTGCTGTTGTGAGCTCTAATAGTTCATCATCACCTGGACCAGCCGATGTTAACGTTATCTCCCGACACCACACAGGGGAGCACGGCTGTGCCGCCTTCAGACACCTGGATGTTATTTGGAGCTGTTGTTATCCTCAAGTCCGCTGGAAAATTTAACCAAAACAATCCTTACTCTATTCTGTCTGCTTCAATAACAAACTGATGTACTGATCTCTGCTGGCGATTACATGAAACTACAGCAATAATGGAACTTGACTCCATCACGATGACGAAGATGTGAATAAAAACTCACCTTGGACTCTGAGCTGTAGCTGCCTCTGCTCCAGCTGCTGCTGACTGGAGGCTTTACACGTGTAGATCCCAGAGTCATCGGACTTCAGCGGCCTGATGATCAGGGTGCCGTCTGAATTCTGGGTGAACCTGTTAGTTGTTCAGAAAAACTGTTCACATGAGTGAATATAAAACTATACGGCGGCAGGTGTGTCCAGATTGTTTCCAGTGGTTGCTTAGACACAAAAACAATAATTTTAACAATTAAGCATCATCATCACATTGAGTTTAAGACAGTTAGACATTACAGAATGATTATATTAAGCAATACAGACATTAGCATGAAGTTAATTAGCTTCTTGGTAAACGCTTTTTTAGTCTACAAATACAGTCTCAGCTTTGAAAAGATTTGGAAAAGGTGGCAACATCAGCACTAATTCTAACAACCACTATATCAAGTAACACAGCAGGTTTACTGGAAAACACTGCTGCATACAGTTATTTAGCTTCTATCTGTTGCTGGACCTGTTAAAGCCCAACAACAGGAGAAGCACAGATGCTGCAAACAACAATTGCACCTTCGTAGTATTGATGTGATCATTACACACATGTCACAAAAATCATGTTACGCCTTTCTGCAGTCTCTGATGATGACTTTGAATCTGAATTAGACAAATCAGAAGTGAGGCTTGGCCAGACCTGGAGTTACTGAGGGTCTGTCCATCTTTCGTCCACTGAATACTGACAGACTGAAGTGCTGAGGGAGGGACAATTCTGCAGGGAAGTGTAGCTGTTTGTCCTGCTCGCATTTCCAGCAGAGACGAGCTTGACTGATCGATACTGAACCTGACAGAAAAACAAAATCCATTCTGTAACATGGAAAAGAACGATTAGTGAAGCCTGAATGTATTGACACAGTAGAGATCATTCTTACCTCTGGGATGGACTATCTCTAGGGAGCGAGGGAGACGTCGGCTGAGATGATTTTTCTGAGAGACACACACATGATTGTAAACATGATTAGACAGTGAGTGAGCGCTCCTGTCATAGTTCACTTACACAACATCACATTAGCATGTCCTTCATAAAGACTAGTTAACTTTTCAAGGTCAGCATGTTCTTGAGGATTTTCATGTGATGGACTAATCGGGGTCAAGACTTTTGCATGAGTCAGGGTCCAATTCTCAGAAACTAATGTTTGCACATAAAACTGGAACTACTCAGTACAAGGACAAATACTGCGCTGTTACAATTACATATATACTTGGGTTGCAATAGTTGTACTAGTTTAACATTAAATTACTTTATATACTGTTGACCACCCAAGCTCTGTGTCAATGCTCCGTCTATATTGTGTTTAATAAATAAAAGTGAATGAACAACATTACCTGAGACAGACAGGTAAATGTAGCGGTGGTCTCTCTCGCGGTCCCGTGTGGCCACGCACAAATACCAACCCGAGTCCAATTTAGTGACAGGACCAAAGAAGAGGGAACCATTGGGCTGCTGGTGATGCCTGAAGAAAATGTAAATGTAGAGAATCACAAACACTGATAATAAAGAGAATTGACTGACTATTTAAGCTGTGATGTGTGTGTTTCTAGTCACCTTTGAGTAGACAGGGGGACACCGTCTCTTCTCCACTCCACAATGACTGTGGAGGACGGGGGTGGGCTGACTCTGCAGGGCAGCACAACTGTCTGGCCAACTAAAGCCTCCACTGTGGGGGGGTCAGACTTATCGATTGTTACTCCTTCAAGGGTCAAACTGAGGAAAGATGAGAGGAAGCACAGAAAGAAGGAAAGGAGGAAATGAAAGGAGGAGGAACAGAGGAGTAAAGAAAAGTCACTTTATGCTCCACTGTTGGTACCAAAGCAAGCATAAAGATCGCCCACAACCTGGCTCCAGCAGTTCAACAGAATAAGCTCAGAGAGGAAAGAAACCCAGCTTTGGCACAGACGACATGAAAAGTGAGGAGACAAACTATTTTATTTCTACCATACAACCCAAAGAAAGTGTCCGACAAGAGCAAAATGTGCCCCAAAGAAATCTGAGAGTGAGGATGTAGCTAATACACATAACTACGCATGTGAAAGGTGGAGAAAGACGAGAAACACCAACATGAAGCATCACAGCAGAACCTTTATTAGTTTGGTGGACATCAGGGTGAAAACACAAAGAAGGCAGAGACTAACACAGTGAGGTAACAGACACACTAACAAGACCACAAACAATAACTCTAGTCAGACAGTGAAGAGTCCCAGAAGCAACGAACAGGTGAGATGTCAATTTAAGGAATGCTGTGAGGTTGTCAACTTCTCCGGGGTTTAAAAAAAAAAAAAGAAGACACAAGGTGTGGCTACCTTAGCAAGAGTCTGCGGAGCTAGAAGTAGCTTACGGCATGTTTTACAAAGCAAGAGCAGAGATTATTGTTGCATCACAAGAAGGATGTGCGTCTGCAGAAAGAACATGTTGCATAAAATAAAGCACAAAAACACTGCAGGAAATATTCTGTTGTACAGATAATAAAAAAATGGGAGTGGTTGTTAAGCATTTTTTTCCAGACCGCAGACAGTATTGAGTGGGTGAGGTAGGGTGTTGTCAGACGTGTGCTCTGTTGAACCTGTGATCACATCCAGAGCACAGATCTACATCACTGCAGGAAGAGGGGAAGTTCACCCACTGGAGGTCAGCAAAAGCGAGGTTTTCTAACTCGTTAGGTTAGAAAACCTGGTCTTAAAAACATGTAAAAGAAATCTTTTTTTTTACTTTTTATCTTGCATTTAGAATTACAGATATTTAATTAGTAATTGATACATTTTACTTATTAATTTAAGACATTTTTCAAATATTGCTTCCTTCTGGAGCTGGTGTATATAAATGTGTCATGAAGAAACTTCAGCAACAACCTTTATCATCTTATTTTGGAGGTGAATGTTATTTTGTCTTTAGATGTTTTCCCAATCTACTTCACCTACTCACAATCAGAGCAGGGCAGACTGGACTTGGGCTCCTTCAGCAGGATAGAAGGATCTTAACAGCATTACAGGGCCAGTGATGGAGGAGCTGAAGCAAGGAGTGCGCTTCTCACCGTGCTCCCTGGGTCTTCGGGGTCTTACCTTGCAGCTGGGCTGGATTGCTGTGCAGCAGTGGCAGGTGGAGGTCGGCGTATCCGCAGATAGAGTCTGCCTCTGTGGGCCTGTCCGGCAGCACTCGTGGCCTGTCTGTTGGTGGAGGTCGAGCCACTATGAACCGTAAAAATCCTCCCCATGTTGCGTGACTGCCCGGCTGATGATCCATCAGATGTGGATCCTCCTGCTCTGGATCTTCCTTCAGATGCCCTTCCAGTGGAAGAGCCTGTTCTGGAACTTGGCTGTCCGGCGGGAGCGGCCGGCCTGGGCCCCTGCTGGCTTGGTGCTGGCACCTGACACGCCCTCTGGCACTCCGCTCGGGTCATGAAGTTGTTGGTGTTGCCGTGGCAACCTCCGTACCAGAAGTGAACGCATTTCGACGTGATGACATCATAGTGGTAGCGCGACACCCAGCTGCTGCAGGAGCCGGCGGCGCGTGGAAGGGAGCAGAGCGAGCGCTCGACTGCAACAGGGACACAGAGTGTTTTTTATAACTAATTTTAATTTAAGAAAGTCTTTTGCATAACAGCAATGTAGAGTTATTAATGAAAAACTTAAAGTAGTGTCAGTAGAAAGTAGCCTTTCTACTGACACTAAAGTTATCAGCCTTTATATCGTGATCACCAGAAACTATGTCCAGAATCCGTCCTGTCCTGCACTGCTGACATGTGTAAGACAGTTTGTGGCTTCAGTTACTTACTGTGGTTTGGTGGGTTGGGGCAGCCCTCCCCATTGGGTCCTCCTGCAGGTGTGGTGCGGTCATAACAGCACCCGTAGTCGGTGGTACGGCACTGTACTGCATTCTCAGTAGGTAGGGCAGCAACCTGAAAAGAAGACGCCTCAACAAATTAAAAGAAAAGAAACACAAATCATCTCCTCTTTGTTTTTACTGCATTTATCTTCAGATTTTTCATGTGGTTATAAATATTTAGCTTTTTGTCCTTGATGTTTTTTAGTTGTCACTATCAGGTTACTGTATGTTTGATGCTGAGGTCTGTAAATCTCACCACTACTTCCAATAAGTACTAATGTGTAAAACATATATTTTTTCAAATGTCAAATATGTTTACTTACAGTGGGAGATGGGGGCACATACTCCACACAGCCCTCCTTGTTGGGGGCCTGAGCAGCTGTCACACCATCTTGGCAACAGCCATAACTATTGCACAAAACAGAAGGGAGCAGTTACACACGGTAGAACAAACAGTGAAACTCACACTCTGTGCCAAAAATAACAGAAACGTGCAACTTAACATTTTTAAGAAAACCTCAATCCCAGCCTGGTCACTTAGCTGTCATTACTGTGGTGTAATGCAATATCATTCCTAGTGGTCAGAGCCATAAAACTGACTCCATGTGTATCCTCAACCACAGACAGATAAATACCTGCTCTCAATGCAGGATGGCTGGACAGCAGTGGGAGCTGGGGCCTGTGGGCAGCCCAGTCCCTGAGGGCCACTGGCTGAAGTGTGTCCGTCAGGGCAGCAGCCGTGATAGGACTGGCTGCAGTGTAGAGCAAGGGCGGAGCTGTGAGGGTCGTGGACTGCATTTGTCTGGGACGCACCCGTCTCTGCCCTTCGAGCTAAGATGAAACCAAACAGGGGGGAGAAATCACACATTGTACAAACAGACAAGACCAAGAGACAAAACCAAGAGTCTAAGATATTGTTGTTGAGGCCACACAGTGAGTCTTTACAGGAAGCTGAAACACAAAAGAACTACTAGAAATGACTGTACCTAATTGCAGCAGAGAACAAATTGGGGTTCAGAAACCAGAACAATCAACTCAAAGGAAGTGAATGAACACAAGCAAACATCAAACTTGTAATGAAATTCCTGACTACTGGGACAGCACACAGTACTGAGAAATGCCACAACATGCCACAAACACCACAGCCGGCACACTTCAGTGCTTCGGAAATATTTTAATCAGGCTGACAATGCTCACGGACCCCTGAAAACATGTCAGTCGGGCCTGGATAATTACTGCTGGGACAGGGGCTGGACGGGGACAGAGGAACCGGCTGATGGGGACAAAGTGGCAGGAGTTATATCAGCAGAGGGGACGGAGGTGGAGGAGAACTAAATCATTTAATATTGTGTATTCATACCTGGAGTATATATTCTTAACACAAGCATCAGTCAGATTGTTTCACTGCCTATTTTTCTTTTTTGTTTAAATCAAACTAATAAGTATGTTTCTGTTAACTTAAACTCAAACAAGTGTTTTGGCTGTTTACTAATCATTCATCAAATAAATGCTGTAGTTCAACAGATAAACATAAAGTCCAACCTGTTCCATGGTCCGGCACATAGGGCTGGAAACCAGTCTGTGTGTTGTCATGACCTTGTGGATCCTGGACGCTGGGAACAACTACACAAAAAGCAGGAGGACAAACACAATGAGAGCTCGGTGTGTTAATGTACTTTAGGTGTGTAATTGAATTATTTTCTCTTTTGTCTGTGTGTGTTTTTATTTCCAGGAATAGAGCTGCAGAGTTAAAAAGAATAATGACTTTCAGACATGCTACACAAACTGCAAGATGTGAGGAGTCATGCGTAAGTCTTCAGTGTGAGTATGTAAATGTAAAGCATAAGAAAACATCATGCGTATGCACACCCTGGGGGCTGTAGCAGGACTGCGTGTTGCAGCGCTCCACGGTGGAGGGTTTAGGATGGGAACTGCACTGGTCCACAGGGTACAGGTTCCTCTCTTGGTCTGAGCAGATCACCTGGCGCTCTCGAGAACCAGAACCACAACTTCTGGAGCACTGGAGGAAAACGGGGAGGAATTATCATCAGGGACAAACGGCAAAGCAGAAACGATGACGTGACAGCTGACAATTCAACTCACCAGTCCCCACGCTCCAACGTGCCAGCTGATCTGTTCCGGGCAGGCGGACACCTCACAGGGTTGGACAGTGAGGGGGCGGAGCAAAGTGCTGCAGAACGCCTCCTCAAGCCTTGTTCCATCAGAACCAACGCAGGTCACTTCTCTGGTCTGTTCACCTGAACCACAGGTCACTGAGCACTGCCAACACAACATGCAACGTCATTTAAAAATATTTCTATCAAAACCATTTCACTGTAGAACAGAGGCTGCATAAGATGGAGAAAGATGATTATTCCTTTCTCTGTTTAGTCTTTAACTCACCGCACTCCATCTGCTCACGTGATACTCTGCACACTTGTGCATGTTGCAGGTCTGCAGAGTCGGGGGAGCCTCAGCGTAGGCGGCGCAAATAGCATCCTCCACCACACGGGGTCCCGAGGCGTCACTGAGGACACACTGCACACTGCGCACCTGGGAGCCTCCACCACAGGTGACTGAGCAGCTGTTCCACTCCCCTGTTCTCCAGCTGGGAAACCCCCCAGGAGAAAAGACAGGTGAGGAGGTCTAATGATGCAATGACATATTCGGAGGAGTTTCATTCCAAAGAAAAACAGCAGAGCAAACACTAGCTGAGCCTGCATCATTACATGTTTGGCATTTCTGGTTGATTAATGACAAACTGACTACTTACGTTCATCAGGTTTTTAGCGTTACTGTATCAGCAATTCAACATTAACCCAAAACTATTTATGCTACAAATAATATTTCAGGAACAAATCAGTGCTTTGGAATGAAACCCTCTAAATACTATGCATGTCAATCAACATATGTGTTTGATTTTCTACTAACTACTAAAACAACTACACACTATCATGTATAAAGAAAATCAAGGGAATTTAGCCACCAACCAATCCCGGCTGAGAAAAAACAGGAAATGTTTTTCATCTCTTGGTTAGTTAAATACTAATTGCTAGAAGCAGTGATTACTGGAAAACACTGGTAAAAAAAGCAATCTAAAATCTTAGCACGCGTACATCTGAAAGAAGAAGAACATCTACAGTTTCTAATCCCTCATGCTGTAGGTCTTTAATCTGAAGGAGAGCGTTACGCAAGCACAGCTTCATAAACATCTCAAGTTTCTGAGCAGCAGCATCAAAGAAAAGAAGCAGGAAATACCAGAGAGTCACTGACTGAAGTCTCAGCTATTTACTACCACAACGCTGCTGCTGTGTCCCATTCAGAAATTCCCAATCCCCAACACCACCTGCATGGCGACCTTTCACCCACGAACACCTCACAACAGATCATTAACGGACACAGAGAGTTTTACAGTTTGCTAACACAACAAGGCAGCAGTTCAGCAATCAGGGACAAAGGAGGTTAACGAAGGAGGAGATACGGCATCAAGTTTTTAAGGTGTGTCTAAGACAAATGAGGATCCTAAAAGGTGGGAGGAAGGTCTGAGCTGAAGAGTTGCCCCCCGCGTTCGTTCTCACTCGCTGAGGAGGAACAGGCTTTGCACTAAACATAGATGCTAAAGTCAAACACATCTGAAGGGGGGGGGGGGGGGGGGGGGGTTATGAGGGAGCTTTTAATCATTTGTGATTGATCTTTCACTTTTGGCAAGTCCACTATAATTAAGGACAGGATGTTGATTTCAAAAATTCCTAAACACTATGAACACTGTTCATGCTCAGGAATTCACCAATCAAACTCAGATTAAAAGTCAGATCCCCCCCCTGTGTTTGAGAAATTAACACTAGAACTACAGACCCTGAGTTACCTGAATACAAAGGCTTTGGGTCTTTCTGAGGATCTCCACAACTGTGGTGGATACAGGTACGCCATCCTTTCAGACAGTCATAGCACACCGATAACAGTCATTGCTTTACCAAATGTTATCTCTAATATCTTACAGTAGATGGAAACTAACTCTAAAATTAAATTTGTAATTTACCTGCGAATCTGGGGGCATGGATGGGGGTTGCACGTCCGGTTGCTTTGCGGCCTTGGTAGAGATGCACAGAGATAGTCAGGGTAGGCCTCGTTATCAATGGTGCAGAAGACCAACCGAGACTGGTAACCTAACAAAGGAAGAGAGGTTTCATTTTCCAAGAATCAGGAAAATAAAAGCATCTTTCAACAAAGCATGAGAGCAGCACATAAGGGTTTCAGGTGTCAGTCTCCAGTCTCTCTCTTTTTCTGAGAGTCTGACCTGATCCACACTCTCTGCTGCAGGCAGACCAGGATCCATAGCTCCAGTAGTAGCCGTCTCTCGAGCGTCCATTTGGAAGGTAAAATTCATACTCCACGCCCTGGTTGGGCTCCTGGCTGATGAGCTGTGAGCAGAGGGTTGTACATCGAGTCTAATGTTGCCTTGACCACAATTCAAAATGTGACATGTAAAATATGAAATCTGCCAGAGAACTTCACGGTGCCTATAGTTCCAACATGAAGCTCTAATTTCTATTTGTACACAGTATATCTCACAATCTAATAAACACTGGACACATTTATGTCACTGGGATGATATGTTCTTTTTTATTTTAAAGATCTCTCCTCAAAAAAAACATGGGAGTGTCCTGTAAATCAAATTTAACAACACTGTGCTGCTTTGACTTAAAGAGAAATTTGAAGACTCCATGAAAGAAAAGAAAAAAAGACAAAAGCAAACTTGTTTGTGTGATTTTACCTCCACAACAAGGGGTTCAGTGGTGGGGCCCCGGCCGACGATGGTTTCGGGGACGTTGTCACCCTCAGCACCTCGCTGGTAGTACAGCACGGTGCCGGCGATGGGTGTCGCCCTGGAAAACTCAATTACCCAGTGGCCATTAAGGTAGTACTCTCCACGCAGGTTCTTGATAGCTGAAGATAAACATTTGTTAGGTATTACAAAACAAAAACCTCTGAACCCGTTTATTCCTCTGATCCTTGAAGTCCAACAAACTCACCAAGGTAGTTGCGTGTGGCCACCGTCTCTCTGATGCTGATGCTGGTGGCTCCAACAGGGATGATGAACATCTGGTTGTAGCCTGAGATGAAATTGAGAGAATTTAGAGAAACCTATTTTCACATGTACGGTACAAAAGCACAAAGTGCTTCACAGTCCTGCTGGTACCTTAACGACAGCCATTAGTGTTTTCTGAAGTTAAAAATATGAACTGTACCAGTTGGCAGGTTGGATACAGAGAAGCTGTTCTTGACACTGTAGCAGGACTGTCCGCTACCCCCACACTGCAGGCAGGGGTCTTCCTGCTGAGGAGACTCCAACATGTTGTCACAGCCCAGACGCTGAAAAAAGAAAGCGATTGAATGGAAAAACGGATCAAAATCTAAATTAGTTTGCACAGATGTGAGCCTGATACTGGCCTGATTCAGTGTCACTCATGTTGTTTGATGCAAACCGTTGTACCTTCATGGAAAATTCATGTTTTAACTCTGAGTTTCATAAGCGCCAACAATATCTGACTCAAGTTTCACTAGAGATTTTTAGCTTACGGCCTTTTCAGCTTTAAAAGGGAAGAATTGTGAAAAACAGTACTTTTTAAAAACTTTTTTAATCTTTATAATTCCTCAAAGGATTTTTAGAAAATCCTAAAAAGGCAAAAATCCAATCACAAAATAATGAGTTCAGGGGCTAAAACAATGCCAGGCTTGATTTAACAAGGTGTGAAGGATGTTAAGAGCTGTGGGGACACAAGGTTCCTGTGAAAGTACCAAATCCCAAACCAGGCAACAAAACTCTGAAGCCAGAGGTTTAATTAATTTGGAGCAACAACGTTTAGACCTAATAACAGGATGGGTTTTAGACAGCTTCTCTCCACAGAGGAGGTGTTAAAGACATGAAGTCAGAGGTTAAATAGACTGAGGTGTTTCATGAGGGAAAGGTTAACAGGTTGCTGCAATAATTACACAGAAGTGTTTGATGACACCACATAATGAAAGTAATCTTCAGTCCTGCTGCTCTGCTCCTCTGAATGTGTCCACTCTGATTAATGAAGTGATGCTGCAAACAGGAGTTTGTATGATCTAAACCTCAGGTATTACTTACCTTACTAGAATAATATGCACAGGACTGACTGTGAACAGTTTTCTAAAAGCAAATACAGTCACATCACAGTTGAACATCCTTTGAACATGGCAGATGCATATAACCACCGTGCAGTAAATCTAGTTAATGCTTTAGCTTCAGTTGTGTGGCCTACCTTGCACACTCCAGCCACACAAATATCCCTCCGTCCCGGGTGGCAGGGTGTACCATCAACCACAGCGCTGCGGTGGCGATAATAAAAGTTTTCTCCTCTCGGCATGCAGTTGAGCTCGCAAGGATTGTCGGCTGTCAGAGAGATGACAGCTCAGAATTTAAACACATGTGCAGTTTATATTGTTGCTGTTTATCTGTTGCAGTTTTACCTTTAAGTAAACAGTTAAAGGGGAGTGTTGCACTAAATGACGAGAAGTCCCGGCTCTTATCTTACTAACCATTTTCTCTACCTTTACATATCCAACAGCGTTAAACTATCAGCCCACTTTATTCCACATTTACTTTTCCTCTGACCTCCATAATAGGGGAGCCACTTGTAGCGTTTCCCCTGAAAGTCAGTCCCATCAAACTGGGAGCACTGCTCTTCACGGAAATCTTTGGATCCCTCTGGACAGTCCTGAGAGGAAAGGAGAGGGTCAACCAAGCAGAAAAGATTGCAGGTTTAAAAACAAGTTGGGTTTAAAGTTAAAGTTGGTTTGTTTAAATAAAACATCTAACATAAAGAAGAACGTGTGCGTTCACCTGGATGTTGCAGGAGCGATGAGACTTATCTGGTCCAACACAGTTGTGTCCACCATCAGTCCTGTTTGTAGAGAATAAATGAATTATATGACACACAGAACTGCTGGGATTGGATCCAAATAACAAGGCCAGGAACTGTGACACAAGCTGCAAAAACCACTGGAGCCTACATTTCCCATAATGCCACAGGGAAATCTCTCTCATTAGTAGTTATTTAGTAACCTAATTATTTTAAAACCTGCACCTCCAGCTTTGGTCGGGCCTCATCGTGATGAAAGTGTCACATGTAAAACTATTCTCACGTTTGACTCCTGCATTCATTCTCTCTGTGTGACCGTGGCACAGAAACAGTTAATCACTGAGACGGCAGCTCACATAAACAAATACAAACTGTCTCCAAAAGTAGAAATAACCAGTTTCAGCTATAACATTAAGTGGCATTCCTCTTTAATCTGCGCCTGTAAAAAAACTGACTTCTCAGCACAGCAGAAGCCTCGACATCAACTGTTAAATCCAAATTTTGCACAAACATCCGTGCACTTGCACGTCGTCAAATTCTGAGACAGCGGATTGTTTTGCCACCCTCCCTCCCTTCCAGCCATGCTGATAACTCATGATTAAGTCACCTCAAAAAGTACCTGCCCTAAAGCCTAAAAACAACACATGCTCCTGCCAACATGCCAAAACTGAAACCAAAACATGTTGAAACAGTCGTTCACAACATTCAGCCCTCAGCTTTTACCTGGGGATGAAAAATCACACGTCTTGAGCATCAAAAAGCACTTTAATTTTAAAATGATGTTTCAAAAATCATGGGTCGCACAAAATGAAAGCAGCTTACAGCCCATAAATGACAGCCACTTGCGCTGCTTTAAGGTGTGAGTCATTTGCATGAAGGTCAGGTAATTTCACACTAAAGTGAATGCATGGTTCCTGTAAAGAACACAATGATTCAACATGTCAAATCATAGTATTTAAAGGTGTGATTCAGGGAAACCTGGCAGACAAGATGTGGCAGAGTTCATCCAGCTACAGCAGTGGGCAAGACTTCCTGTCTATTATTAATCATTCGGGTCCAGTGAGGAAAGAGACTCGTCTGACTTACTGACTGACTGCACGGGCATGTTGGAAACCAGCGTGAACGAATCGATGGCAAATATCAACACACGGACATAGTTCAACGATGTTTAATGTGAAAAACGACACTTTCACCCAAATATCAACGAAGATTAATCATAAAACTGCTGGAAAATGTTAGGGAAAGAACTCAGAGGCAGAACAGACATGTTCTGCCTGGTGGGCATCTTTGTTAAAAAAAGTCAAACTTGTCCTTTTTACCACATTCCCCCTGCGTGTGTGTGTTATTACCCAATTACTGAGGCACACCTACATTCTGCTGGGAAGAATGCAAACACAGCCGATGAATGGCAGATAACTTTTAGGTAGAAGATTATGAGCAGTGGTGACCTTTTTATAAGAGGTTAAAACACACAATGGGGACGGTGATGGAAAGTAACAACTGCAACACTTTAACAGTTTTAAGGTACTTGATTATTTCCATTTTATGCTACTTTATGCTTCTACTTTACCACATTTCAGAGAGAAATACTGTACATTTTTTCTTTATCTGACAGCTAAAGTGAATTTAGGGATTCAGATCTTTCAAAGCTTCATATTCTTTATTAATTAATGTAGAAAATTCAGCAAAATTATTTTTAAATTATTGAATAAATCTGAATTATTAATAAATTGTCCAACTTATTTATATGTATTTATATTTTATGTCACACTTTAATCTTGTTTATGACTACTTGAGTTACAAACTGTAATATTTTATTATTATTCTTTCATATTAAAATACCAGGTAGTTAAAACTAGTAACAGCTCAAACAGATAGATTTTCATTTAACTACATTGTGGAATATCTATAATATAATATCAATAAGTATGATTTAGTGTTTTTTAATTGTAATGCAGTATTTTAAACAGTACTGGTGCTTTTACTTTAGCAAAGCATTTGACCCAACAATAGAGGCACCGCCACTCCTCCCCTTACAATACAAATCTCTTCACGCGTTACATGAGGTACCCTGTTGGCTGAATTCCAGCAACAGGTACGAACAGAATATTAACAGTGAAAGCTGGCACCATCAGTAACCGCGGCGTTCTCACTCTGTCCTCTTCACTTAAAACAGAAGGGAGGACAGCACGTTTCAAACTAGCCTCAAATGACGAAATGAAAAACACATCTGCAGCAAACTTTTTTTAAACAACTTTTTAAACCTTTCAGTCAAATAAAAGTCTGGATACATCCGGACAATAGCCGGCGGGCAACACCCAGCAAGGAGAAGTCCTTTTAATGTTTAAGGGCCCCTCCCTGCAGTTTGCTTTAGATGTAAGACAAGCCCACGTTCTCATGACTTCAAGGCATTCTTTTACAATCAAGATACAGTCTGTGCCCATGGACCTCTTTATTCACACGGGGGGAAACTCTGTGTGTGTGTGTGTGTGTGTGTGTATTCAGGAGCTCATAATGAACCACACTGACTTTGTGTTCCTATGCAGTGCTGATGTACAGTAGATGCATTAAAAATACCTGTGAGTGATACAGCGTCTGGTTCTCATGGTCACACCTCCACCACAGCTCCGACTACATTCTCCATATGGACCCCATGAGTCCCAGTGATCCACGCTGGGCACCTGGATACAAAACAGCCAGTACATCATCAGCATCATCATCAGACTGAGACAAAAATGAAATATTCTATTGTATTTAAACCGAAATGCCCCTTTTTTTAGTTTAACATAAGCATCAACTAAGGTTGTTACCAATGATTATTTATTAGTTATAATTTAAATTTCATTTTATTCTGCCAATTTGTTTATTGATTACTCTTTGCTGTAGGTCTATAAAACACCATAAATAGATAAGATTAAGATACCATGAACACCGGAGCAAAGAGCAGCTGGAGGATTGCCAGAGGCAGGAGCATCTTCATCGTTTCCTGGAAATAAACAAACACGTTCAGAGTCACTGTGACTGACTAACAGGGACTATTACACATTGAGCAATTTTTCTGGAAACAAGTCAGGACACAAGACTAACTGACACAAGCCAACATACACAAAAATGTTCTATAAGAGGGGAAAAAGACAGTTTGAATCGGTTTTGGCTCACAGGCGGAGCAGTTTGGAGAGTGGACAACATTCACAGACACAACAATGCCGCAGCTTGTTCTCACCTACAACAGCTGATCAACATCAATCAGATCTAGCTTTATTTAGTAAAGATTGTGTAAATCAATTCATATACTAACAATAAATTTTCATTTTCCATCACTTTTATCCAAAGACACAGCAGCTTGTGTCTCACATTTTAATTTTTCCAGATGTCAGCAGAGTCACTTCTCACCATTTTCTAATGTTTTATTGAAGAAAAAAATCTCAAGATAAGCTGATAAATAAAACAAATGTTTATTAAAAAGAAATCCTCACTGAAATCATCTACAGCCGTTGTTTTTAAGTGCAGCAGCTCTGCAGGGAAAAAGCTTTTTGTGAGTTCTCCCACACTTTAAACTCCAGCTCTATCCTGGCCGCTCTGCTACCTCAACACTTAATTGATTAACTGAGCTAAAAATTGATCCTTTGTTGCATGTGGAGATGATGTTTGTTTGTTTTCTTCCAGCTAGACTGAGGGACGTCCTGCCCCCCTTCAGAGACAGAGAGTAACGGGTTGACTGGAGGTGCCAAACCACCTCTGACCTGTTTGCCCTGGTCACCAAATGCCCCCAAGTGTGAGGGAAGTTACCCTGCAGCTGTGAAAGCCCCACAGCAAACTGGCAAGAGGTTAGATGGTTATGTCAGAGGGGAGAGAAGACAGCCAGTCAGCATGTGTGATTCAGCTCTCTCAAACACACTAAAAGCCCAAAATTGGTGTAATCATTTCTGGGTGGTGGTGGTGGTAATGTGGGACTGTCCTCTGCTGTCTGGGTGATGACTTACATTTCAATATGTCTGTACAGATACAGTAGGTACCCAGCCTGATTACAAGGACCGTCCTATTGATTATTATCATTAATATCATCACTAGTTAATCCACTGTTGGTGAATCTGTATAGTTAGAAATCAGTTGAAGTTGTTTATCACGAATTCCCAGAGCAAGTTCATGTTGTCATATTGCTTCTTTTATCCAAGCAGCGATCCAAAACATGAAGATGTTCCATTTGATCTTATACAAAGTTAAGGAAACGTTTCTGCTTGATCCCTTTAAAAATCTAATGGAAAATGTGCCACTTTCACCAAAACCATTAAATCACTGATCACTTCAGCCTCTCTGAGTAGTAAATCTTTATTCTCTATGGATCAGTGATCAGTGTTTCATACATATCTGCTCCTCAGTAACACAGACGTCTGTTAGAGCAAAGCAACCACCACCAAAACTATAAAGTTTTCTGATCCAAACTGAGACAAAAAGGACAGTCCAGACCTCTCATTTTTACTGGAGGTGCTCATGAAGCCTTCAAGCTTCAGGAGACAACCAGCTTTTATCCAGCAGGGAGGCTGAGGCAGGGAGGCTGAAGCAGGGAGGCTGAGGCAGGGAGGCTGAGGCAGGGAGGCTGAAGCAGGGAGGCTGAGGCAGGGAGGCTGAAGCAGGGAGGCTGAAGCAGGGAGGCTGAAGCAGGGAGGCTGAGGCAGGGAGGCTGAAGCAGGGAGGCTGAGGCAGGGAGGCTGAAGCAGGGAGGCTGAGGCAGGGAGGCTGAAGCAGCGTGTTTTAGTGTTGGTAAAACTCCTGCAGGCACCTGCTCAGAAAACCATCACGCTGTGTTTTACTGGAACTTTCTTACACGTAGATCTGTTCTGTGTCCTGCGCTGATCCTCACTGTCACACACGTCAGTGAGCATGTTTGATCCCTCTCATTAATCATTTCTCATGTGCATGTGAGCTGTGATTCAGCTCATCGTCATTAATCTTCATTAAACTTCTTTAATTCTTCTCCCTGACATAAACTTTGGCTAAGCAATTAATTTCTGTTCAAGCGATTAGGAAATTCCCTTCAAATATCTGTCACCTAAAGTGAAGTAAAGTTACTCACCCTGTTCAGCTGGTTTTGACGCGGTTTTCTCGGAGTCTCGAACCGCCGGTGGATCCTTGCGCAGGTTTCTATCCGGAGCTGTGACTTGAAGATGCGTCTGAACAGAGCTGCAGTGTTCTGGATATATGAGGACGGTTGTCTGGCTGCTCCCCTTTGTCTCCCTCTCTCTCTTTTTCTCTACGTCCAACAGGAAACCGACAACAGCAGAGAAAGTCCTGTTGGTCAAACCTCCTCTGCGGCGTCATCGCCGCGCTTTTTAACCAGCGCGCATTGGCCCCAATTACAGCCCCTCCTGACAGAGATGAGGATCCTTTACGCGCACTCTGTAATTTCGGACTGTAAAAATAACAGTTAAATAGCGTGTTCGTTTCTTATAACGTACACATCCTAGATGAGGGTTTTGAAAAAGTTTATTCCCACTTTGCGTTAACCAAAGCGTCATTATCAGGCTCTGCCGCTGTACATGTAATTCCAGGGTACGTATCCAAAGTTATCTCTCTCAGGAGTCCTGTGTTTAATGGAAAGGCTGACATATTATTTTAAGCTGGAAATGAGTCCCATATGCCACCTTACTTTGTCAGTGGGTTGTATGAGTCAAAATAAATATTTAACCTCCTGTTTTGATGAGATTTCTATTTAAATGTGTTTTTCTTTTCTTTTAAACCATTTAAAATCCAACACAGTAGAAAAGTAGTGATGCCGATTTTGTCTGACACAAACAATGATGATTTTTTTAACAGCATCTTTAAGGTTTTTTGAGAAAAATCATTGCTCATAATTAAACAGATGGACAGATAGATACTAGATTACCAAAAGTATTGGGACAACCTCTAAATCAATGAATCCAGAGCACAAACAAAGGTCCATAAAAGCACTGATGAGCGAGTTGGGGGTGGAGGAACTCAACCCAACAACTTTGGGATGAATTAGAGCGGAGACTGTGAGCCAGGCTCTGGTCCAACATCAGTGCCTGACCTCACGAATGCTCTCCTGGAAGAATGGTCAGACATTCCCACAGACACACGTCTAAACTATTATCACTCTCTGAAGTTTCTCTTTCATTTTGTGTTCTCAATAATTAAAAAAAGTGACCTCAGCCCAAACAATAAGACAAAGGCTCTTAGAGGACTTTGACAATTTAATCACAAACATGTTAAAGTTGCATGAAAATAACATCAAAACGTGGTAATTTTAGGTTTTAAAGAGGAAACCACCGTAGCCTCTAAAGCTATATTTAAACATTTCTCCCCTCTCTTTTTTTTTTTTTTTTTGGGGGGGGGGGTCCAAAACATCCCAGCATGCCTCTGAAAACACCACCTAAAACTTCAGAGAATGTGCAGCGGTATGTAGTTGTGGGCTTGAGTGTAAAAATACATCATGAGTGTGATGTGTATTAAGTTAACTTCTACTGTTTGAATCATATCTGAGATTCATTCGGAAATGGTGAAAGAGTTTTATCACGTGTTAATAAGCCAATGAAAAAGTGTTTTAATGCAGAAGATGCCACGTGTTTATTTATCTGCTCACGCTGAAGGATCATTTGTTTAAGCCAGACAGGTCAGAGCATAAATATTTAAATCCAGAACCTCGACACAGAACCTAAACGTTCTTACGGAAACAAATAGATGTTGCATCTACTTATAGCTGGAAAACGTAATCAGGCTGAGGTGAAAGTGACTCTGGACTGGAATCGCCTGGACTCCACAGTGTTTCTCCATCCTGTGATGAATCTGTAATCCAGAGGATTATAAAAATCCTGTACAGCTGTGAAAGGACTGATGTATCATTAACACAGCATTATTATCACAGTATAGAAATACTCTGTAAGAAGTAGAAATCCTGCATTCAAAACTTTGAAACACTTAAAGCACCAAAAATAAAAGCGCTAAATTAAGTTATTCTTATACAATTCCCCTTAAATATTCATACTAATGTTTTAGCCACATTATAATTTGTCATTCATCTACATGTATAGATCTATTAAGAATCTGCTTTTACCTGTGGGTCTAACAAAGGTCTAATCATTTATGTCCACAAATAAATCTATCTAACAAAAGTGACATCTGAGAAATAAACTGAACATTGTTGTCAACACTGCACACAATCGTAAGTTAAACCATAAAATATAAATATTAATAAACATTAGTAAATATGATTGAATGGGCTGATGCACAGCTAGCTGTTCTCCAGCAGGTCATAGTGCTAAAGGAAACTACTGCTGTAGCTTCATGTTTTCTATGCGCCGGTGTGGATGTAGGTCTCACATCTCACGTGGTTGAGGGCAGAGAGGGATAATCAGGTATTTTTAGCACTTCAACGCTACAAAGACCAGAAATAGGTGACCACCCACTTCTTATGATCACTGTACAACTAAAAATAATAGTCCAATAATCCAGTGGCTGCTGGCAAATAAAATCTTTACGGGGGCAGCACAGCGTAGTTTGCAGACAGGTTGTTTTAATTACAGAAACCTAATGAGCACAATGTCTTATGCATAATCTTTAACCACTTAAAAAAAAAAAAACCTTTCCACATCCACATTTCTTAGAGACCTCTAGTTTGGATTCCCGGTCTTTAAGTCTAGCCATGACTTTAAAAACCACAGGATTTAGGTTAACATTGGAATTACTAAGCTTTACATCCACCCCCTGCCCCCCTCCAGACTTAAAATGTATGCACACATGTGCAGCCAGAAGGAAAACACTCGTTCTATATGTTCCTGAAAGCAGCTGTGCCCACTTTAGCCAGCGTGCCCACCCAGTCTGGAGAAATGTTCTATCACAAGCTTCTTTTTCCAGCCTCTGTGTCTCATCCAGCCGCACTCAGGACCTTCAGAGCTGTCTGCTGAGCTTCTGCGCCTGCCGCTCCTTCGCGTTAAAGGCATATTTCGTATCCTGTAGTTGTTCTATAATCTCCTTGGCCTCCTTCATCTCTACAGCGAGCTGGTTGTACTTCTCCACCAGCTCCTGGTTCTCTCTCCGGAGCTCCACCACCAGCTGGCTGAGCTCTTCACTCTGCTTCCCACAGTGAAGCTTCAGCTGCTCCATCTCCGAGAGAGTCTCCTCCATGCGCTTCACCAGGCTCTCCAGCTTGTCCTTAGACATCTTCTCTGAAATGTTTTATTTACCTTTACAGGGGTTTTTTTTGTTTTTCTCTGAGCTTTGTCACCTTCGTCGTGTTGCTCAATGTGCTTGTTTCCTCTGCAGAGCGATTAACAAGTTTAATCCTCAAATGCTTACACGTCTCACATGGAGCAGACATCCCTCCCTGCCCAGTAATCCCCTTAGTAGAGCTATCTTGGGAAACCTGTAATGCACACAGGTGTGACACTCAGCTTCTTCTCCTGTCTAAGGCCACTTCGTGCAGACAATGACAGTGACTGACAGATTACATCAGCTCTATCTGCAGTTAATCCACCTGTCTGTGACCAAGCTAGAGGTAAACAAAGAAAAGTGAAAGAGAAAAATTAGACAGGAGATACAATTTCATTTCTACAGCAATTATTTATCATTGGGAAATAGTGTTGAGCAAGGGTTGATCTTTCCTGGGAAGGAAACCCAAACAGTTTTAAGTGCACGGTAAATCTATCTGAACAGGTGTCTGGAATCGATGCAAGAGAGACTTTAGGTTTTCACCAGCGGGGCAACAAGATGCAGATGCCAGAATGGGGCCTCACTGAGGGCTTGTTAGGTAAGTCACAGTATGACGCTAAACATTCTGGGTAAGCTGCCATACTGTGCCACTGTCGAGGCCAAACAGTCCCCATGGTGACAGCTAATGCGTCCAGCGCTCCGGGATACGCGCCAGCCGTGCCCGTCAGCCAGCTGGCATCGGGCAAACAGGATGCCAGTGCATCAGCATGCAGAGGAATTTCCACATTGCTCCCACTGTCTGCAGGAATGGTTTGCGTCAACTCCTGGGAGGGTTTGCTCACAGGAAATTAGTGCTGATGAAGCAGGAGACGATAGTATTTTGTAACGATGCAGAAGTATTACACCAGCTCCTGAACCAATGAACTCTGTGTGTAAGGAGAGAAATCAAAACAACATTACTAAACAAAAAGGACAAAGGTACTGTAACAGTTTTCAGGTACTTTGAGGTAATTCTACTTTACTAGATTTCATAAGAAAATATTGTAGTAGTGTAGCGGTAGTTACAGCATCTTCCAAAGTTAACTTCAATATGAAACCCAGTCTTTGTTTCCACAGTTTCTTAGCTGCAATGGAGGCATCTCCTCTATCGTTATGACATAATTTATTCATCTGCAGGACTTCATTAGTGACTCCCTGACGCACAAATTCAACACCAGCTCCCAGAAACATGACATTTGTTGACCTAGGAAGACCCGTCACTTGCCTTTGTGCCTTTTACAGCAGCACTAAATGAAGGTACGTAGCATTCGTGCAATGATTTTACTTGAAGTTTCTGTGTATGTCTTAAATTGTCGGATAGTTAACTACTGCTGTCATCATCCGTCAAAAGAAGAACAGGATCTTTAAATACATTTACAGAATCTGATTCTGCTCATTTCCCTTGCGTGTTTTAATTTATGGTCCAAACACACTCGTTACACAAAATCAGAAAAATCTCTATGTGCAATAAAACAAGTAAATGCAAAAAACATCATTTTCAGTGTCATTATTTATTTTAAAAAAGAACAAATCTGAATTGAATAGCCTTGCATAACACACATATGCATGTGAAGAACAGGGGGGGGAAAAATTCAGTCGCCCAACAAATTCTCATAAATGGGAGGAAAAACTGCCTCAGAACAAATATTTTTATGTGGGTAACAACTAAACACCAGTGCAGCTAGTCCCTTCCCTCTGTCACTCTGCATTATTTCTTACATGGAAAGCCAGTTTAGGTTCTTGCACACCTCAATATTTCAAACAAAAACTATTGTTTTCTTTCTATAATCACCCCTTAATGCTTGAAAAAGGTTCAGAAATTCAAGTATCAAATTTACCTACATCTACATGTCTAATTACTCAGGACTGAGTGTTTTTTCCCCAAAACCTGAAAATTATTTCTCTCAGAAGTTTTGTTTCCCAGATTTTCTTAGGAACCATGTTAATGTTTATCCCAATGTTTCAAAAAAAGCAGAAAGTTCCTCTTCTGCATACCTTAAAAAACAAAAAAGAAATCCTATGTGCGTATAGATGCAATTATTGAGTGTTTGATGTAGCATAGTTCAAGACAGCACCAGGCGAGCATCATGAGGGCAGCTACCTAAAGGTTCATGAGGACAGCAGCCTAAAGGTTCAGAGGTTGTGATCGGAGGATCACAGGTTACAATCCATGGACAGGTTGAAAAAGAAAAAAAAATGTCCGGGAGGAGAAAGAAAAAAAAAGTTCTGTCCCACAATAACAACAAATGAAATGCCCTTTAGCAAGGCACTGAACCTCCAACTGCTCCAGCAGAACTGCTCAGTGGCTGACAGTACATAGCTGATATGGCAGGCAGGTTACAGGAGTGAGTGTGAATCCCCCCCTTTGCAGGGTGTGAACGCAGATGTGATTTAAGATAAAAATAAAAACTGAAAACTTCTCTGAAATCTCTCATGACTTGGTGTCACAATAACACTTATATTTTAAATTCTACATGTTCATTTCTCAACGTTTTCCACACGAGAAAGATTCAAACGTTCAAACTTCTGTGTTCAGTTTAAATGTCTCTGGGTGTAAATTCGCTCTGGCATCAGAACTTGTTTTTTTTTTTTTTTCTCATGACTACCGTGGAAAAAGAAACACCATTGCCATTCTTAACACCAAGAAGAAAAGCACGCTCCAGTTACTGACAGTTCACACATAACTACACATTTACCAATCTATAATCATCAATGATGATCACTGACCGCTCATTTTTTTGATTTGATATTTTTGAATCTTCGGTTTAAATTGGGGGCAATGGTAGCTCGCAAGTCATAAAAACATACTTGGAAAAATGGGAAAGATGTTTGAAAGTCTTTGAAACTCAATAGCTACCACCAAGGTGTCCCTGAGCAAGGCACCTACTGTAAAGGCCCAGCTGTAAAAGACTGTGGTTGTACTGGGCAACTCCCAGATGTGAATGTGTGTGGATGTGAAGCAGGGCGCTAACAAAAAGGAGCAGACAAGCTTTTGTAAAGCTTCTCTGGATAAATAAAGGAATAATATTCCCACTGACTTCTTAGACTGTGCCTGAGACCAGAGATCAACAAACAATTTGAAGATGAGGTCCCAAATCAAGCAAGAAATGTCCTCTTGGTTTAAAACAAAAATAAAATGGTATAGAACAGGGAAGACCCTCCCCCTGGCGCCACAAAGAAAGGCAAACAAAATAACATGTGTCACATTATCATGACTTCTTAGGAGGGGACGTGGGGGCAGGAGGGGTCCTTGCATCGCCCTTTGTTCCCCGGCTGTGAAGGGACCGCTCTCGTGTTGTTGGCTGGAGAGCTATGTGGGTGAGAGTTATCAGGGCAGCGTCCTGCTAAATGTAGAACTGGTGTAGCGCCAGCTTGTCCATGAAAGGCTGTACCAAGTTGTCTGTGGCGAAGTAGAAGACAAGGCCGAAAAAGATGGAGATGGGCAGAGCGGGGAGCGCTTTCTTGAAGATGGCGAGGAGAAGCAGCGTCAGACACAGGCCCTGCGGGAAGAGACAGACGACATGAAACGCTGGAGAAATAGCAAACTGAGCGACACTGTGCACCAAACAAATCAGCACAACAGCCTGTTACACAATGAAGTGGTTCAAATAAAGTGGGGTTAGTGACTCCAGCTTGACAGCAAAGTAAGCAGCTGCGATCACTCACAATGAGGATGGCTACGAAGCAGGCGAGCGTGGTGTTCCAGTCACCGCTGGCTGTGGCTGAGGCCTTTCCCACCAACATGCTGTAGAAAATGAAGTCTCCAAGCCCCAGTTTGACGCCTCCTGAAAACATAGGAGGACACCGCATTCAGGGTGGAGTCAATTCAAACACGAGATGCGCTTCAGGCCAAAGCTGACAGCATTTCTTCTCAACTGTAATTACTGTACAAACAAGAGGTCCGACTTCGTATTTACTGAAGCTTGAAGTTAGAAAGAGAGCGGGCCCCCAAATAGTACAGATGTGAAACCTAGTAATTGAAGTCAATAATCACTTCCTAATCTGTTCTGACTAAAAACAGTCTGGAGCCAAACATGTAGTCACATTCACATGTGCACTAATTTTACAGAAAAAAGGAACACATAAAAAACATTCCTAAAATGTTTTATGTGTTCAGAGAAGCGAGAACGGAAAGTCGATGATTACACGCTGAGAGGAAGAAGCCCGAGAATCTCAGTGTGAGCTGCAGAGCTCAGCTTTATCTTATGGCTAGAAGGTAAATCTAAAAAGAAAACAATGTAGTTTTACTCTTGGATTTAATGGCATAATATATTTTTAATGCAACAATAATATGTGACTACATGACAGAAACACTTTTTGATTAAAAGCATTAAAAACAAAAATATATTAATTGATTGCCAATAATTTAAACATTATGAATAAATTGAATAAATTATCTGCAAAGGCCAGGAGTGGTTACGAAACCTTCACATGCAGTAATAAATCAAATGAATAAAGCTGAAAAACGTAAAACACTCTGATGCTGTCAGCACTTACTCTCTTCATCGTCTTCTTCAACAGGAGGACGAGCAGAGGGCATCTGCTGGATCTCCCGCCTGCTTTGTTCGGTGGACTGAAGTGGTCCCAGCTGGTGCTCTTGCTGGCTGACCCAAGAGGTGGTGAAGCCTCCGTCATCCTGCGATGGACTGGACGGAGCTGGAGACACCACGGCTGCTGAAAAGTGTTATCAGTCAGACTAAACAACGATCGCAATGTTCTGAAAGTAACCATGCAGCCGGCAGCTGAACTCTGCTCAATCACCGACACTTCGACACTCTGCTCACCTCCTTGAGCCTCTTGTTGAGGCGAAGTCGCTTCTGTCGAATTCCTCTTGGGCCTGTCAGTGTCGGCCATGTTGACGAGCCACACCATTGTAGCTGGGGAAGAAGTGAGGCAGTGAAAATAGTTTTCGTTCCAGTAGAGTCAAAGAAGTGAAACACTGAAAACACTGTTTATGTAGATGTCACAGCTGACGTCCTAAAATCTGTTGTTTACATTGCACCAGGTTACTGTAAATCCACGTATACATAAAACTGATGAGTAAAGTGGTTTATCCTCCATCTCTCACTGATTTTGGTAGCATGGCTCACAGACTAAGACTGTTTAGTGTTTCCTGATCATCGTTTTTTCCCCTCTCTGGTGTTTTTGAGTTGGAGTAGAATGATAGTAAAGTGAGAGATAGACAGACACAACACATGATTTTCACAGTACAAACTCATTTGGACCTCTCAGGGTCACTTTGTGTTAGTTCCAGTTTCAATCATTCAATGCTGCAGATTTATATTCAAAAACCAATGGTCATCACTTCGTGTAATGATCCCTCTTTTCATTCAGGACTTCACTCTGCTACTTTCTATGTCTGCAGTCTTTCGTCCTGCACATTCGCTCTTGTCCAAAGCCAATCAGAAAGCCGGTTATGCGTACACACGGAGGAGAAATCAGTGTTCTTTTTAATCCGTTTGTGTGAACACCCCATTGGGAGTTTCAGTGTAAGCACATTTTAGTTCTACACTCAAAACACACATTTTTACTTTTTTCATTGTTTCACTGCTCCACTTCTGTCATGTCATTACCATATGTTTTTAAACAAGTCTTTGTTAGTGTCTAGCTTACAAGAGTAGATGAGAGCTGGGAAGATAGGTTCGTTCCTCTCCTGAGCCGTCTCCACCAGGATCCTCAGAGGCCCTTTGGGACAGAGCACTGCTAACAGATCTGCGACAGAAACCAGATAAGTGATGTTAACCACCAATAGAGTCAAGAAACGTCTTTGTCATTTCACAGTATGCACAGACACACAGTGGACTGAAATATCACTCCTCTGAACCCATGGTGTGAAATAATGCAGGAAATATAAGAGAGGAAATATAAGCCTACAGATAACACATACTTAAAACCATATTATAGCATAATAAGATAAAAACAAAGCAAAAGAAACGGTAGACGTTAGCAGACTAAATCTAAGTAGAATAAAGTGGAAATGCATCGCAGCCATGGCAGCAGCCTGACATAATGTCTGTGATAACAGGAAGCTGGTTTTGGCTTGTGTGTTTTTAGCTTGCACCATCTGAAACTTTCTATCCATTATGTTGGCAAATAACAAAACCAACAGACATTAGACAACATGAAACAGTAAATTTTTACACGTACAGTTTTTACTTACTGGTCCCTGACAGGTAAGAACAAACAAGGTTCATTTTATTGTTTATTTATCAAAACGTCTATGTGGTCGTTACTAAATCTCTCTGAGTTGTTCTACGGTGCTCATTAAAAACAAATACCTAGAATTATCTTCAGTCATCATTTGTCCACTTCTCACTATTTTTGACCAATCGCTAGTCTATTTATAACTGAGAAACTTACAAGAAACTGTCTCAACAGCTATATTTGCTGGCTTTCAACTTGCCCAGACTTCCTTTTCTCGTAGAAATCACTTACGTTGCACATTTCCTTAAAGGTTTTAGGTCTTGAGACACATCCATCCTTGTCGTCGAGCAAACCAATGACGACATCTTTCACTCATTGATGTATATATGAAGACTGCTGAACAAAAATATGCCTCATATATATTCAACTAACATAAATCAAAAAAGGATGATCTGCTAAAACGCTTCCAGTACTGTTGTTCTGTCATGGAACACAACTGCTAGATGAAACCAGATGACTAAATGTGGGTGCACAAAAAGATCTTCAAAGGCTGAGTAAAGACATCGTCTTTCTTCCCTAAAAGCACGCAAAGATTTACCATAGACAGATATGACGGCTAATATGAGCCATGCAGTCCACTCTGGCAGGAACTTAATGAAGACCAGAGCCATGAGGGCGCTGATCATGATGAGGTAGGCCTGCTGGAGCCGCAGAGGTCCTTTCCAGTGAATACACATCATGCCCACCACTCCAAAGTTCCAAATTATTATCGTCAGGGTGAAGTAGTCCATCGCCACATTGTAGGTCTTGAAAACCTCTCTGTTGGACAAAGCAGAGACGTGACCTGGAGAGACTCTCTCAAACATCATAAAGAATGTATGAGAACATATAGAAAGTGTGGAAAATGCAAACACGTGTTGAGGAGTGTGGCTTACTTGAGGTAGATAAAGGAGAAGAAGAACAACAGGAGGAGGGAGGAGATAATGAGCCAGCCTTGGATCACCTGTGAAGACAAAAAGCAGAATCGTGAGGTTAAATATACAACACCTGCAAATACTTGCCTCTAGTGTTTGTTTTTAACTACCAAGACTACCACATGGGTGGGGTTTAGCACAGGGGGCAAAACAGTGAGCACCAGAGAGTTTTGACAAAGTGTAAATCCATTGTCCTGATGCTCTCAGCCCCACCTGTCTGGTGCTCCGGCTGTCTGGTTTAAACAGGAGTTCAGCCCTATGGAGCTCTCTCTGGCTCCAGGGTTACAGAATGTGATCTACTGGCATTTTCTTCATCGCTCTACTAGCTTTTGTTGCATCTGTTTGGACAGAACAAGTGACACACCTCTATCATTTATCTAAACTGTTTTCCATGGCTTGTCAGAACAGGAGAAGCACGAGAGATGTTAAGAAAAATAACAGTGTCTCAGTTTCATTAAAGTTTCTTATTATGTCATGTCAGTGTACCAACATGCATGTACACTGCACTCAAGCCATTTGATCAATTTTAATAGTAGTAGCGTTATCTGTGTTGCGTAAGTTGAACTGTGCCACAGCTACTGTACTCTTGGTTTAGTGGGCAACTGAATCATCATTACAGTCATCAGAATTTGTGCTTTTCCTACTATGACAAGTCAAATGTCTGTTATAGGCTATTTAAGCCTAGTTTAAACAAAAAACAAACAAACACAATTTTAAACACAATTAGTGAAAGGTTATGACGCAGTCTGAGCGTTTACCTTGTAGCAGCGGTACTTGTATAATAGCACCAGCACCAAAGTCATGAAAATGATCACAGTGATCATGATGGTGGCATTCAGGATGGAGTTGAGGGCTCGCTGTCCTATTGTGTCTGTGTCTTCAGGAAACGGCGTGTAGATCCTGAGGGTGAGATTTCAAGGACACATAACACAGAGGAGGACACATCTCAGTCAATCAACAAAGGCCAGAAAATACAATCAATGTATTGGGGAATGGGAAATGTATAAAACTCCACATATCAGAACATTTAAGAGACGCAGTAGTACATTTTCATTTGTGCTCGGAGTCCAGTGCAGATACTGTTTAAATAATCTTATACTTGTAGTTCTGTCTTTGTATGCAAGCTACATATAGGATATAATATACATTACACCATCTCCACCTAGTGGCACTACAACCAAATTACATTTCATTCAATCACCAGAAGAAATGAGCTGTGAATCTTTTCTCCGGTCCCATTCTAGTTCCCAATTTCTCACCATCTGTCTGACAAGGGTGATAACACTCACAGTCTGTGTCCGTCATTCTGGGTGTAGAAGCTGACCGACTTTATGGTTGCCACTACAACCACCATGCAAAGGGTCACGGGAACGAACAGCATGATGACGTGCTTGGCCCCGTATTTCAAGGTCATCTCCTCATCCTCGTCCTCCTCAGTCTCCACCACACGTGGGGGACGAGCGGTGGGAGGCTGTCCGTTCTGCTCTGGCCCAGTACCATTGCCGCCACTTCCGCCACCTCCGCCGCCTCCTCCTTCACCACCCCCACCATCTCCTCCTGAGCCTCCTCTGGGCCGTTCTCTGGTCCCGACAGCCTCCTGTGGGAGCTGGATGGGTTCAGGGGCTGCACTGGTGTTCTGTCATTATGAGAAGAGAATTATTTAGTGTAGAGAAACATCAACTGATAAGCTGAACGATATGGGGTCATTCTGATGAGTTAATGGTATAAGACATACAGTTAGATACAGAGTCTGAAGTAACAGGTCTTGTTTCACTAGCGTTCTTTCTCCTGTCATCCCATGATCTAAACTTTCTGATATACGGGTAAAATGCCACAAATGTGTTATAGAAACAAGTCATTCTCCTAATGTGATCTGGTCTGTTTTAACTATTTTGAGGCATATACCATTCCTTAAAAGACAAATGAATGGAGATGACAGGAAATCAGGGGTGAGAGATAGGCAACATTGTGGAACGCAAGTCTTCGACCAGGTCAATTTAATGCAGTAATTTAAAGCTATAATTTGCATCACAGTATAATTTCTCCTTTGTCTCATTCAGACAGGTACTAAAAAACAAATACCATACTTATGATCCATGAGGGAATATAACTTTGACCTGTGTTCCAGCAGGTGCCCATTACTACTGCAATCTTTATTTATATACTTTAACCTGTTTGAGCTCTAGAACCAAGACACTTCTGACATCAGACACACTGAAATTTACTATAAAAGCAAATAATCCAACTGTAGCTTACGTCTTCTTTATGGCGTAGTACATTTGTCTTTGTTGGCAAAAATGTCTACACAGATCAATTCCCACAAGAAAAACACTGCACTCATTCCAGCTCACTCTGACGATCTGTCGTGTCAGTAAAAAATTAAGGAGAAAGTCAAGGAGACTGTGTGAAGAGAAACTGTCAGGCAGCCAGGCGAGTAAAGACACGCAGCAGCCCAGTTACAAAGCTGTCTCACCAGGTACACAGAAATGAAGACAGGAGGTTCCTCCAGAGACCAGAGATCTGGACACTGAAAGCTGCTGCAGCTCTTTAAACAGGCTACTGTACAAAATTACCTCAGTCTGTGTTTTTTCAGTTATGGGAATAAAACCAATATCAGTACCAAGGAGGTGACACAGACTAAATTCCTGAATTAGTTTATTGTTGCCCCCCCATATACTGCTGCAATTTGTACAACTGCTAGGAGATAGGGAACAGTAAGGGGGACTTTGACTTCTTGAATAGGGAGGACACACCTAAAGTTATAAGAGCAGCACACTTGATTTATGTTCTGAATCCTTCTACCTTAGTGATTTAAAGTCCAAACATCTATCAGAATATAACCATGATTTAATTATTCCATGAAAGGTCATATAATACCAGAGCTATCAGATGGAAACTCTTCCACAGTGTGTGGTGTCATAAAGTGACTAAGAAACAGATGATTTTATCATCACTGACATCACTCAGACACAACTAAAATGTTGGCTAATCATTACCCAATACATTAGCATGGACAGATATAGTGTTAGCGCTACAGTGATACATCCTTTTCTACTCACCATATTGTTGGCTCTGCAGACACTTGTCCTCACATGCAAACCAAATTCTTTTGCCCTGAGGAAAGAGAACAAGAGATGATAATAAACGTATGGCACCAGAAATGTGCACAATATTAGAGAACGCTAATTAAAATGGACTGATCACATCTCATGCAGACGGCAATTCTGTTCTAAACTGCACTGTAAAGATCATTCAAACATTAAAATAACAGGTTTAACCAGTTTAAAAGTCTTAAAAGTAAATAGTCACTTTGTGTTTCAGCAAACAGCAGTGTTTCTTAGCTGAACTTCAGTGGAGAGATGGTAACACAAAGAGAGAATTTTATAGTAGAGAGGCAGTAGCTGTGGTAGGCACTCGCAGCTGAAGACTCATATTACTGTAACCCTTTTTTCTTGGGGGATAAGATTACCCAGTTACTCTGAGCCGTGGGTAATAAACAGGCTAAAGAATTATCTTCTTTAGTCAACACTAACTGAACAGGACCTTCTCTCTGGGTGGACAGCAGACACCCTGCAACTTATGAAATTACAATAAATCATTCAGCTCTTCCACTGGAGCTGCACCAGGAAAAATAATTTCACAAACAGGAGGAATACTTACAATAACTTATAACTTTTTCAGTGTACTGCACATATTGACAAGTGGGAAATGGAGGAAATGTAACTAGTCTCGCAAGTAAGTTTTATAAACTTATACTTTGCTTTAGATAAAATCTTAATCTGTAATATAACTAATATGTATACTGTAAAAGTACAATCTTTTCAGAATCTGTGTAAAATGTAGTGGAGTATAAGCAGAAATTGGCTGGACATGTTAAGAGAAGTAAAGTAATACTTCAAACTTGTACTTATAAGTACAACAACGTTACTTGCATAATTGTAATTACTCCTCCACTGAGAATTTTTTTTGAAGTTGAAATGTTAACCTATCACTTACATTACATGCTGATTTGTTAACTAAGTGACAATATACTACTTAGACGGTCATATAAATATTTGTTCCATAAATATTGACTTTTTGTTTTCTAACATTAACAACTAGCTAACTGCGGGGATGTAACGTTCAAATCACAGATAAAACGACGAACCAATACTTACTCATTAGCTAACTGTTGAGCAGCTGAAGCTTGAATATGACTTCTGACTATCGTTTCTTGGTAATTACTTTAAAAGATGTATTATTTGGCTGTGTCACTGCACTGATTTGTTGCAGCGGTGTTTTATCATTAGCGTGTGGATAAAACGGTGAACGTTAGTTAACGTTAGCCAATAATGTCATGACGGCAGCGAAGGCAGCGGCCGCGCTGGGCGGCTAACGCTACATTACTTACATAGCTCAAATTAAATATGGACTCTAAACGGCAGGTTTGACAAATGGAAAAGTACCTACTATAAAAAGCAGGTGAAATCCTTGATTTTCTGTTCGCAAGTATGTTTTAAACCCGGGCACTTTCTCCTCTTTGTTGTTCCTGTCTTCACACCGAACTTCCGGCCGCTGGTGTAAACTACTTCCTGCTCTCACGGTGCGTTCAGGATCAAACGTTGTTTGTGCTTTTTAGCTTGTTAACGTTAAAACAACACTCGAGTAAAACGTCACTCTGATTCAAAATAAACCAACAAAAGACTAAAACCTGTTGAAACTAGAAACATAAAACATAACCGCTAAAACATAACTATAACCGCATTCATGTTCAAGCTCTGATTTTTAACTCCTATGTGAAAACAACGCGGATTTCTTGGTAAAGACGCCGTCCTGTAAGGAATCAGCAAATAATTTATTAAGCAAGTAGTTTCTTTCAGCACAACAGGGATTATACATCATAAACTAGTTATAAAACCAATAATAAAACGAGACAAATATTGAAAAGTTGATTTTTTAAATTCCCCACAGCAAACAACTTAAGTGGAAATGTTTGCAGTTCTTATATGTAGTGCTACCGTACTTAAGTGCTCGTTTGAAGTTTCTGTAATTTAAGTATTTGCATTGTTACGATGTTACTTCGACTTTTACTACAATTCAAAGGGAAATATTAGATTCACACGACTACGTTTATTTGACATCTTTAGATACTAGTTACATTGCACAATATTATTTTAACACATTAATAATAAACTAATAAATACAATGTATAATAATAGTAATTAATTAAACTGGCAAACATTTTAGATTTCTACAGAAATCTCTTTTGTGGGTGTGGTACACACTGGGACCTTAACGTTCACGTTATCAAAAGCATCAGGTTCAAAAATTGTTTATAATATTTAGTTTTTTTCTTTCTTTCTTACCTCTAGATATAATAATCTAATGCATCCGTGGTGAATACTTAGCAGTGTAATTACGGGTTTTTCATTGTGTTCCCTTTTTTGCCGACATCACATAAACACAACATCTTTGATCAGTTGTTCTTCCGGTGACAGAGGTCGAGCCGTTCAGAAGTAGCGAGCACGGATCCAAGTAACTCGACCGAAACCGACAAAAAACAACTACAATCATGGTTAGTACGTTGTGGTGTAATGTTTACAGAATGTAATCTTTATTTGTACGTTTAAAGTCAAAGCAGTGTGCTAGTTTTAACGTTTTAAATTTGCAGAACAAGTGTTTAATAACGGTACAAGCTAAGCTATCGGCTAACGCTAACGTTAGCATGGACGTGGGGGTAGTTGAGCAGCTGCGACTAAACCACTGTCGCATTTAAGTGAATCATTTAATGACTGATGCAGACAGAATAAAACACATAATTTCAGCTATTTTACGGTTTACCACTTCAGACATTTTCGTATGGCTACATTTGTTACATTTTTTATTAAGTAAAAACAAGTTAACACAGTATTATAAGCGAAAGTTATTTATTCATGAGGCGTATTTCCCGAAAAATGTACTTGAAGTGTTAAAGTTTTAAAAGTAGAGGTACTCAGTGTTTTCTGCGGTCAGGTTGGTATAGATGAGCAAAGAAAAACTGATTTTTAACTGAGCCTTGTAGTCAACTGTTGTTGTTCTGTAGATTAATGCACACTGTACCGTCTAAATGTTTTAGCCCCTAAAAGCAATGTAGTCATGCCTTCAAACCTTACATCATGAAGTGTAAATCTCTAAAACTTAAACTTGTACAGTGTTATGTGTTTAAAGGAGACTTATGTACAGAGGAACTTAAGTTACCATGACTTAAAATGGGTCTGCACATCTATAGATGTCACAATAATGTCTGTTTTTTTTAATTTTTATTTCAGTCCCACACCATCCTGCTAGTGCAGCCCACCAAGAGGCCAGAGGGAAGGACATATGCTGATTATGAATCAGTCAATGAGTGTATGGAAGGTAAGCTGTTGAGGATATTGTTCCACATAATGGATTTAAATAATTCAATCTTATTAGACTGAAGATTGAATCATACATCCTATATACATTATTCTGGGTTAAGGGGAATATTTATTTTCATTTTTGTTTTAGGTAGGCACTGGAAACGGTTGCTTTATAGCTGTAAAACACCTTAACCATGAAAATAAGCAAAAACATGTTACATACATATTAGAATATGCAATTAATATCTGTGGTAGTTATCGTCATTTTACTGAAATATGCCAGATCACATACATTTAAATTGAGAATCTACTCTGATTTTTATTTGATTTGACCAGAATATATTTTACAGTAAATGCATCTGTTTAACAAATTCCTTTAAACAGCAGCAGAGATCAGTGTCCAGTCACTGAGATGTTGTTGTTCTTTTACATTAGATTTCCTTTTTTCTCCAGTTAATCGAAAACATTGGTTTGAGAGTTTTTATGTTGAGGGTGTGATATATTATATTTCCTCTCTCCTGCGCAGGTGTGTGTAAGATGTACGAGGAGCATTTAAAGAGAATGAATCCCAACAGTCCATCAATAACTTATGACATCAGCCAGCTGTTTGACTTCATTGATGACCTGGCTGACCTCAGCTGTTTGGTGTAAGTTTGACAAAGAAACTAGCTTCAAAATAAAACAATACCTGGTGTTTTTACACCACTTTATGATATCACTCGTCTATAAAATGTTGTGTGTCAAGAAGTGGCTATAGTTGCTTTAGATTTAGCTTTATATATATATATATATTTTTGCCAGTATGTCTGCTCTAAATAACCTATAATGACAAAGTGAAAATATATTTTTAGAAATATTCTGTAATAGATTTTTTTTAAATGAAATATCTGGTATACAAAAGCGTTCAGACCATTTGTTGTGGTGTTATTGTGGTCAGGCGAATCCTATTTGCTTTGCTTTACTGTACTGTACAGTGAGATATGCCTATTACTAAAGATACAGACAAGATGGTCTTAGCAGTACTACTTAGCAGTATAACCCTATCCCTAACCCTATTGCTTATGCAAAGCGCCTAGCATAGACTCATGGTACATGCAGTGTAAGAAGGCAGGTAAACATCCACCTGCAGCAAACTGCACTGACTGGCTATACTTAATAAAGGCACACATCTGTGCACCTATATAGGAACATAAACCAACCCATGACATCTCACAAAGAAGATTTTGTGATGAGGCGTAAATCATGGCAGGAGCAACCAAAAATAATAACGGGAAAGAAAGGGCGTGTTCGGTGAGGTCACTGAGACACAGCTTCACGAGTCCTGCAGCTCTTCATCTCTGCCGAAGCCCTCTTGCTGTAAAATAGCAGGAACATAATATAAGTGTCAATTTTGCTACTACAAAATCATGATTTATAATGTGATTTAACATTTAATATAAATACATCCTTGACTTTTAAGAAATGAAAACTGATGAGTTGTGTGTTCATCGGTTTTCGTAGTAACTGCTGTTTCGGGCTCACGGTGGCATGTGCGTCCCACAGTTTACCTGTTTATTTACACCCTCTCTCTGCCAGTGTCTCGAAAGCTGTGAGTGTGATTTCATGTAGAGTTACTCCATAATTTGTGTTGACAGGAAGGAAACTGTTATCAACATGACTTTAATCTCGAAGAATTAGAAAAGGAACTATAAGCTCGTACAAATGCCCGTTTCCCAGAGCCACAGGATAGTATATTTGACAATGGGAGGTTTTCACACATTAACATCAAATGAAAAACAGTTTAGCAGTATATAAATACTTAATGTATCAGGTGACTATGTAAAAATATATATTTTATAAAAGAACCATGTTGATGTGTCATTTAACAAAAACAATCAGCAGGAATCTCAGAGTAGAACAAACACAGGTGTAAATAATAAAGTTTATGTTGGCTGAATTCTGGCTGTTATTGTGCGACCTGAAGTCTTACCGGGAGCATTTCCCACTATGACAAATCAAAATGTCCGCTGTGAGAACAGCCTGTTAGACATTTGCTTTTTCAATGTAAAACAATTTGATTTGACGGTGCGTTTTTAGAAATGAATAACTCACTCTGTCAGGATGTTTGGCTTCCAGCCTTTCTGGCACAGATTCATACCTGTGCATTTTTACCAACTTGGCAGGAGTGCAGAACAAGACCAACAATGCTGCAAACATACTATAAGAGCAGATGGAGCTTACTTTGCCTGAAGCTCTGTCAGTTTAGGGCATTTTTGTTGGTTTAAAGTTTGAGGTTTAAGCCCCTGTGTGTACAACCCCTCTGCTTAAATGCCCTTGAGCAAGACACAGTCCTTCCCAGCTGCTATGATGCTATTCTCTCTCTTGGTAGCTGAACTTTACTTCTGACCTCGGGGAGAGAACAAGCAAGAAGTCTTATCTCTATGCAAAGCGTCTCATTTGATTTGTCTTTATGCAAGTCTTGCACGTTTTGCAGTCAAAGCCACGCGTTCGGTGCAGACGTATGTTTGCTCGTTTTAAATAAACGAGCATCCGGCGTGTCTGAACACACAGAAAAACCCCCTGAATAACTGAATCAAGTTTCTTTTGCTGCCTCAGGTATCGCGCCGACACACAGACGTACCAGCCGTACAACAAGGATTGGATCAAAGAGAAGATCTACGTGCTGCTTCGCCGTCAGGCCCAGCAGGCAGCAAAGTGAAGCCTCTGAGGAGGTGGATGCTTGGGTGGAGGGTGGGGGGATCAATATTATTACTCCTCTGTGTAACTTGTGTTCAAAAGGTTCAGCTTAATCTAGTGTCAGAAGTTTTTCAACTTTTTTTCCCTCATGTAGTGGAGATGTATTTTGTATTTTAATGTCTGGGCTGTTAATAAAGTTTTCTTTTAAATAACGCATCTGTCTGAAATTTGTCTATTTTAACGTTTGTCCTTGTTTTTCATTCTTCCATTGATTGGTTTGTTTTTGTCTGTCCTACATCTGTTTGTCTTTTTATTTTTTCTCTTTTTTAAAACATTTTTATTAGTGGTCTTGTTTCTTTTTGTCGTTTCTTTCGTCTTGTTTTTTTATTTTCTTCCACTCAGAGCTTCCCAACAATGACAGTTTAGCCTTGCTGTTGTATTTTCCCTCTTTTTTTTTTTTTCATCAATAGAAGCTAATAATGTCTCATTGGGTTTTATTTTTAAAACTGTGCCTGGGAAAAGTATTTATGATTTCCTGGACTTTCAGAATAGGTGATGTGGGAGTTGGATAAAAGTGAAATTGTCCTCCTTACATGTGCTTTGTTATAGAAAACCATTAACAAAATAATTCATCTCTTCGTGTTCACTGAGGATGTCAGTTTGTAATTCCATCATTTTCAAATCAATACAAAATATTTTTCCTTTTTTAAACCACCGCCTTGGAAGAAAATTTACAGTTTCTTCAACTTCCACAACAGATGGACCTGTGGAAATATGATTTTTAAAAATACAGTTTATCTTTTCTTCTTTAGTTTGCTTGTTCTTGTCCTTTTATTTATCTGTTTTTTTTTTTGTTCTTTCATTCTTTGCTGGCTGTAGAAAGGTGTTACTGGTTCCTTTGCAGTTTTTGTCTGGAAATATTTATGTAATAAACTGCTGCAGGAAATCATGTTCACTTTTAAAATTAAATAAGACTGAATTTCTGAATCTTTTTTTCCACTTGTCTTCTAGCTTCTGATGACAGTTTGCTGTGTGCCTGCTGTTGTGGATTATGTGCTGAGCTCTCTGCATTTTGTTATTATCTTTACATTTTTCTCTTTAACAGTCAGGATGTGAGTTTCCTTTATAGAAGTTTTTGTCAAAAAATTTAAATTCTCTTCCGTCCTGTTTTCTTTATTTCTTTTCTTTCCTTGCATTCTTTAATTCTCCTCCGTGTTTTTTCCTCTCTACTAGTGTATAAAGTGTTACTAAGGATGACGATCTGCTTCACTTGCACATGGTAATTTCCCCATTTTGGCACCGTGGCCGATACGCGCGTGTTGAAACATTGATTTTTTTTTGTGTTTGTGCATTTGTTTTCTGAACTGTCTTTACAGTTCTCTTCACCTAAGTGAATAAGAACATGGGAATCAATAACCTGGCGATCAAACAGTAGAAGGGGAACCACGCTGCTGCGCGGCTGCAGCCCGGCGGAGCGCAGCAGCCGCTCGGTCTCCTCTCCTGCAGCCGCACTGCTGAAGCTGGATCCTCGCCTCCTGAGTTGTGTGGGTTTCTTTTTTTCCCCTCCACCTTTGTGTTGTGATCGGCTCTCCCAGTCTGTTTCTCACACCCACCACGGTAGCACCCCCCCCCCAACCCTCCACACCCCTCCTCTTCCTACTCCCCACCTTCATCCCACCCTACCCTACCCCATCCACCACCCCCTCCACCACCACCCCCTCTCCTCCTTTTAGCATCTGAAAAGACCACTGAGTGAGAATCGATGGCGCAGAGGCCCGCTTGACAGGACAATAAACCACAAAGAAGGGGTGAGTTTTTTTTCCCTCTTGGTTGTTTTTTTTGAATTGCGGAATTACTCTAATGGCACAACGATAAGGGAATCGCTCGGGGCCGCCTGTGCGGAAACGATATTTAACACAAGGCATCTTTTGTTACCGCGATATGATTTACAGCAGGCGCCAGCTGTCGTGGTCCCACTCAGGGAAGAAAATATATATTTAAAAAAAAAAAAAAAAATCCACAAGCTGCAGCCGGCGGCTCCGCATCCTGCATCGTTCGGGACATTAATTTCACATGAACACACATTCACTTTACGTAAGCTACAGATGCATCACTGTGTCCTGGTCCTGTTATTGCCAGAGAACAGTCCGCACTTGCCGCTGCAGCTTTAGATGAGGGTCGTTTGCCTGGATTTCATTGGGCGCTGCGGTACCTTGAGGGTGTTAATGCGGTTGTCGTGTTGTAAACAGAAATATGTTCGCGGGGTCGGAGAGGGAGGCTTGCCTGGTGTTTTTGAAGGGACCTCCCCGGGAAATTCAGCGCAAGTGAGTAATGTTATAATTGGGTTGCGGTGCGCCGAGCTTTTTTTTTTTTTTTTTTTTTTTTCCAGCCATGAGGAGAGAACAAGTCACATCCAAGGCGCAGGGGGAGCCGTCTATTTACAGCCGAGGCGTTCAGATCTGCCTCTCATGTCTGTGATAGCTACAACAATAGCTTCCATTTTCCTCATCAGCCTCAGGCATAAGCAGCACAGTAAAAATCAGATTCTATTATTGGTGAAGGTTTAGTCCGATCCCCGCAGGTGTTTCCAACAGAACCTCCCGAGCGCTGCCCACAGCTGAGGAGAAACTGATGAATCACATATTGATCTTATGTCTCACCGCTGAGTTGAGAATGTGTTTTTGCCTGCTTGTAACCTCAAGTGACCTGACAGCATGTGGTGGTGTGTTTTGTTACCCCCCCCTCCTCCCCCTCCTTCTCCTCCTCCCCCTCCACATCCAGCCTCTACACCGGCTTCCCGCACCCTGAGGGGACGCAGCGATGCCCCAGCAGAGGGAGGATCCGTCTCCGTCCCGCCGCCTCGGCCTGACATCCCACCGACTCCAGACGCTGAAGCCCGGCCACCGTTTCCCATGAGGCCACCACCAGAACTCAGCTCGACCGCTCTGTATGGGGCCTCTCACTTATGAAGTAGGTTCATCTTGTGTCTCCTTCTGGACGCATGGGGGGCTCAGGTTGTTCACTGGTTTTTCGTTGGCAGTGCGCAATATGATCAGTTTACTAATCTGGTTGTCAAGAAACACACGAGGGGTCATCAGACATTTATAATATCCAATATAATTTATATACCTTAAACATTTCTTTATGTTGAAAGAGTGCAGCTCTGTGAAAAATGAAAAATTAAACTATGTGGAAGAATTCAAATTTATGGTGACAAACTACTGATGTCTACAGCATCCAGTGTTGAAGCAACTTCTCGATGGAGAATCACTGTTAAATCATTAAGCTTTTTTCTGCAAATCCTCCATATAAATACTATTCTAAACCTCATCGTGAAATCAGTATAGCGCATGAAGGAGGGTGACGGCCAGAGTGATGATCCTTTTTGTCCTGGTTATTTGGTTCAGAAGCCATCTGAGGTGTGATATTACCAGGACGGCCCTAGAAGAGAAAACTCAGATGATGAGACATTTCTCAGTTAGACACAGATTTTTTTTTAGATATTTCTCGGTAAATTGTGACTTTAGTATTTTTTTTAAAAAATATTATTCTAAAACTTCTATCTACACAAATGTTATGGACAAAGAACTTCAATCAATAAAGTAGGAATTATTATTAACATGCTGCAGCCATAATAATGAGGTAGTATGATGCATTTCCCTTGCTGATTGTTTCTCCTCATTTAACCTGAGGAATATGAATCTTCACATTATTGCATTTTTCTTCCTTCTTCCCCTCAGTTGACATGGAGGATGAAGATGGGACTTGCCTACTTGATGTTTTGTGGTAAGGTGATCTCATTTTTAGATGGATACGACAGGAATAAACATAAGCCTGCAGTTAAACAAAAATGAGCAATGAAATAAATTGAAAAGATTTGTTGTGAGCGTAATTTAGACTAACGTCTTCTTGAAACGTCGCTTTGCCGTCGTGTTCAGTCGTGCGGTTTCACCAAGTACTGTAGAGATTTAACAGATTTAGTTTGTGGTTATAATCTCCTCCTTTTCGTCAACTTCACAGTGACCCCCAAGCCCTGAATGACTTCCTTCATGGGACCAATGAGGTAACAGAAGAGTCTTAAATGAACAAGCAGGAAATCAATAATTCTGATCATTTTGATACGTTAATATTTCCTGGCACACGGCCGTGTGCGATTTGAGGAGGAGGGCTGACAATGTGAAAGAAGAAGAAGTCGTAATGTAATACTGCTTGTATTTCTCATTATGACTGTTCGAGCCCAACCTGAAATCGACTGATTTTATCCCACCAGCTGCAGACTGAAGACCTGCTCATTAACTCCTCCTCTGGGGAGCCCTCCCTCTTCACAGATGCCCCGGTGAGTGTCTGGATCCACAGCCAGCAGCGTCACAACAACCAGCATTTTCCCCAGGAGAATGGTTGTTTCTGTCTCCTTCTGTGCCTCAAACAGCTCCCTGTTAACTCCTGCTAATCACACAATTGTCCCCTCCTTTTCACTCTGCCTCCTCTTTCTCACTGTCTGTGCTTTTCTTTCTGTCGCCCACTGTTTCTTCCTCCAGAGCCCAGGCTCTCTGCTGGGAGATGGCAGGGATTCCCCAGACACGCCTCCACCCGGGTGTGTGGATTTGTCCTTCTTGGAGGAGGCCCTCCTGTCATCGCCAGAGGGTGGAGAGGACCCGCAGGTGGTGCAGGGGGGGCCACCTGTGGAGGCTGGATGTGAGCCGAAGAATGGAGAAGTGGAGGAGGCGCAGGTGGCATGTGATATCCTCCAGCAGAGCCTCCAGGAGGCTGAGATCACAGAGCAGACCATGGCTCTGGAGGCAGGTTTGACCCAACCAGGGGACTCTCTGTCTCTGTACTCACCTGCCCCTCTTCTCTCTCCACCCACCGTACCATTTGTACCCAAATCCGTGACCTTGCCTATCACCTCAGCGTTGCCCAGAGACACCCAGGCAGCAGTGGAGCCTCCACAGCCATCCCTCTTGGCTGTTGGGCCTGGCTGCCCTTCTCTAAAACCTGCAGCCCCCCCTCGGTTGATGGGGCTCCTTCCTGGAAATGTGTTTCCTGCTCCTTCTCCAGAGACCTCATTCTCTCTAAGTCCTGCCCAGGGCTCCAGTATGATCATCCACAAGGCTGTTCCCAGTGTGACCAGTCGTCCTCTCATCACTCCAACCCTGAGAGCAGCAGCACCAGGAATAGTCCTGCAGAGGGCTCCTCTTCCCATTCAACCCAAGCTCCCCATCAGCATTCAACCCAGACTGGTTCAAATTAGCCCCAAGCCCTCTGGGCAGAAACCCACTCCAGGTCTTACATTTGTCCCTGGGACTGCATCACCAAATATTTTACTGTCACAACCTCCAGGCCAAAAGCCTGCAGCTCTACCGCAGTCCACCCAGCAGCTCCCCAAACCAGTCAGCCTGCAGTTAGTTAACCAGGGTGGCTCGTTTGTGCTCCAGCCTCAGGGACTCTTTCAAGGCCAAAATCAGTTCCTTCTTCCAGGCCAGTGCCCTGTTACAATCTCCCAGCCTGTAAGTGCAGCTCGATCGCTGCTGACACAGACTCACCAAGGCCCGACGGTCCACAGTGTGACTCCTTCTGCCGGGCAGCTCGTAGACGGCTCTCAGATCCTAACTGTGCCCCAAAGACAGCTGAACTTCAGCCCAGTCTTTACTACCCCCACCGGGCAGCTAGCGCTTCGCCAGGCCACTGTGCTTTCAGGACCTTTGCAGCTACAGTCAGCGCCCCCTACTGTCTTCCAAATGCCAGCACAGCTGGCTGGAACCTACACTCCAGGAGGGCAGGGGCAGCGTGCCACCCTGGTCCACAGTCCTGCTCTTGGAAACCACATTACTTTGATCAACAGTTCAGGGGTGCTCCCCCCAGATCTCACTTCCATCTCAATTGTCAATGGGCCTTCAGTGGTTCAGGGGTTGCCTTTTGCCACCCAAGCCCCAGCTCCTCAGACGGGAGTGGCAGAGGCACAGCTGAGCCTCCAGCAGACATCTGTGGTGCTGCTGCCAGAGAGGGCTGTACATGAGGAGAGGACCAGTTCAGAAGAGACTTTCCACCAGTTACAACAGGTGAGCTGCCACATGTGTCTCAAGCAGCTGTGGAGAGAGAGGTGGATGCATAAAACCTTCTCTAATAGCATATTCAATTTATATAGTATATTTTCTGGAAGTTAAAATAAGAAATGAAGAGGTCTGTTTTCTTCTTCTGCTCATGTAGTGAGTGAAAACATTGTGCTCCGTTGAAATGCTTTGATTGACAAACCTCAAAACATTACTGCAGAAATCCTATAAATCTACAACCACCTACAATCTACTGGGAGCTTTCAGTTCAGTTCAGGTGTGTAGCACCAAATCACAACAAAAGTCATCTTAAGGCACTTTACAGTTTAAGGTTTAAGACCTTACACAATGTAGAAACCCAACAGTCCCACTTGAGCGGAACCAGACTCAGGGTGGGCGGCCATCTGCCTCGACTGGTTGGGGTGAGTGGACAGAGGAGAGACAGAAGAACAGTAGGCAGCTCTGCCAACTAGTGATATTAAAAATCTCCCAGTCATTTCATGTGTATATTATTGTATCACTCAAAGTATCTGGGGAAAGCGTTTTTAGATTTGAAACAGATTTACACTCAGCCAGATTTCTTTTACTCTGTTTACTACAAATCAGCAACTTTAAATCACAGATAACAATTTTGTGCTCAAGTGTGTTTTCTTCCCTACTCCAGGCGTAAATTGGTTTCCTCCCATCCTAGTATTGAACAAAAATCTATTAGCAGACACCTGATGCTTTTTGTGTTGTGTGATTCCTCATAGCTTCAATTTCTTGTCAGTAATATTATGATGAAATAATACTGCCCGACTTTTTCAATCAATCTGCTCTTAAGCTGCATAATGATTGTGGTGGATTATGTAAGTTTCCAATGACCAACATTCTTTCTGCATATAAATGAATGTAAACCAGTGGATGTTCAATGAAAACATACAGAGGTTGCAAAACATAGAAACATTAATTGCACGTTTATAAAAAATCCAGAATCTCTGAAAACACAAAAACAAACACAAAACCGTTTTTTCTCACTCTGATTCTCTAGCCCTATGGACATGTTCTCCAGCATGTCTCAGTGCAGCCCACCTCTACAGGTCTGCAGGCCTCTTCTCCTCCTGTAGTCGCAGTCCTGCAGCCTCCTCCTGAACCACCCCTGGCTCCCGATCCAGCTGTGGAGATGCCCAAACTTTTGATGGCACCAGCAGACGTGACCCAAATTGTGGAGGAGGCGTCCCGCTCGATGAGTCAGAACCAGGCCTTTATGCAACATCTGCAACAGGTCAGAGATTCATCAAAGTCATGGAGATTTTTACGCAGAGGTAAAATGTTTAAATGGGATTAATATTAGGGCAGGTTCGTTCAGACTGAAGGCAAGATACATGAAACAAACACAAGATACCTGATGTCAAAATGTGCTAAAACCATCCAAGGAAACTCATAAAAAACAGCTACACCATAACCATTATACCATTATAACAACTTTTAAATACATTTTAAAGAAATTTCCATATGAGATCTGTGTAACTGAACTTGTTCCTGCTTTGTCTTCACAACTTCTACCACAGCAAGCACTTAGTTCTCCTATTACATCTGAATTGTTGGTTGGAGCACTGCCAGTGGTACCGATGGAGTCTCTTGCCTCCCCCGTGACGAGTGAGAGAGAGACCCAACCTCAGACTCAGGCAGTCTCTGGTCAGGACCCCCATTCTGTGATGTCTGACCAGTGTGTTGAGGCTTCTCCACTTCACTCAGACCCCGAGGACACACCACTTCTCTGCTCCTCGCCTCGGATTCAGGACTCTGGCACATCAGCTTCGGCATCTTTCTCCCCTTCAGCTGGACCTCAGATGACTCTACCAGGATCTGAAACTTCACCTTTCATAGCTTCACAGTCCTGCACTGAGCCCCAGGTTCAGTACCAGGTCCCTCATCAGCTCCAGGTTTCACAGGCCTTATTTGCCCAGAACCAGGTGCAGATACAGTCATCTGTTTCACAGCCTTTGCCCCAGATCCAGGCTTCAGTTTCCCAGCTCCAGGTCCAGACGGCTGTTTCCCAGCCTCAGTCCTCTGTCCATTCTTCAGACCACAGCAGCCCCTCCCCTTTACATGTCAGCGTCTCGGTGCCTCGGCAGCAGCCTGATCCCACGGCTGTGCCTGCTGTCTCCAAAGGAGGAGACGACTCCGCTGTCCAACAGCACACACAAAACAGTGAGTTTAACTGCTGCTTGATCCAAGTATGACTGAACACCACTTTAACATTTTCTCATCACTGCTGTTACCTTGTTCTTGGTGATCACGGTCTTCATCATCATCACTGTTATCAGAGCCAACAGCTGCCTTGGCCGTGGAGAGTAAAGCGTTTACTCTCGATGTCCATCCACCCTCTCCTGCAGCCCAGGCTGCCCTGGCTCCCGGTCCCCCAGCGCCCAGAGAGTGTGCCCCCATCCAGATAAGCCAGCAGCCCAGCACCAAGGTGAGAAAAGGCAAAACCCAAATTTTTTTGTCCAATCAAATTAGGAAGTCCTTATTTTTGGAGCATACATTTGAGCATGTATGTAAAGGAGCTTTGTGGGTTTTTCGAAGAAGGTGACTGTTTGTAGGATTTTATTTGACTGACTTGTTGGTGTTCCTGTGAAGCTGGGTATGAAAATCCCATCTCTTATTTTAAGAATTAATTCTGGTTGAGCACATTTCAGACCCTCTGTTTTTTCACTTTGTTTGAGCTCAGTGTAAAAAAGAATAAAAATAAAGTGAAAATTGGGCTTAATTCTTTACTTAGGGATGCAACACAATATTATTGTCATCACTTAACTCACCAGTAATATTCTCAATCAATTGTTGCTTTGGTCTGTAAAAGGTAAAAAAAAATGTAATGTCTTTCACTGAAACATGAACATTTATATCACTATTTATACATTTTGATGATGATTGTTTTAAAACTTAGATTTTTCTTTCCACCTTATAACAGATCGTCTGTCTGTTAATCACAATCATGAATCAGCTCTAATCATATGATTGTATATTCAATTAAATTCAGTATTACATTGACAACAACATATTAATTAACCCATATTAACTCATACAATTTGATCAGCTTATCTTTAGGTTGAACGACATTGGCCCTGGTCTCGACTCAGAGATGGCAGCTTTGAAATGATCATTTTTTAAATGCAGCAAACTTACTATTAATGACTCCAAAATGCGCCCCTGTCTCCCACTTTTGATCTCACCTAAAATGTTATGTGTCTGCCAGCTGGCAGGTTCTCTGGAGCAGCAGAGAGAGGAGAGGCTCACACCAGCAGTGCGCAGGCACAGGTAGGATCCACAGAGCACTCACTCTCTGATCCTCTTCTGTACTGCTCACTTAAACATGGTGCATGTTGTCCTGACGTGAATGTTGAATGTCGTCATGCCTGAAGTGGAAACGAATAAGAAAAACGCACGTTGTTAAAATTGGCTTCACCTTGAGGAGCTGCAACTTTAAAATGCAGCAGTCATTTCAAAGCATCTGTAATAATTAACCAGTAATAGAAAATGTCTAGTAATACACATTCTAATATAGCAATTTTGCATTGTGAGTACTTTCACTGTGGATACTTCAAATGCATTTTGTTTAAAATACTTACTATACTTTCACTTTTTAAAAAAGTTTAATGCTGGACTTTGACTTGTAACAGTTACTTTTAGATTGTAGTATTATTACTTTTACTTATTTAAAAGATCTGAATACTTTTTCCACCAGACAGTTAAGTAAAGATCAATATATCAGTTTCAGTAACAACAGTAGTTGGTGGTATTCAAAACAAACTCCCTGTCTAACATGTGTTAGTGGATCTGATTCTTTAGTAACAATCAGCCAGTTAATAATTAATGCAGCAGCAGTTGGCTGGTTTTACAGACATGGATTAAGTCTGATCCCTCACTTATGTTTTTTAAGTCCGAGTCCTGTAGGACTCATTTTACTGTTACTGCTATTAATCACTGCTCCTTCAACAACTGTCTCTTCTACTGTTGATGTGTCCAGCACCACCAGATAATCAGATGTTTACTTCTTCTAGTACTCCTACACAAACCTGTACCGGTACTAGTAGAAAGAAAGACCCAGGCTGATTATGCTTGTCAGTAAATAGTAACCAGTCAGAACGTCGTGTAATCACGTGGCTCCGTTTACCTTTGGACAAAACTTTCTTCCAATTCCTTTATTTCATTACATTTATTTTTTGTAGTTTATTTCAGATCACATGCTGTTTTTTTTCCCAGAGAACTTGGCAACAATGGCCCATCATCTATTTTTGCACTGGCTGCAAAGCAGGTTAATTTGTCCAACTGCTTTTACTTAGTAATAATAACTTAGATTACAACACTTTGAATATGTTTATAAAGTGATTTTAACATGGTTCAGCCAGGATTTAAACATTTCATGACTGCAATTAAAGAAATGCTAAAAAAAAGTATTACTACTGCCACTAGTAGTACTTACTACCACTACTGTTCCTACTACCATCACTGCCACCACTACTACTAATATTCTACATTTTGCTGCAGCATGTCCTACTCCTCCTACACTAATGTGAACCTACTGATTTGTAGCACGTAACTGTTTTTTTTCATCTGAGGGACACAAACATTTGATTGGATGTAAATTAAGTGTTATTTTTATTTTCACAGTGAAACACTGAAATCAGGCTAAAGTCAAATTAATTTGGTGAGTTTACTTGGCGTGGAGACTGAGATGGATTTAGAAGCCTGATTAAAAATGTAAATGGCCACTTAAAGAGTGCTGTTCTCTGACCACGATAAGTGTTAATCCTATTGACACACGTAATTTAAATACTGATATTATATTTATTACTGAGAACAGTGAGGAACGGAGAGTAGATAAAAAAAAACAGTGTCATGATTTATTACCGTACCGGTTTGAAGTCTCCAGGTTGTTGTCATCACAACTTCACTGTTTTCTTCAGGTTCCAGCAGCAGATTTGTTTGGACCACTTAGCGGTTCAGCGCCCGTTCACTGGCCCGAGCTTTTCCTCGCTGAAGGACGCTGTGAAACGCCTGCTGCCGTACCACACCTGCTCTGGTCACCTGCCCACTCAGGGTGACTTCGATTTAGGTAAGTGAGTGTGCTGCCAGACCGGTGGTGCCCATCCACTGAGAGGCTCTAACACATTTATTCCACAGATGTGCTTTTGATATAAAAACAATGTGACAGTCTTGTAAAGTAAATGTCAAGTCTTCAAGTTTGCAAAAGACATGATGCAGATGGTCTGAGCAAAGACAAACAAACTGCAGCTTGACTGTTTGTCAGATACATGCGACCTCGAGGCGATTATTCTTGTTTGAAAACAGATTTCGAGGATTAATCAGTTATCAAAAAAGGTGCAGATTAATGAACAGCTGTCTGATCTTCAGCTCCTCCCCTGTATTTCAATGGCGTACATTAGAGTGTGATGATTTCATTTGTTCCCAGTTAATGTTATGTAAGCGAGATGATGTTTCTGTTCTCACAGTGGACCAGGAGTTTGACACTGTGTCTGGTTTCCTACTAAAACGCACCAAGGACATGGTCAACAAATACAGGCAGCTACTGGTTAGAGAAACCCAGGTAAGATGGTGCACTGCTCTCTTTTGCAGGTGCTGTGTTTATCTTGCACCTCTTTGAAAATCTAAACTGTGTTGGCATATTAACTAAAGTGTGGAGTAAAGTCAGGATAGATTTTCTCTACAATTCCAAAAATGTTCTGAAAACGTATCTAACAAAGTCAAAGCACTAAAAAGAATAAGAAAATAAAATATTACCAGCAAATGTAACCAAAAATCAAAAACTGAACCTCCACCAAAAACGTTAGGACATGGACAGAGAGAGATATTCAGAAACCTAGTTTTAGGTGATGTCTTGCAGTTTTTCCTCAGAAAATATGACTTTCAATTGAAACAGATTGTTCATCAGCAGACTGAGCTTATGAACTTGTTTCCGCAGCAGGAGAGTCCATCAGCAGAGATGGTGATGCTGGAGCGTCTCTTCCTTCAGGCTGAGCGTTACGCTTTAGCGGAGGACAGACGGAGAGCCCGCAGGGATCCAGGTGAGCATCCGAACAAGGGAAAACAACAGTCATCACTACATTCATTATCACATGGAAGCTCAGTCTGGATGATGCCGTTTTATATTCCAAAACGGAGACAGACAAATGTGGTCAGGGAAAAGTGAATTAGTGACACTGTCTTTTTTTCCCTTATAAACTAATTTAGCGAAGCCTCAGAGCGCAGCACTTAACCTCTATATTTGCTCCAGAGCAGCTCCCAGGTGTGAATGTGTAATTAAGCTGTGTAAATGTGGAGCAGGGTCGTGCTGAGAAAGACTCAGTGTGATGATGAAGAAATTACATGTGCGAGGTTAAGAGCAAATTAAAGCAGGGTTGTTATGTTAATTAAAAAGTTGGAGAAGGAGGCAGGAAGCTTGTGAAGACTGTTAAATGTCAGGCTTGGCTGCAGCTGGACCCCGGGACTCCTGAATAAATAATAATCCAAAAATAGAACAGGTTCACTTATTGTACAAATCTTAAGTGATGTGTGATGCATATACAGTGCACATTAATAACATTAATAATCATTACAAATGTGATTTTCATCCACAGTCTCTAATGTAAAAAAAAGAAGCATAATATGAAAAAGAATAAACAGACAGAAAGAAGTAATAAGTTTATACACATAATAAACCCAAAAGTGGCTTCCCTCCCCTCCCTTCCCCTCATCAAACATATTCTCTATTTTGAGATTTTGATGAGAATTAGAAAGTGTAGTTTCAACCAAATGGAAAAACAACAAAGTTCATGAGGTAAATTCAATTAAATTCAATTCAACTTTATTTATATAGCGCCAATTCACAACACAGGTCATCTCAGGGCACTTTACAGTGTAAGGTTTAACCTTACAAATTATATAATATATACAAATAAATGTAGAAAACCCAACAGTCCCACTTGAGCAAGCACGTAAGGCAACAGTGGAGAGGAAAAATGTAGATGTGAAAGATTCCAAGATAACACACAATAATACAATAACACAACGTAATTTAGGAGGTGAATGAAGGAAACTAGGGACTAGGCCACTCTATAGTTAGTTTTAGTAAACCAGCAGCATCAGATGTAATCACTGTTAATAAATACTCTACATTAGTGAGGTGTGTGGATAATTTAGAGAAACACAGACATTTTTTTTAGCATAAAATTTCTTTGTAAATTTGGGCAATTGAAACATTTTCTTCCAGAGTCATTCATGATGGCCTTGGCTACATCAGCGTCTTCCCCCCATGGTGCCCACTCCTCTGGCAGCCCCTCTTCTCCACCCGCCTGGACCAGACTGTCTGACCGGCCTCCAGGACTGAAGACGTACCGCTCCAGCTCCCGCGGGGGTCTCAGGCTGACCATCAAACAGGAGTCCGGCTCTCGTAAGGTGGTCCACAATTCAGCTTGTGAACCGGGACTTAAGCGGGACCACACGGGGCAGCTGACCAACGGCGGCGGAGCTGTGAGCGAACTACGCTACTCTCAGGCATCCAACGGAGCACCCCGGCATCCTCAGTGTGACGAGGAGATCTCCAATGGAGCACTGCCTGGAAACACTGCAGAGGAAGTCCCACAGACAGCACCCGATTCCAAAATAAAAGCCCCAAATCCTCTTACTATGCCAGAGTCACAAGCTGCTTGCTTTGAGTTGCAGCCCAGAGATGTCAGTGCCCCAAAACTTAAATGTTACAGGCTGGATTCATCGCCTCAGTCAGAGCAGCAGTTCAGCCCGCCGCCTCCGCCCCTCCAAGAGGACAACATGCTCAGTGAACATCTACAGAGTGCCATCGACAGCATCCTGGAGCTCCAGCGCCTGCAGGGCCCCTCTGCAGCCACAACCAGAGCTGCATCTGGCCCTTCACTGGACCAGGCTGTCACCAGCATCCTGGAGGGACACCTCTGAGGTAATGTGGTCTGACAGATGTCCACACAGATCCAAAACATCTGTCTGAGGGTGGGATAAAACAAAAGAAGTGGTACTTGACTTCCTATCTGTTCCCAGAACTACAAGAGTTTCTGGGTTTCAGATTTTACTTTTAATGAACCGATTGTTTAAAAGAAGAGAGGAGGTTAAAAAAAAAAAAAAAAAAAGAGGCACTATAAAGAGATGCATCCCAGACAACAGCACTATCTATAGTCCGATAGATGTTAGATACTTCATTTTGATGTATGTTTGTGGGAAAAAAATCTATTTGAATAGGAGCTATATTGTTTCAGTGGTAGTTAAGTCATTCAGAGGTTTACGACACTGGTGTAACCTTCATCAGCATATAGTATATAAGTAATAGTGAGGATAACGAAAACGTGGAGTAGACTGAGATTATTCAATAGTTTTTTATAAGATTTCTTTCAAAAATGTGAAGTTTCTTTTGCATAGTGCCAAGCTTCCAGGGTATTTATTTTGATAATCTGTGCCAATTGTGTTTTCAGATGAGTTGCATTGAGAAAAGCAGCGAATGTGTGATGAGTGTGAGTGCGTGTCTGTGTGTGTGTCTTCATTTGAACTAATTTGCGTAGGTCTAAAGAGAGAGTGTGAAACCATTGCATCCTGCGACGGGACAGTAAACTAAAATCCCGCAGGCTCCATCATCTCGGCTTAACGAATGAAACTCCAAAGAATTTGTGACTTGCTACATCCTGAATACACCAGCAAACGTCCATGTTGTGTCTCTTTCCATAAACTGGAGTCTGTCCTTGTTGTAGACGAAAGAAGGGGCACAGAAAATACAATTTAGGCGGAGTTGTACTTTTTTTTTTTTTTACCCTTTAGGTTTTGACCCTTGTCGCTCATGCTGGAGTCTGACTGTGAAGTATGTCTAGTTTTAGGTCTGTTTTTAGAGACAGGAATGATTTCCCATACTTTATGTATTAACATGCAAGCAATAATGAGTTAGGGTTGTTAGGAGCAGTGAGGAGAAGGGAGATGTTTGCCTGTTTTGCTTATCGTCATCACTGGATGAAAGCCAAGTTTGTTTTTCAGGAATGAGAGATGCTTCTTTTGTCATCAAAGCCCGTGTAATTTAGATATTGTGTTTATCATGTTTCAAGGGCTTGAGGGTCTCTTAATGACAAATGACCATAAAAACGTCCCGTTTAGGAGAAAAACACCAAAACTGCAGTTGTTTTTCCATGACAGACACTGTACAGAACTTGAGCCTCTCTGCATCATCAAACAGCCTTTGACCAAAAACCAGAGGGATCGTCCACTTCACCTTTTAACATTTTGAGGTTGACTTCTCTTTATTTATTAAATTATTGGTCTGTAGCCTGCTGTATTAAGCTGAAGATTTACTTTCACGCAGCTATTTTGGAGCAATATCATTTTTGCAACATTTTTTTGTTATTGTGACAATCTTGTTGAGTCTGTGAAGATGTGAATTTTGTTCCTATGAAATGTGTGAGAGATCATTTGTATTGGTTGTACGACTCATGAAACGTGCAAAATACTCTTTGTAGATGGAGTTTACCTTGAAGGTCGAAATGTCAAACATGCTAAATATCTTTAATTTTTGTAATAGAAATTGAAAATTGGCTTCAAAATTTAGCTTTTTGAGATAAACTAGGGATGTGAATTGAAAAGGTCTAGAATATGCCTTATTGTTAGTGTACCTTGACGGAAATGGGATCTGCAAAGAAAACATAATGTGATGTTTTGTTCTAATAATGTAACATCTGGCGTTGAAAAATAGGAAAGTAACTTGTCCCTTTGAAAAAAGAAAAACATCCAGCAATTTGGGGTTAAATCAAACAGGCATTCTCATTTTTTCAGTTGCAGTATTTATTTACCTTTTTTTAAATGTGAAATTGTCTTTTGCTGGAATGAGTTATAATATGCAGTAATTTAGTATTGAAACCCTCTGCGGTAGTACAGGTGGACACACAGAGGATTCATGAAGAAATAATTTGGAAAATGTGTTTGCTTTCTGAGAGATTGATACCGCTCTTAGAAATGTATGGTAAACATAAAGCTACAGGTAGCTGCTGTTTATATGGAATAAGAACAGGGGAGACAAATAGCTTGGCTCTGCCCAATGGAAATATAATCCATCTCTACAACTTGGGGAGAAAACTGTTCTGAAACAAAGGCTGAAACCATGAAAACCTATGTTAAAGGAAGTTATGTATTGGGACTATTTGTTTGCTTCCTTAAAGCTGCTATTAAAGCTGCTATTATCTAAATTCTACAAGTAATTTGCCTGCATTCAAAACTTTACCCAAGTAAAAAAAGATTTAGCAAAAAGGCAAAGTTGAAGTATCAAAAGTGAAATGGTCCGTTTAATTCATGTAACATCACTAATGGTGAAGATGGGACTAATTTTAACTACTTTATGTACTACCAGGCTGTTCATCGTTCAGAGCGGAATTTATTAATATTTTTTATTAAGAATCTGCATCTGTGACTTAACTAAAGATAGTAACGCGGTGGTAAAGAGTTAAATATTCCCCCACTGAATTATTCTTAAGCACAATACTTACTTGAGTAAATGTACTTTACTGATTATATGTAACATAAAAAAACAAAACAGTTCAGCACATCATATTTAAAGATATGTTCAGAATTTGTTTCCACCGCCCCTGTTAATACAAAGTGAAATGCTTGCACACTGATGACACACACATGTACACACTCTAGTTTAGCATCTAGTGTTTATGCTAAACTAAACTGGCTGCAGCTTCATTTTCACCGTACAGTGATGAATGGTATCAATCTTCTCGACTCTCTGCAATGAAAACTTTGTGTGTATCCACCCTCAGAGGTTTCGCTATAATGCAGTAAAGATGTCAGTGTCTTTCACACACAGGATTGCACTCCTATCGCCGCTTAACTTCTTAAAGGGGGAATTCCACCAAAATATGCTTAAGTTTTTATTTTAAGTATTTCCCAAAGTTTCTCAAAAATTCTCTTTAAATATTCAAAATAAAATAAATTCTCAAGTCAACTTTGATGGAATCCCCTTAAATGAAGAAGCCTCATGTGCCATTGTTATTGTTGCATTATTGTCTGCAGTGTCAAACACTGCCCATTAGAAATATGCTTGCTTTTGTCAGCATTTTAGGACAAAGGGATTACATCTGTATGTTGAGCCATTTTGGTATTTATTTGTAAATGTGTGCTATTTCATTTTTCTGACTGAACTGTGAAACCAGGGGAGCTCATAACTTACACTAATTCAACTTCAGATACAAAACATTTGACTGGTAGATTGTTCTGATGCCAAAATCAAGAGGCCTTAATTCAGCAAAACTAGATTGTAAAAAAATTTAATAAAATGTCATTCCTGACAAAAAAAATCCAACTAAAGACTCCTTTGACCTGAAAGTCATGAGTGATTCATATATAAAATGTTAAGAAAACCACTTTTGTACTCATTTTTACAGACTATTTATTAAACTGTGATTTTGTAAGAAATAAAACCGTGAATGTGGTTGTGTTTTTTTTTGTTTGTTTGTTTTTTAAAGGGCTGTATGTAAAGAAGTTCACAAACTAAACAAGATTAATACAAACATGACTTTTATTTTCTTTTAATTCATTCACAATTTAGGAAAACTGCTTCAGAGCTATTGTCACGAAAATACACAAAGACAAAAGCAGAGGGTTTACTTTTAAGCAACTTTTCTTAATCATATCAGAGTTGGCATCTTTTCTTCACTGTGCAGTTTGGATTGTGTAAAACGACGTCATTATGTAACTGCTGTAAATTGAAATGATGTTGTATCCTGATGCTTTGACGAGTCTCCGGTCAGGTTTGGGGATTAAGAGGCACATTAAAACATGAGCCATGGAGATGTCCCAACCATGAGGAGAATCAGAAGCAGAACACAAACATCAGGAGGTTAAATGATCAACTAAACAAGCCAACGTAATCCTGCTTTAAATCATCTCTCCCTGCAGGAACAACAGGTTTACTTTGAAACCTCCTTTATGAGGGACAAAACAGCTTCAGAGGAAATCCTTCATCTACTGACTTAAAACAGACAATAGATTGAAAACGGAAGCAGGGGGAGCACCAAATAATTTAAGGTCATATTAAAATGACCCTCTATGCAAAGCAATTCTATTAGTTTCAGAATGATCAAGCTGCAAACCTGCTGGGGGGGACTGGGGGTTATATTTAAGGGCAAATTAAGAGCAGGCTGCAGTTTTTCTGAAATTGGTTCTTATATTTCATTTTCTTAACTCTTTTCATAAATAATTATACATAATTCTTAATAAAAGGAGTGTCCATGTGCAATTACATGACATCCACCATGGCGTTGCAAAGTCAGTGTTTTTAGTTTCAAATGAGTCTCTGCTCAAGTTCATTCAGAGTCCAGGTGACAATCTAGCAGCATCTCACTGGCACTCAGGTTCACCGTGTGATCAAAAATAAAGTGAAAGATCATCCTCCATCCCTCACGCATCGAGTATTCACTCACACACTCATCATAGCCTCATTAACAGCAGAGTGGGAACTTGACAGCCGCCACACGCTGGTAACATTTTGGTCCCGGCTGGTGGATCAGTGCATTCATCCGCTCACTCTAAAGCAATCTGGCTTGTTCAAATGACGCAGTGGCTTTTGAAGATTCAAATCAATCCGGCACTTTGACCACTAAATGAGAAAATATTGGTTCCTGACCTGGTCTGTGGCTGCTCTGCAGGGTCTGACAGTCAGTTGAGTTTGATGGGCAGGTCCTCTCCGTATTTGCGGAGGAATTTGCTGTGGTTGTGGTTGACAGACCAGAGAGGAGGGAGGTGTCGTGGCTGCATGGTGGTGAGGAAGTGCTGCCTCCAGCGACGCTCTAGGTCCATCAGGCCTTGGAGGCCGTGCTCAGCATAAGCTTGCACCACCTTCAGGCCGTGAGGCACATACGCCTCGTTAAAAATCCTTCAGAGGAGAGAATAGCAGTCAGATGACAAAGACAGTTTATGTACAGTGAAACAGCCTGAAAATGTAATCAATTAAGCTTTAATAGATGAGCATGAAATTTCTTCAGCACACAGTGGCTTCAGAAAGCGTCTAGGTGTTTTCACTTTTTAGACGACGCATGGCAGATTCAGTTTCAAAAGGAAAAAATGTTCATGACTGCATGCAGCAACAGAGCTTATGGACAATTCAAATTTGAGTTTTACACCCATGTTTGTACTGGACCACACTGTTTGACAATAAAATGGTGTCTCAAAAATATTCATCAAGTTCCATCCTTGCAGTATTTTGATGAATAGTGGTTCACAGGTATGATCAACAAACTGCATCAAAATAATTCAACTCTTAACTTGTTTTGTATAAGTTTAAACCTGTATCCAGAGTCAAAACCCACCTCGTCTCCAAACCAGCAGCCTGCTGCAGGACTTCGTCCGTCAACTTCTCCTCCTCATTCACGCAAAGGAAGTTCTTTATCAGAACCTGCAGCTCCTCCCGCCGCAGCTCTGGCAGGCTGTCACCAGCTGTGAGCAGAGCCCGAGCTGCTGAACGCACCCGCCGTCGGTCTGAATCTTCCAGCAGGCGAACTCCCTCCTCGCAGCCCTGTGGGGCGGCGAACTCTTCAGCCAGCTGCTGCTTCAGGAAGCCGTCGTGCACGTTGGAGGCAGCGTGGCAGCTGGTGCAGAGCAGCAGGATGTCGTGGGAGTTGTGGTCCTTCATCTCTGTGGGAAAATGCCGTCTGTACTCATGCGGCACAATGTTTTTCCTGTGGGACCAGAATAAATAAGTTATTCAGATGTGACATGTAATTACACACAACTCCGTAATGAGACGCACACCTCAGAACAACACACAGAAACAGATTTCCCTAACCAGACCAATTTCAGAAAATAACTCAATTACAGATGCATGATAAGTATGAAGTGCAACATGTCAAACCTGATGTAGGAATCTGCTTTGCCACAGACTACACAGAGATTCTCTTTGGCAGTGAGATAGTAGTCCTGCTGGGAGTCAGGACGTCCCGACGGCTCAAACAGCAGCCTCACTACAAAAGGATCTTCACTCTGGAGCACTGGGTCAGAAACAACGATAATGTGGCGTCATTAGATTTGTAGATTTCAGTCTTCACCAGATGTGCTTGAGCTATGTAAAATAAAAATTTACATTACATCAGATAAGAGATGAAGAATCGTTTATCTGATCTGAATGAATCTGCTGAAAAAAAATGTAGCTGCTGACATGCTGCTTTCAATATGTAGATATAACATTATTATCCAGTGTACCTCCTATTCCTTTATCTAGGTACCATTTGGCTTTCTTCTTGTCGCAGGTACAGAGAGGCTGGCCATCCGGAGCATGGAGGAAACAGTTATCATAGAGAGGAGACTTCCTGTAATGATCAGATGGAAATGTTTCAAGTCTTTCGTAGTTATCTTCAGTTTTTAACTGTAACAAATCTTTATACATTTAGTAATTTTAAAACCATTTTATAGCAGAGTAAAACAGGAGTGAAGAACTAGAATCTATAATTTTAATTTTACTTCCCACTGTATGCTCCAAACTCATGTAGCACAGTGGTTTTATATAGATTTTTATCAACAATGAATAAAGACTGAATTTTAGATGCAAACTGTTTCTTGGTTTTTGATGGCGTGTCATCTATTCTCACCTTGCAGAATAGCCCACACCCAGTGGTTTCCTCTTGTTATTCTTTCGAGGGTCTGGGACTTGCTGATCTCCAGACTCTGGGCTCTCAGAAGTGAGCAGTTTCCGCGTCCTCCGCCTCCTCTCTCCATCAGCGGCTCTGTCTTCTCCATCTCCTCTGCCCCTGAAAGGCACATCCACCAGGCCCTGGCAGCAGGCAGCCAACTCAGCATAGGAGCTCCCACTGGAAGAGGCGGGTCTGGCTTCAGAGCCAAAGCCGAGGAGATGAAGGAAGAGGGCGATGGAAACTTGTGCATCTCTGGCAGCGTAAATCATCTACAGGAAGCAGACAGGACAGGTTTAAAGGAGAAGTAAATATGTTTCCCCCGCTCACATTCTGATATTTTTCTTTTAAAGGTTTCCTCAGTGTTTATAAAACAGGATGTTTGAAGTGATGCGTTCTAATACGCTTCGGTTTTTCTCTTTCTCTCTCTACAACTTGACAAACTAATCAAGTAATTCGGACCAGAGCAAAACAAATTAAGGTGTGAAAACACTTAAGATTCCACAAGTACAGTATCACTTCCCCCCACCCACCCGCCACCCCCAACTGTGTCATTTTCTGCTCACTGTTATGCAGCTCATGTGAAGGATTTAAGCGCTGTGATTTTTTAAAGAAATGCACCATATGTATTTGTGGAAGTAGTTCTGAAAAATGACAAAAACATATGAATGAGCACTGAAACACAATGAAATCGCCACCTGCTCAGTTGTCAGTTCATCTGCCTCCCAGTCACTGCAGCGCAGCTCCAGGGATTTGTCCAGACACACATTCAGCAGATCTGCCGCCAGCGACTTCAGACTGAGGCCATTATTCACTTTGGCTTGTCTGACAATCAACAGAGAATTGAAACTAATCACTGTGCAAATTTTATAATAAATTTTCTTAAAAGAGAGACAAGCATAGGGTTAGTGACAAATATACCTCTGTCGTAAAGCAAGGTAACGCAGGTCGACGGTACAAGTCAGCGATAGACCGTAGTCTCGTGTCAGACGCTTCCCATCTTCATAGCAGCCAACACCAACTTTCAAAATGTGGGGGTCTCGGAGGACTTCAATTAAGCTGAGTGGTAACGGCTGCTGCCCGTTCCGAAACGCCAGCAGCTTCACCAAGACACACAGACCTGAGTAAGAGGCCATCTGTAACAGGGAGACCACAGAGGCTCGACCCTTCACTGACACCTGCAAGAGCAAACAGCAGCCAGGTGAGACAAGGACATGAGAAATTTAAAATACAGGAGGAGTTTTTAAGGAAAAGTCCACCCTTCTGAGGCATGGATGAAACGCCTGTCTGTAGTCTTTGTAGAATGTGTTGAATTCACTTTTTGCTGAATAGCTGTTGAGGCACTGGTAGAACTCCTCTTCCATTTAAGCAATATTATTAATAGACAGTTTAAAACGTGACATAATTCAATTAATATTTGGCTCAATTGAATTAATTAGATTAATCTGTTGGTTCATTTTGATGAAATCTTTTAAATTTAGGTTACTGAATTCAAAATCCCATCAGGACTTTCCAAAAATGTTAAACTTTTGACTGCAACTAAATCATTTTCATTATTTCTGAATCCACCAATTATTCCCCTAATTGTCTATCAAGTAAAAGTGTCTGTTTGTATTATCATATGAAGAGAAACCGGAGAATGTTAAGTGCCTTTGCTGATAAATAGGTGGATTTTTCCTCTCTGTATATTAAAACATGGAAAAGGTATTTCTTACGCCTTTGGTCTTTACCCATTCACAGTCAAGCCCCAACACAGGGAAGACCGACAGCTCCTTTTGCAGCAGCGGCCACAGCTGCTGCCACTCTTGTTCAGAGCTCACCATCACTGGTTTCACCCCCAGCAGCTGTTCAGAAGAAGGTAGCTTTACAACAGGGAGTAGTTTTGTGGTCTGACACTCAACAGCCTTGAATTCCTTCTCTACGAGATGTGGAGGTTGGATGTACGTCAACTCCTTTTCCACAGGACGCGGAGCCTCCACAGGATCAGCCACCTTCTGGATGGAAGGCAGCTTCTTCCTTCTTGTTCTGTAAACTTGCCATAGAAGCAACCCCCCTAAGGTCGCCCCTAGTACTGTGGTTATAACAGCAGTTAAATGCCCTTGATGAGACATTGTTGTCTTGTGGTTATCTTAAATCAGGCTGAAAAGTGCAAACCTAGAGTAAAAAAAACAGCACATTTTGTCTTTAATGAACAGATGAGCATGCCTGAAAATGCTTCTTAAATAAAACAAGAGATGTTTTACCTAATGTTGTTTCAGTGCAACCCCATGTAAACGTTTCTGTGACCTGGACAGGCAGAGCATCTCTCTGGAACAAAACAGAAAAGACGTGTCTTTTAAAGCAAAAATGCCACAATTGCCTAGCTTAGACTCTCCAATCCTACCACCGTTATTAGTCTGTGAAGATTATCAGTCGTCCAGGTAAAGTTGTCTGAAAATAGAGTCATGGCAACTGGACAATTTTCAGATACCACTGTTATTGTTTTCTGTTCTATCTCAAGTTATTTTTTATGACGGATTTGGGAGTTTATTCATTTTAAAAGGCTCAAAAGACTAACTGGCAAACTATTGACAGATTAATCAATAAAAAAGGGGGCAGTATTTAATATGGATTGACATAACTGAGAACATTATAATCTACAGTTGATCAAGTATAAATAATTCTGCAAAGGTGCAAAATACTAAGTGGAAAGCCTTGGCTCTGGTGGAAAAATCTTTTAGTGGACAGCAGTCTGATTTGGCTTAAAGGCAACTGCCTTTGTTGTAAACTAGATGAATATTATCAAATACGGGGGTGTTACTGTAATAATACTATTGGCAAATGTGTGCAGAGAGTTCTGAGAACGTAACTTCAATATTTCACCCGTCTGTACATACAGTCACACTTCACCTGATATTATACAGCTTCCAAAATCATACTGAGATACTGACAAACAGCTGAAGTGCCACACTTAACAGAGTAGGTAGACGCCGTGGTAGTGAATTCATTTAAATATCCAGACTGAAACGTCTGGGTGATGACTTTTTAAAAAAGTACCAATATACAGGATGTTAAAATCTTTTCAGAGGCACAACTAAGTCTATGGACACAGAGACTATCTAGCTAGCTAATGTTGGTCTCAACAGTAACAACGTAAAAACAGGACTTTAGTTATGTTAATTGAAAAGAAATATCGACTGAGGCTTAACGTTAGAGTTCATGCAAAGCAACAAACTCTTCATCTCTATCATTTACCCGTTAAAGAAAACGTAGAGCTTTAACGTTAGACCAGCACCTAGCTAGTTAGCAGAAGTTGTACAAACTGCTAACACTGAGCGCTACTAAACATTCGTTTCCCAACAGCGCTAACGACGACAAACAGACTTTTTAAAGATTTCCTTCAAATAGAATTCGTCTAAAAGAACAACTGTCCATCGTTAGTTTCTGGTCAGGCTTGTGGTTAACTAGTTTTTCACGACGTTAGCAGCTATAGCTAGCGACTAACTAAACAGCTAGCTAAGTAGTTGCTCGGCTGGTTGTGGAGACCGGTATTGTGTCGCTGTCCACTCACTGTTTACTTATCCCTACTAATCTAAATGTTAAGTGAGATGCTTCACTTGACCCCCAAGCAATTACATATCTGCTACACCTAATCATAAACCCAACATAAGCACCAACTCCAACCACGGAGGGAGCGCTGCAGCCTTCCGCAGATTTTACTGGATAAGTGACTGCATAACAGTAAAGCAGCGCTTTCGTGCACTAGTAGGTGCTTTTTGAATCTTACCTTTACGTTATTAACCAACACAACGCCAGTTGCATACACATGTACACTTGTCTTTGCTGAAGTAATCCATATTTTCCGGCCTGTATTTATAACGACGCTGCTGCACCGGGACGCTGTCTGCAGCCAGCGCCGCCTGGTGGAAGGATGGACCAACACCACTGCACGTCCACACAAACTGTAATAACTACAGATTGTATTTTACAATATTGTAATCATTCTATAATTTAACTGCACCCTACAGGTTTCGGTGATGTTTATTTTTAATACAATGTTTCTCAATGTTGGCAAACAGCCTAATGGTGTAAAAAGTAAAAAAAAAAAAAAAAAAGAAGAAATCTTGGGATTGTTTAGTCTATGACATTCTAAAATGTCACTTGCCATTTAAATACTTGCCAGTATTTACTTAATATTTTTAACAGCCAAGTAAACAACTCATTTCAGTTCTAGCTTGTATCACAACACATTTCACTACACGTATGCACACAAAACATCAGTATTCACTGAAGACCAGACCATATTTCCTCTACCACCATCAATTTATTCAATCTTTCAGCTTCAGTATGTCTCCAAAGAAGTGGCAATAAAGAAATGAAATAATTACAAAATGGAAAAATAGATCAGAGAATAGATTATATTCACAGGTTTGATTTAAAAAAATAAAAACACGACAGAGAGAAATCAGACAGTGAGAGATGAAACCATTTTATCTCCCTGTAGTTTTCTGCTGAACGTCAAAACCGCGGCAGGCTAACGGAGGTCAGGGCGGGTCAGCATGCAGCATCTCAGTTACTGCAGCACCACAACTGACTAACCCATGTTGATCAAGGTCATCTGTGAGGTCAAATCATCTATTTTAGTGCTTGTGCAAAATAAAAATTTAGAAATCGATTAATTATAAAAAAAAGATATACAGGAGATGACACATCCTATTGTGTTAAATAAAAAAACAGAATTAATACCACTCAAAAAAATGACAATGAAGACAGAAGAAGTAAAACCTTAAGTACTGATGTGTACTAAACTAGTAAAAACTGAGCACAGGTAATTGAGGCAACCATTTGGGCACCACCACCATTGCTAGGTCCACATTGATTGTTGCTGCAATGATAACCCTATTTACAGTGAGATGTTTTGCATCCAATCATAGAATGCAATAGACAAATAAAAAATAAATGAAAAAAAAACACACACAAAGGTAAAGCAGCTGTCCCTTCACAAAAACTCTTTACATCACATTAAAAATTAGCACTGCTGTGAGCTGTGTGTACAGTAAAGATTCTTTATATATATATATATATATATATTTTTTTTTATGTATAATATATACGGTCATTTCATGTATATGAACATAAAGTTGTCTCATTTTAGCTAGCCTGTGCCTTTGGCAAGATTACTTACAACACTTCTGTTAAATTCCAAAGCTATTTAAAATATACTTAATGCATAAAAATAAAGATTTTGGCATCATCTCGCTCTGTTTTTCTGATTGGGAAATTATTAATGACAACTTCTCTTCTGGAAGCTGAGTTCTCTCAGTGCTGCAGTTCCTCTGCCAGGTGAGGGAGGTCTCGTCATGTCACGTCATGTCAACAGGGGGCGCTAAGAGCTGAGGGTGGGAGCCACCACAACTGGGTGAGTGGCACAGGGGTGACAGAGGGCTGGGTGTGGCTCGGCACAGTTTTTCCACAGGGTTATGATGACCTTGCGCTCCACAATACAAACAAAACAATACAGACAATGCTAATGAAATGCCTGGGGAGCTTCACCCTTGTGAACAGCAACCTGTTTTGTTTTTTCTCCCCTCACCGCCACACAGAGTTCTCCCTCTCTCCCTGTTGACTATCCCACTGCTCTCAACTATCTCCCAATTCCTTTCCGCCCTGCTGACCTTGTCCACTTAGACTGAGATGAAGAGAGGCAGGAGGAGATTCCCCTCTCTTCTGTAGTCAATTATCCGCCTGCTCAATCAACTCAATATTGTCCGGTACTTTCTTATTTCAAACACTGTCCTCAGAGCTGTATCTCAAAGGTCTTGTGCAGCTCAGTAGAGAAAGGATTTGTAGGGGAAGGTGTTGTACGCTGATGTGAGCGGCTCTCCAAAGCCGCCCACTGGGCCTCAAAGGCATCTTCCTGTTGCTGTTGGGGTGGCTGTGTGGCTGGGGAGGATGTAGCGAGCTGGGATGGAGCGGCCCAGTCTGCCCCATTAAAGGTCACGCTACCATTGGAAGGATGGAGGAGAGCTGGGTTCACAGCAGTGGGATGTGAGGGTTTCATGAATGGGCTGATGTTGGCCACAGCCTGGGCATCGTGCTGGGGTGTTGTAGAGGCAGGGACAGGGAACGACTGGGGTTGCGTGGCTGAACCAAACACATTAGCCACCATCTGGGAAGGAGTGATACCCACCACAGGTACACTGGGCTGAGGGAACGGCAACCCGTTGGCCACTGGGTAGGAGGCTGGAGCCTGAGCATGGAAGGTGGGCTGGCGAGGGGGCAATATGGGCACAGTGGGGGGCAAAGAGGGCATGAAGGCCACTGGGGCAACGGAGGGAACAGATGCCACAGGTATCGGCACAGGGGCAGGAAAGGGCTGAGTGGGAAGCGTAGCTGCTGCCATGATTGGATTAGGCTGTGGGGCTCGGACAGACTTGGAAACTTCTTCTAACCACCGGTCTGCTTCTGATGGTGTGCGCTTGTGAGCGGACATGGATGGGGAGGACGTTGGGGCAACTACTATCACTGGGGTAGGTGATGACCAGTCACTCCCTGTTGTCAGAAAGTACACAGAGAAGGAAAAATAAGTTACATGGAGGTAAAAGACACTGTGCTACTGATAAAGTCTGTAGTTGTAAAAAGTGGCCAAATGAGCAGAGAGAGCATTTAGAACTAACTGTTTTCAATTTACACATCGAACATGTAAGCACAGACATATCACTGAATTACTCTGATGCTGAAGAGGTCTTAAAACATGCAGATTCTCTAGAGAGTTCTGGATTTAGGAGGATAATATTGTTATGTCTTTTATAAGCAAATTGGTCACAATGGATATTGTTGGATTCCAGGAAGAAGGACTAATTTACACCAAAATTTAAGCAATCGGACACTAAGGGTTTACTTTAATTACCTAAATAAGTTGTGTCACAGCCACTGTTGCAGCTCCAACTACTACCTGTGTCGATAACCAGGCTTAATTAACAAACACTGACAATAAGCATCTGTCGCTTTCACCTAATGCATTATTGTCTCCCTCTTAAGTGATTCTGTTGTTTAACACAGAATAAAAAAAAACCTTTTCTGGGTGGTACCAGTCCGCTATGATAAGAGGAACTTTATCTTTGCTCAGTAAGGAGGCCCACTGTACTGTCCGCATCACATATTTCTCCTTTCCGTATCTCAGTGCAAAGCTTCCAATTCAACACAGCTGAAGAGCTCCTTACCTGGCTGTGCTGAGGCCGGCGCCCCTGCCGGGGTCTTAGCCCAGGGGTTTGTTTCTCGGGCAGGTAGAGCGGGGGGCAGGACTGGGGGGTTAGCAGAAGCAGCAACAGAGAGGACAGGAGTGGTGCCATTCACTACAGCAGATAATGAAGTCAAAAGTTAATACAAGCAAGCTTATGTGTCGGGTGATGTGGACTGAGCTTCAGTCACATATGCAAAATGTTGCAGTGCTGTTAATTAGCAGTCTCAACATGCATTAATCAAAAAAAGTAAAAAAGTACTAGGACAAACTGCAGGCGCACACTGTCTTTTGGCATATTTTAACTTGCAACCAACACAAGCATCAAGTCACTGCAAGAACTGAACTGACAGGAAGTTCAGCTGAAATATGGGTTATGAATAAGACTAGTGCCAAAAACATTTGGCCACAAATAGTGTTTGCCAGTCATCTGCAGACAACAACCAGTCTATTAAAGTGTGCTTCCTCATTTCACTACTGACTGTGGCAGTTTGCATGGCAATCGCAGAATGGATGGTAAGCTGATTACATTTATAGTCTATAAAGTTTTATTTAATAACCGCAAACAGCAAAAAGAAACAGCTGCTGTTTGGGTTGGTTTTCCAATTAGTGCTGCATGAAAACCACTTCCTGACCATATCAAAGCAACGATAATATGTAAAGTCTATAAAACTCACACCACAACAAAGGCTCAAACAGAGCCTGTATGAGAACACAGAAACCCATCCAGTGAGTTGTTGATTCCCAGTAAAACATGTTGAGGGCTGTAAAAGAACTTTTTACCTGGTGCTACTGGAGACTGTGGGGATGACACTGGCTTAGGCATCGGGGCTGAGGAGAAGGGGTCCTCTGGGGGTGCACTGAATGCTGTGGTGATCTGAGTGCATAACGAACTGATGCTGTCGCTTTCTCCTTCTACCTCGGCGACTGGATGTGGAACACCACAGAAAAATTAATAGAACTACCACAATCAATGTGACTAATGGTTGAATCCTGGAAAATAACAGCGAGTTGTATTTTAAGCTCAGCTAAACTGTGCAGAATATCAGAGGAGATCAGGGACAGCTGGTCAGGATGCCAGACTCACCTGTGTTTTTGATGGGGAAGTCAGACTTGCGCTGCATGGTAGAAGGCAGCTCATTCATGCGTAGTGACAGCTGTCGTTTGAAGGGAGACGTCTTTTGACTGAGTGCCGGAAAGCCTCTAAAGGAGCCCTGTCTGGCGAGAGCCTCGGCCGGTGCATGTCTGCGAGGTATCGCCTGATGTCCTAGGGTGGTCACAGAGAGAGGCGGGGAGGATGAGGGGGATGGGGAGCCTCCTGTCTGTTGTGCTAACGAGTTTGTCCCACTGGCAGCAGAGTTCCCAGCAACTTTCACATCTGTCTCTGCTGTAAGAGAGGGGCACAAGTCAGACAATAATACTTCAGATGCCAAGTAAACTCTACTGGAAGATTTTTCATAAGTAATGTTCTTTGAATTTCATCAAACATTTTAAATGATCTCAAATGGTTTTTCAATGCAACAAATGTATAGGTAGCTATTTTTAGGTGCAGACTTCTATTTTCATCAGACATAAAGCTGAATAAATATGGCAATAACATTAGCTGGAAGTAGGAGTATAAGTAGAAAATCCTTCCTAGAGGTAGGACTGTCTGACCCACTTTCAAGGTCAAAGAATAACACAACAAATACAAACGTTTTTTAGCATCCTGTAGCTGCCTCATGACTTCCTCCCGCTCTGCCGCTTCGGTTGCTGTAGTAACACGAAATGAGCCCTCGCGAGTGAAAGTGGTTCTGTTGGCGTCAAAGGTTGCCGTGACCCCACACTCTTTCTCCCGTTTCTGTTTTCGCTCCAGACAGGCGGCGAATGCACAACCCACAGCATGACTTAGACGCTCTCCCTGAAAAGAGACAATGGAGTTGCGACTAACAATCGTTCCCTTATTGATTAATGTTAATTTCTAATGCCTTGATGAACATTTCAATTCTAAAAATGCCAAAAACTTGATTATTTTGATAGACTATGTATAATATATGACACGTTTCCTTAAATTTGAAAAGATAAAAACAGAAACCATTTTGTGATTTTACATACTTTCATGGTGAAAGAAAAACAGTGATTCTTACCCTAAACTGGCATTTGCGACAGAAGAATGTAGAGGGTAAGCTTTAGGCTTAGTGAGATTGCAATCTGATTATGCTTTATTTGGTTTATTTTATTGGAAAGAAGTTGTTCATTTATTTAAATGCATGTGTTGCTGTTACAACTACATCAACTATGCTACCTGTCTAGTTAGTTTATTTATTACATTTATTTATCATCCAACCCTTAGTGATGATGCTGCACAGCGATATCTTACTGAGTCTTTGATGGCCATAAAACAGTGGCAGATCCAGCGTCGTGTGGTACCGTCCCTGCAGATGTAAGAAAATGCCCTCTCAAAGTTTCTGTCTGGAGCACAGAATGAGACCTTCTCTATTGTCTGGTCCAGAATCAGGTCCTACAAACAAAACAAAACAAAAAAAACCCTCTTTATCACAAGCTAAAAGACTAAGATCAGGGTTAAGTGACTCTCACTCAAGTCAATTCAAAATGTGGGCTGAATGACTGTAAAGTGAACAGTACTTCACTGACAAGGTCTGAATACAAGGGTTCTCAAACAAGACTGGAGTGAACTACAGTCACAAGAAAATGTAATGGCACCGTTTTCCTGCTTTTCTGCATAAAATGGTCACAAATGTGATCTGATCATCACCAGAGTCACAAATATGAACAAACACAATATTTCTAATGTTACAAAACACAAATAGTCATGATATTTTATGTCCTTACTGAACACACCCGTTAAACATACAGAGTGATGGTGGAAAACAATAATGGAAACAGTGTTTTAATAACAGCTTGAACCACCATCAGCAGGAATAACGTCAAGCAAGCATATAAACAGAAATTAACCCAGTTCGAGCTTGTTGCTGAGCAGAAGACACACCTCAGACAAACTGATCATTTTAACTACACTTTAAACTGCACCCACAGTCTAACATTTTGTAAAACAATTTGTGGCTGCCCATCCATGTCAGTAACTTTAACTGATGATTTATAATAAATACCAACACGTAAAAAAAAAACAGCTAGAAAAAATGAAATGTTGTTCTTTGGATGTCCAACATGTCACAACCAGTTGTTGTGAACTGTTAACACACTTGTTATTATAGCCTCAGACAAACCATGAAATCAGTTCGCCTCTAGTGTGTAGGTGCTGTGACCACTCAAAAGAAAAACAATCAATGTTTGATGCAGTATCAGCGTTTTCCAGCAGGTGCCAATGTAACCTTTAATGTCACACAGTTTACTTAAAACCTATCATCACCTGCAGGTGCACTGAGTACATATTTCCAAAGAAATCATTGAGGAGGTCACTAGACTATAAGTATAGTAGCTCCACAACCATTATTAACTTCTGCAGCTTCCGTCTTTAAAGCAGTTAAGGCCACATGTACTTCCTCTGGCAGCTCTGTCAGATTAAGTCTGTGATAGGCGACCGAAGTAAATTGTTACCTTTGTTTTGTCGTCTACAACTCGAAGACCATCTGCCGAAACCCACAACACGGCCCGCACCGGCTTCTTCCCAGCCTGCAAACAAACACAACAAGTACAGGACAGAGATAAGAAAAAGTTATGAAACAAAGGACGTTTTCCAGTATGTCCATACTCCCTCTGTACCAATCCCTAGTACCTATTAATAAAACAAATCAGTCAAAACACACACACACACACACACACACCTGTAAATAAAGAGAAGGGATCAGATAAGAAAGAGACTGTTTTTGAATGTTGTTTTCATTCACTAGTACCCAAAATTTAATAAAAGAAAGAAGAAGACAGGTCTGAGATTTGGTGCACTGATGCAGTCAACAGTGGTGGCCCCTTTAGTTAGAATAACAACAATAAAACATTTGTGTGTGCACAAAAGGAAATATCCATTTACACAAACTGTTCATTGTCCCATTCTTGGTTCATGGAAGAAAGGCTGAAGGAAGAGAAGGCACGCCTGTTAATACAACACACACACACACACACACACACACACACACACACACACACACACACACACACACACACACACACACACAC
>JAUYWH010000014.1:3700888-3713368 GCA_034779795.1 Ctenopoma multispine | reverse complement strand
TCTAGTGTAGCAATCTGACTAGATAGCATGTCTCTGAGATTTTTGGGTCCAAATATAATAACCTCAGTTTTGTCTGAGCAAGCGCTCCCTGGAATCTCCCTCCCTCCCCTGCAGCAAGCGGCTGCAGGGGAGGAAGAAAACAGTGTGGAGGAAACGAAGAACAGAGAAGCGAGATGCTGTTATCTATAGCACAGGTGCTTCACAGGGGACAGTTCTGTCTCCCTTACTCTTTACCCTGTATACCTCAGACTGCAGGTACAACTCAGACTCCTGAAATCTTCAGAAGTTCTCTAATTACTCTGTTGCAGGATGTTTTCAGGGTGGAGACATCACAGAGTAACAGAGGGTGGTGGACAGCTTGGTGAACTGGTGTGGGTTCCACCGAGCGCCACGAGATCATTTCTGCCAGTGGCCATCAAACAGTACAACTCCTCCACCTCTGTAAGGTTGAGGGTGTCTGACAATGATCATAATCATTATTCATGTCATATTTATGTTATCACTCTCCATCGCACTACATTGAGTGTTATTAACCCATTTTATCCACCTTTAGATTTTCTTTGTTCTTGAGTTTTTGTATTGATGTTATTTTGTATTTGTGTAGGTGTGGCTCTTTTCTGGTAGTGGTTCTTTTGTTTCCTTTTGAACTAAGAGCAGCTGCAACAAAGCAAAACAATTTACCTCCGGGATTAATAAGGTTTTTTCAATCCTGAATCCTCATCGGCATTGCATGAGAAACTGTCATGCTACCGTGATAGTTATAGCCACACGGGCTTGAGAGTACTTTTGAAAACCGCTGTCACTTAATACAGTTCACTGCTGCATTTAATATATAAGGAAAACGTCATACCTCAGAAACACCACAAATTTCTTTGTGCCTGACCTTAAGTCAGATGGACCAAAAGACAGTTGATATGTGCATGTTCTGTTGTGCGACAAACCCACATTTTGACTTGTTTTGGGGAAGAACAGACACATTTTTCCATGTACCAAAGACTATTGTCAGGTAACATTTAGAGTGTTACTAGCAAAAGCTGCAAAGCCAGCATTTGTAATGATAAAAAGGCGAATTAGTGCCCATGGCATGGGCAGCTTGCATTTAGCATATGTGAAGTTACCACTGATGGATACATTGGGATTTCAGAGAGACATATGCTTCCATGAAGGCGATGTCTGTTCCCTCTAAGTCAGTGGATATTTCAGAGGGATAATGTCAGGCAAGCACTACAACAGGAAGTGCTGCATTTCCTTTTCAGTCTTCTCCATGCACCATGGAAGAAGGTGACGTAGGTGAACAGCCTCACTACATGACAAAAAGTTCTTTAACTTTCAGAAAAAAGAGTTATGTCAGTGTTATGTCACCATATATGCCACATATTTAATGACTGCAGTTAGTGTTACACCCAGCAACTAATTCATTCAAAAATGTTATCAAAAGTATATCATAATCTGTCATACGTGGATCAGGAATTTGCAGAAAATACATCAATAACACCGTATGTTTGCTGTACAGTTTTCAGGGGGGATTCCTGTTCATTCAATTATGTTATGGAAAAACCCAACATGAATGAGTTTAACAGCTCACTGAAAGTGACAGGATGAACAGAAAAAGCTTCCTTCCAGTTCGAACTTCCCTCCCTCCTTCTTGCTCGACCTGAAGCAGCATCACACCCTGCTATGTGTCGCTCCAGGAACAGCCCTGACCACCCCAAAAGCCATTGTGCGTGCAGGACCTGAGAGGAAGTCCTTACCCTTTCCTTACAGATACATGCACAGCAACTGACGTTGACCAATGCCTGTCACCCCCCACCCCCTGGCCCTGCTATTCTGAGAGTGTGACGCCAGAGATGTGTTCTAACACACTATTGGTGCGTTAGAATACACGTGTACACATATTCATAAACAGTAAACAAACAGAAATGCCTGTTTATTAAGGACATCACTGACATGAGGTGACGAGGCAGCTGTGGGTAGTGAAGACAATAAAAGCTGCAGCAGTGCTAACAAGGGATTAACTAGAAGACATGACTGAAATGAGATGAGCAAACGCAAAAATTAACTTAAAGTGAACAACAAATGCTTTATTGGGCCATCTTATTCGATCCTGTTAGTAACCAGCTGGAGGCTGAAACATTCACATTTAAAATGCACTCTTCCAAAGCAGCTGTTGTACAAGTGTAGGTTAATTAAATTCTAAAACCCAAGTTTGTTTGAGGGATGATTCCAGGATTTGTCTCTCTCTGCAATAATCCATCCTACAGTGGAGGAGGATTAAATGTTGTGTATACTATATCATCATATTAATGTTGTGCTGTTATTGCCATTGTTGTGTTGATAAGGAAAGACTAACCATGAGATAATGCATTTACATTTCCCTTTCACTGGTGTTTATTGTCCAGATGGAAAGGGTCAGCAGAAGTAAGATAAAACAAACGCTGTAGGGTCTGCTTAAATTCACATTTTATAAACATCTCAAGCAACCTATGATAAGGGGAACAGGGTTCAAGACAACAACCAGACAGTAAAAAATGACCAGCCTCTAGTGTTTGCATATTTGGGTATTATCCTAAGACTACTTGAAGATTAAGTAGGAATTATGCTTATTTGATGTCTTGCCAAAAATTAGATATGATGAAGATCAATGCCTGTTTCTTGTCTGTACAGTAAATATGTGGCTGGAGCCAGAGGCTGGTTAGCTTAGCTTAACAATCTGGGAACCCAAAACTAAGGCAAATCTCCTAAAAGCTCCTCTAGCTCAGGGTGGCACAGGCACAAGGTGACACTTAAGTATGAAACAACGGCAATATCAGTTAGGTGGATTTGTCATTGCTGATGTATTTGGATGTAACCCAGATGGATTCCAGGAATTAATTCAGAGTATTGGCCATAAATCAGCTTCAGCAAAAGATTCTGTCAGATTCAATAGAAAGTCTTTGCTGTGAGCAGAATTATAAACTCCTTCTTTCCAATGTGCAAATAACTGCAGAAAACAAGCTCTTACAGAATCACACTCATTCATTTTCATAAAATATGTATACACTGTTTAAACTTACCAAGGACATACAGTATAAATACATTTCCTTCTTGTCTGGCTTGGTTGGTAAGACACCAACAAATAATTTAATCTAATCTCACATTCATCTCCAGCCTCCAGCGTTCTCAGAAGACTTAAATATCCAAACAAAAAGCAAGTCTACATTTTTATGTCTTTGACTCTTTGAATCATGTTGAAGCATGAATAATTGTCTGTCTAGGCTATTTCTGCATGAAAACAACATTCACACACTTAAATGAATGTATAGTTGCTGCTAGATATGGCATGTCAATTACAGGCTGAGCACAGAGATGAAAACTTAATACTTGTCTTTTCCACAGGCTCTATGTAATTGGGAAGCCCCAAGACTCTAAACTAAAGGCTAATTTCACTCAGTTTTAACAAATCTCCTCTTTTTCCTTCACACTACTTTGAAAGTCCCATTCTTCTTTTCATTCTCCCTTGCATCTCTTCTCCTCCCCTCTTTTTGTTACCATGTAGTGTGGCAGTTGGTGATAATTTTACTGCAACTATTCCAACTCACACACAACCGGGCTTCTCTGAGGCACCTCGCGGGAGACAGGGAGCAGGAGGGGGAGGAGTGGTACAGAGTAACAGCATGGTAGGTTGCACCAGCACAGTGAGAGTCAGTGCTGAGAAAAAAAAAGCTGGTGGAGAAGTGTGTGTGGCTACAGAAGTATAAGAAAGAAAGCATAGAGATGGAGAGAGAATTTTTATATGTCTCCAATGAGGCTGAAAACTTGAATTGACTATTTTAACAGTTCGACGAAGATGTTTAGAGTAGAGCAAGACCCACCTGTTTGCACAGTTTGGTAAGGTATACCTCCTGGATGGTTACAGTTACACAGCTTGGGGTTTGCTTTGTTGTTTGGTGCTTTGTGCAGGACAAGCATTTTATGAAAATAAACTATTCCTCTTCACCCAGACCTCTAAACATATATATGAAGATAAATATCAGTGACATTACCTAGTTGGAGAAAAGTGTCTCTGCTGAAATAAATGCACACATGACCTGAAACCCCATGTCACTTTTCTATCTTAAACCACCTCCACCCAGGTCTTCATCTGTAGTGAACCAAGGTAATCATGAACTTCCCCTACTACCTTCCTTTTCTTTCTTTCCACCATAACTTCTACCTTCCTACACTAAAGACATTTTTGATGCCAACAAACCATAACCTGTATACTTACTTTGTCCCACCACAGAGGAAAACATTCTCTTACTCTACTCTGAGGTTTTCATTTCCCCTTTGACTTGAGCGAGGTGAGCATTTGGACCCATGTGATGAGAGGAAGCGTACCGTTGCACTTCTGTTTGTGAAAGTGGAAGGTCTTGTTGCCACAATATAGCAATGCAGCACAGCACGTCCAGTTTGTTCATTTCTTATTCACTGAAGACTCCATGTAAGAAGAGACTGTACTGTATATCCTACTGAGTTGTCTTGTTCTTCACCACCGCAATGATTCGAGTACAACAGATAACTCTTAGACGGTAGAACTCAGTAACGCACACACATGCCACAGATTTGGATGTCTACAGCTGAAAATTTTGCAACCCAGATAAAAACTGTGCTCACACTCTGAAGGCGTGTGATTAATAATAAGCAGTGTCCTTGTTTCTCAGCAGTATGAGTGTGCCACAGTTAAGGTGGGCCCAGCACTCATTGTGCGTGAGCTTGTGTCTGTGAGATTTTGTGTGATGATTCTGTGTGAGGAAGAGTGCGAGAGTCACCTTGACTGCAAAGCTGCATTTTCCAGTGCGCACTCCCTCTTCGTCTGTCTGCCACTGGTGCGGCCGACTCGACTCCGGCACGTAGACGTCTTTCTTCCGGCGGAAGCTCTGTCGTAGCTTATTCATTGCTGAGCTCCCTGTGAGTAACAAGAGACAGTTTGTTTATCCCAAGGTAAAAATATGAAAAGTATCACCAGTTAAAACAACAGTAAAAACACTTTAAGGATATTTTCAAGTCTGGGAAAATTTCAAATTCACATTCAGTTAATAGCATGTGTCAAAACACAAGTTAGTCAAGTTCCTGTATTTAATAATAGATGAAGCTGGTGATTGAGCAGAGCCACTTTCATGCCTTGTGTTAGTGAGTGTAAATAGGAACGGTTTGAACTTTCAATCTGTGCACAACACAGTAAACTGTTGTCTCTGTGAGCCAAAAGGGAAACAAAAGAGTTGGAGCATGAATCTTTGTAAGTGTTGGGAGTCAAAGCAGCCAAAATAATCAGGGCTAGAAGTTTACAGATAACTATAAATGAAGACCCAGTAGAGTCTTTCCATCCTTTTTAATATAGATGTTTTTACATCCTCAAATAAATAACTAAAATCAAAGTCAAATATCTTGACTGCTGAAATCAGGACTGTGAGGAATTTAGTTAAATTAATTTGACCAGTCATAGAATAAATGACACACTTAAATGAACAGAAGATGAAGTATAGTCAAATCGTCTATATTGTTATAATTTTCAGCCATATAACCACATTGATCACTGGGTTTGCAAAACTCTTAATACTTGCTGTGATTTGTGGACAAAAAGTATTGCTGGATGGTACTACTCTTATATCGTTATTTATAAAGTATCTTGAAGTTTATCTGGAACACAGAATTATATCAACCAGCAAACTTATTATCCAGTTTGTCAGTTCTGAACACTGACCATAGTTTGTGGCCAGTGTTTAAAACAGCTTTATTTCATTATAACTTCCTGGTTCAACTTTGAACCAGCACATTAGTCCATTTTCTGTATAATGAAAAACTACTAGCAAGACTTAAGGCAGGTTTCTTTTTGCTTTAACCTTTAGCACAAATCTGGCAAAACCATTAGCGTATTTTGCACTCAGGTTTCAGGTTTATTCATTGTAAATGCTGAAATCACAGCAACTACTTTGAAGTGGTAGTCAAAGCAACAAAAACTTTATTAATCCGAGGAAGAAAATTGTTCAAAGCAATAATAGTGCCTTTGCTTAATTTTTTCTAGTATTGATTCTAGGTTTCACTTCAGAGCAGGTTTTTAAAACAGCACAATTAATCAGATTAAAAGCACTACTTTAAAGTGCAGTACGTAGATGTCTAGTGGCTTTGGAAGGAGATTAGGACCAGAGACTCAATTAAAAGTTGTTGATCCAAACTAGTACTGAGAGGTGCATCCATCATTGAAAGCCTTGCTCACGTCTTCCATAGAAACTCATAACTGAGGTCCAAGAGTCATTCAGCCATGCAATTTTGACTTTTAACACAGGAGCATAGAGCATACTCCTTCACTCACAAGTCGTACCCACTAACGTCTGAGCTGATGAGGATCTGACAGGATTAAAAGTCTTTAATCCAGAAGGACTGTCCGTGCACATGTGCACACGAGAACAAGCAGCAACATAACAGCTTGCACTCACACACATGCTCACAGCGATCGCACACATATGCACCTACTTAACTACACACACACACACACACACACACACACACACACACACACACACACACACACACACACACACACACACACACACAGGACTGAGCTGTCTGTTTGCATAATGAAACCTGTCCTGTGAGCCGGTAATGGCTCCGGGTAGAAAGTGTGTTTGAGGTGAGGCTCTCTTATCTGTCTGTGCCAGGCTCAAGCTCTGTGGGCAGCACACAATCAAGCGTTCATCCCTGACCAGGCCACCAAAATACACATAAACACATCACTGAAGAGGAGCCTGGGATTGTACCTTGTACTACGACTGAACCTGCCCAAACGCAGTAGCATATTTCTGCACTTCAAACAACCTGAGTATCTACAAAAAACAGAAAACAAAGTTAAACTTCATATCTAGGCTATTACCTTTTTTGAACTAAGTACAACTTCTAAATTGGTGGAAATTTGGTATAACAAACACCTCTTGTCTATTGCTGGTTGTTCATAGCATGAATCACAGAGAGACAATCACGACCCCTGATGAACAGGAACAAATCTATAAAGAGAGATCTCTTAAAAGGGGTACAAGCAACATCTAAAAATAAAAAACTGAAAATTAGATGTGTGCAAGCATTTGATACCTAGTAAGAGTTAAGTACCTCTGCAGGTGTCATGATATAAAGGCGTCTGAAAAATGTGTATGCATGCATTAGAGTTTCATATGCACAAGTTGCAGCCTGCGGCAGAGTGAAGTGTTTGAAAACAAGACAACTGAGTAAGAGGGAAAAATATTGCTTCATCCTTCACTCCTGCTCATTTATTTAGGTCATATCATGTTTGGGCTCACTGCAGTGCCAGTGACAGACTGCATGCTTCCAGCCTGCAGAGTGAAGAGGAGGAGCAGGAGGAAAACAAATTTGTCTGCTTGAGCACCTTGTCTTTGACGATACAAATTACAGTATTCGTTTCCAATGTGATAAGCCATCTATTTTCAGTTATTTGTTATTGTCCCCTGGAATACATTCATGACTCTGTCAACAGATACAACATCAACAAAACACACTGGGGGTGTATCTTAAAAATATTCTCAAGATGTGTCAACAGTGTTTTTAACACATTTAAAAAAACTAATCTGTTTGTGATACTTTAGAAAGATATTCCGGAAAGTTTGTAGTTGGCAATTTTTATAAAACAGGCACCTCTACTTTCCAGTCTTTCCAGTATTTGAAACAGCTGTGTTTTCATTCTAGCTAACTAGTTTGCCAATTTGACAACCACACATTTTCTGCAGATAGCTACCAGATGGAGGTTTGTGTTAGAACTGCAAAAACTGGTCATTTATTGATTAACCTGTTGCCTATTTCTTCTGTATAATAAAATGGCAGAAATCTGTGAAAAATGTCAGAGGAAGGAAACATCCAAATCACTTCTTTGGTCTAACCAACAACCAAAAACCTAAAAACAGCCAATTTATAAAAACATCACAATGTTTTTTCTCTAGTTCGACTAGAAGACAAAAAACCTAGGGAGGAAAGGCTCTAAGATAATTGTATTCACCGATATTAACTCTTAACACCTGAGTGCAGAAACAAAGAATTTCCTGCCAGGGGATTTTGAAATATATCTCGGACTCAGTCTGGTAAATAATAGTTTTTTTGACTCACAGGCCAATGTCAGCCCATTGATAGTCTATGTATTAATACATAGTTTATTTGTCTCTTCTCATAGCATTTAACTTGTCTTCTAAAATCACTTAACACTCATGCTACTGCCACCTTACAACCCACACATCTTGTCTGCTTAGGAGACAGCAGGAATCTTGAGTGAAAACGCATATATGCACGTGGTGCAGACAAAATTATGCATTTGCTGTTTATATTAGGTGAAATGTTAATACTCAGTCAAGCATATACAGCTCAGAAAGGAGTACAGCATGAGCTAAACATGACAGCAATATGATAGTAGTGAGTAGTGTTGTCAAAATGTTTGGAATGATTCCTACTCGAAAATCACATCTCCCAACACATTACCATTTTCTTCTGTACAGGGCCTAAATCCAACGTGGGACTGCTACTGAAGATTTACATCCATTTCAGCCCTTTATACCCTAGTCAGGCTGACAGAACAACCAAGAATAAATCAACACTGATCAGAAATTTGAGCCAACAAAATTTAAGTATGCCCTATATGAGTTGGTTGCAGAGAGTCCACGATAATAAGAACACGGCATGCAGTTCCTCTCCGGAGCCTGATTTTTAAACTCTTGTGACTAACATTTTGCGAACATGCACAGATCACCTAATGAACTAAAAGGATTTACGGTGGACTCAGGTATGCAATTTCTTACAAAATGCCACAATGCACCGTGCCTTTTTGTCATTTCCTCTGCATGACTTTCTGCAGCCTGTCTATGCTGGTTAATTGGCTTGTTATTGAGCACAATGCCAGACTCTGGCAATATTTTATAAAATCTACATTCTTATCAAGAATGTAGATTACATGTTGAAGGGTATAAATGACCGCAAAACCACTCATTGAGCTGGTAAAGTCGAATATTTTGTAATAATATCATGTATTTATTATTAGCTATTATTACTATTATTTATATCATAGTAATGTAAAATATCTTACAGCAAGGAATGTCAGTCACAAAGGGAGGTCTGTGTCAGCAGACCAGGGATTAATTTTTAAAAGCAGTCTTGCAGGTCAAACACTCGGTTGGTTGAACATGAAGTTTGTGTATTAAATCTGCGTATCACCAGCATTCGGTAAATCTAGTCCAGGCAGTGTGGACTAGTGGGAATGGAGCACACAGTGAGCAGTGAGGGGAAAAGTCTGGCTGTGATCGGCTGGTGCAGGTTGAGTCCCTCGTTTGGCCTTGAGCTAGATGGAGGGAGGCAAGGTGGGAGACAGAGATGGAGCCGTAAAGTGAGACAGGCCGAGGTGAAGGGAAGTTATAGGAAGGGAAAATTCTAGATACGTAAGTGGGGCAGAGGGAGGAAAAATAATTAGAATGGAAATAAGTAAGAGGATGAGATAGAGGGAGAGAGTACAAGGCATCTGAGGAAGCTGGAAGTGGGAATGGAAAAGGTAGCATACAATGAATTAGTGCAGTTTCCCTTAGATTTGCATTTATTCCAGACCTGTTAAAAATAGGAATAATTATCCTCTGTGGTCATAATGTCTTGAAAAGTTGTTTTTACTAAATTAAAAGAATCACATTAATAAAACAGCAACATGGTATAAGGCAAACCTGTGCAGTTGCACAGACAGTAAATGTTTCTGACTCACCAGACCAAATTCACCAGACTTTATGACTTTATGAGAGAGATTAATGGCAACAAAAAATACACAAGTGAAACAACCAAATGAAGCTAAATATAGAGTGACTTCAAAATTTTACTTTTTGTATTATCTACAATACAAACAATGGCAAAAATCATGACAGAACACTGTTTTCCCACTGACAAAAGAGACTCTTTATTCAACATGCAGTGTTGCATAAAACCTGCATTTTATTTACTGAAGCTACTCTCTGTAGAAAAATAATTTTCTCTGCCTCTTCAACAACTGACAAACCACACGTTTCACTTAAACCTTTCCTTGTACTGCTCTTTTTCAGAAATTCTCTTAACAAATATCTAAGTAAGATTAGAATATCTATGATTGGCCACAAACAACAGGCTCAAATGCCAGATTTTAGATAATCAAAAATAAGACTTGGGCAGTTTTTACATTTATAAATAAATAACAAAGAGACAGAATGGAGAGGCTTGGAGAAGGACTGAAAAAGGTAGGAGGGAGCTGAGGAGAAATGTGGCTGGGGAGGTAAAGGCTTTGTTGTGGGAAAGCAGGATCTAAACCCTGCTGGAGCTGTCACAGCTCCTATAGTGTGGTGCCATGAGGATATCTGGCTGTTCTCCTACTGGCACTAATGAGGACAATTACACAAGAACCATTTATGCTTTGTGTGTACGTGTGTTCATATTCACAAAAACAAGCAACAGTGAAGAACAGAAAGAACGGAGCTCTCTGGAAACTCTCACTTGCAATATCAACGACATGCTGAGCAGACAATTACTGGCATAAGCTCACCCAGTCAAAAATGTAGGTAAACTGTACACAGGAGAGGAGAGACACGCACAGCGCACACAGAAAACAAAACTACTAAAATAGTGGAAATTATAGGGAAAGAACCTCAAACAGTACTGCGCAGCTGCCTGGGAAGCAGAGAGGGAGTGTGGCTGCTGGCTGTAGATGTAACAGTATTTGAATAATCTCTCCAGGAATGGAAAACTGATTAATCCTTGCAGACGGATCTTAGGGATGAGTACAGTGGTTAGGTTTCAAAGAAGGGCTAGAGGGGGGAGGCAAGGAGAGCGTGAGAGAAAGAGAGGGAAAGGGCAGCAATTCAAGACAAAAAGGCTGCACTGCTTCTATCCTTTCATGACCTGTGCCACCAGTGTGCCAGCCAATACTCTTCATCCTATTTTATACTGCTGTGTTGAGGGAATTCCAAGTTATCTGTGTTCAGACTCAGTTTATAGTTTGGAGAGCAACACTGAGTATAGCTTCAATCAATAAGGCCATCCATCCATAATGCAAAGCATGTCTGGTCAGACATATCTGCTGAGCCCTTTTATCAGCGAGCCGGCCGACTTGATGTGATAGCGCCTCTGTTCTGCTCCCAAACGGCCATAGGAAGAGAGAATTTGAAAAATGCTGTTACCGTGGTAATCCAATTTTCCAGGCCCTGGTTTGCGGCTTGACATAGTTATGTAAAAAAGAGGAACAAAAAAAAAAAACACAAGGAGAAAATCTGGATGAAACTGTGCAGTGCATCAAAATAAAAGCATTTGTGGTCACATAAAAAAAGGGTGAGAAATTAGAAAAAGTAAATGACTAACTAGGGTCAAAAGTCAGGGAAATGTGCAATAAATGCAATACAACTAGCTAAAAATCCACAATATGTAGCTGTACTGCTTAGGGCTGCTATTGATTTAATGACAATCTGATGTTGATATTCAGTGTTTGAGTACAAAAGAACAATGTGAGATGAGGCATCCCGCAGCTCTCCTCATTATTACTGACCCCTAAATGTAATATTCTGGGTCACATGCATCAATACAGAATTAATTAGTGTCACAGTTTCTCCCCAATACCGTTAATTCAATATTAATGGCTGCTGCTGACATTTTCCTTGACCAAAGTATATTTCTGAAGAATTACATTACTATCTTTGTCAGGTTTTTTATTAGCTTAGCAGATAGCTCATCTTTTAACTACAGCTTCTCTGTCTCCCTCTGCTTCAATTAGTGATAATGGCATTTGTAATAGGTGTAAGTTATTTGCAACATTAGAGGCGAGGCTGACAGAATAGGAAGCTCCACACTATGGAAAACAAACCAGATAGTCAGGCCCCATTAGCCGGTGTAGTAGCATAGCTTCCCCGTTAGTTGTCTGTTCCTGAGCAGCCGCGAAGGCAGGCCGGCTAGGCCACATGTCGTGATTTAACCGCTGGCTGTCTAGTTGCTCTCCTGCAAACAACGTGGGCTACATAGATAATTGTCCAACTGTTTTGGGAAGACCTGAGCTTATTTGAAGAGACAGCATCGTTCCAACTATAGATTAGATTAGATAGAGTAGCAGCAATCCTAAACTATAGTTTATTAATCAACCCCAGACATAAACTTATTATTAATTTGAGAGCCTCGCTCTTAGTCTCTCTGATCCAAACTGGTCAAAAACCAGTTCTATTTGTTATTGTATACTGTCCTCCTGTCCTGTACTTTGAGTTTCTAAATGAATTCTCAGACTTTCTATCTGATTTAGTTCTTAGCACAGATAAAATAATTATAGTGGGCGACTTTCATGTAGATCAGGGGTCTCAAACTCAATTTACCTGGGGGCCGCTGGAGGCAAAGTCTGGGTGAGGCTGGGCCACATCAGGATTTCCACAAGAAAAGCGCTGATAAAACATTCCAATGTTCTCAAATATCTTTATTTTTAACACAAAATAA
>JAUYWH010000014.1:3675711-3699421 GCA_034779795.1 Ctenopoma multispine | reverse complement strand
CACACACACACACACACACACACACACACACACACACACACACACACACACACACACACACACACACAGCAGCTGCACAGACAACACACAAGAAAAGTGGATGCACACTTGCATAACATAAACCCACAAATGTAAACAAAATACAAAATTCTTAAAAACACAATGCTCATGAAAACACATACATACTACACAAACACTAGTGAGAAAGCTACAGCTTCTTAAAGCCTCAGAGCTAAAATTGCTTCGTTATTAAGCTTAAGATGTCATTTAGAGAAGCAAGGCAGAATCTACAAACATTGGCAGCATTGTGGCCAAGCAGAGAACTGACCTGAGAAAACACAGCCAATGTTACATATTCACCAGGCCCCAGCAAAGTGCTGTTAATACATGATCTATTAATCCTACTTACCGTTGCCTCACAATAAAAAGGTGAGCATTAGCGCTTTTATAGAGTCTCACAAGAAGAATGCAGATCTAAGATTGCCCTTTATACTTCCAGGCAGTGGATATACTAATATATAACAGCAAATACATCCAGCAGACCAAAAACCGAGAGCAAGTCCTACCTGGATCAGTAGTCTAACTGTGATTTTGTAAACTTGGTGCAACCTGAGACCAGAGGGTCTATGTGGTTAGCGACTAGGGTGGAGACTGTCACAATCTGAGAACTTTGGTTCAATTCCAGGAATTCTGTTTCTAAGTTCCATGTGTCAACATTCACTTTACAACCAACGATAGAAAATGGCACTCTAGACAAGACAAGCTGAGGAATAAATCACAAGCTGATAGAAGAATGGCTCAGACTGTGTCAAACAGGTCTGGTTGTCACTAGAGCTGGGCGGTATGACCAAAATTCTAAAAAATTATAACGGTTTCACGGTATTCAGCAGTATTTTTTTGCCCGTGCATGAGTTGGTTTTAATCATATTTTCCACTGACTGAGAGAAGAGCGCCAGATCACAACAGACGTCATTTTAGGTTAGCTTTCCTATACAACAGGTCTATATGTTGTCCTTTCATTAATCTAACTTAACAGCCTTAGCCCTAACAGAATGAAAAGACTTCTCTTGAAAAGAGGAAAATAAAAAAGTTAAATACACAGCATTAGCAGCCTTGACCTAACTGTCCAATCCAGCCCTAGTTTAACGTGTATAACTCTTGTATAAAAGACACAGTAGGTTCTCTCTGATATAAACAGCTGAGTGTGGTAGCTCCATCAGAGATGACAGAGCAGGAGAACCAGCTGAGGCGTGTTTCTGGAGCGGGGAGACAGATTCAGGCTGAGAGAGAAGCGACAGAGTGAGCAGACGACTCGGTGCTCCGTCGGAGAGCAGGAGACACTTAATACAGTGATCCTGCATTATTACCGTCTAAAATGGCCAACTCTGTAACATGGCTAAACGAACGCTAAAAGTCACGTTGATGTTACTAGTTAAAAAAAGCTATTAATTAGTCATTAAATCAACAATGCCGTAAACTTCGAGAAGCACCAGCAAGCGCGTGGAAAAAGTGGAGCTTTTTCAGTTTTATCTGAGGATGTGGAGGATGCCTTTTCATACATTCCTGGTACAGAGTAGAGACAGTCAGCACAGTGTCCTTGTCTTTAGCGTGTGCTTACTGCAGAGCTGTTGATTGAGAAACCTAAAACAGCAAAGATTATATTATCAATAGCTGAGTGACACCAGTTGTAAATGTCACACACAGTTAACACGCAGTTCTTCCTGCACAGTCATCTATGATTTAACCACAGCACAGCAAGTGATATGCTGCAGCTAGGTTTCTGTAACAGCGTAATTACACACACACACACACACACTGACACACGCCAGTCACTAACACCTAACTGTGAAAATACTTTCGATTTAAGCAGGAATCCGAAGTGCAGTTTAAGTGATTAGAAGCAGAGGAAAGCAATCACTGTAAGCAAAGATCTAATAAAATATGAGTGCAACATTCAGCATGATTACGTTAGCTAAACTGAAGGGAAGAGACATAACAGTTCAAATACCTTTTACTTGTGACCACATGCGAGTATAAAGATACTGCCTCAAGCTTTCCTTTACTTTATATTCAAGTGTTTCTTTAATAGTGAGCCACTGTCAGCCAGCTTTGGTTTTCCTCCTGTGTAGTTGAGGTGACCCAGAGGAGATGTCTGCCCTACAGCTACCAAATGACTTTGACTTATAAAAGAAGCTATGGTTAAAGAATGCCGACTTACACCAACGTAATTGGCCTGAAAGCCGCTGGAAAATGCAGCGTTAATATCAACATTATAATTTAACTAATTAATTATTATTGATTAAACAACTGTTAAGTGATCACAAATTGGAAAAAAGTGATTAAATTCACACATTAAAGAAAAACTACAGAGAAAGAAAAATGGTGCAGAGATATGAGCCAATTAACTCACTCCACAAACAAGCTTCCGAGCCAATCCATGACAAATTAAGCAACATGGGGATATTCTTTCTGTTCCATGTGTGGTACTGATGCAGGAATGGAAAGTTAAATCATAGTCAGTGGTGGTTGACAGAACCTCCAGAATATACTTCCATGTGGGGGTACTATTCTGGCAACTGTTGGGTAATGACTAAAAGCTGGCTCTTTGAGTAATAATCATCATTACTATTGCCTCTCTTGGTAAACAAAGATCATAAAGCTGTCAGAACTATTTTAAAGTAGCATTAGGTGAAGCACAGTGCCACTACACAGCATGCAAATGAGCCCATGCATGTGAGCCAATATACAGAGTGGATGCAACAAATAGTTTCCGTCTGTTAATTATAAAGATTAATAAACATAATTTGTGGTAAAGTGAAACTTTTCAGGCAAATCATTATCAGTGTCTTGCAACTATCAAGCTTTTCTTTAAAAAAAAGACAACCTCAACAGTTTGTTCATTTTTATTTACGTGAGAGAAGGAGAGATCAATGTAAATGAAAGCAGAGGAAAGCCCAACAATGACGAATGGTGTCAGTATGTGCTCAATGAGTGATGAAGGGCTGTCACTCTCCACTGCTCTCTCCCCAGTCATCATCATCATCTAGGGAAGGCTGCAGGGAAAATACACTCCGCTTGGGCTTTAAACACAGCACGGCTGGCATCTGACATTCACACACACACACTTTTGACACTTTCAGACGAATCACATACACACAAGACGTCTGAGAGATCACTCACGTGACAGCGAGGTAAAGGCTGACAGACAGAGACACACAAAGGACGTGACTGTGTGAATTAAAAGAGGATGAATGAAACACTGCCTGAGAATAAGAGATAAAAATGACCAAGAGAGAACAGAGAAAACTGATTACATGAATAAAAATACTCAAAGAAGAATCAATATCAAAGAGAGAGCCCACTCCGTAGTCCCAGCTGCTGAGTCAATGTGGTGTCAATAATACAGCTTTTCATTCCAACAACATTATTGGTAAATGGCAACACAGTACCGCTGCTCAGCAGGACACTGTGTGTGAGTGTGTGTGTGTCAGTAGCAGTATTTGTCTAGCAGCAGGACAAATGAGAGGATGGAGTAGAATGGGAACTTCCTGCTGAGTGAACAGACATGTTATCGCTGCACTGGCCCTCTGACCAGGCCAAGACACACAGAAACACACATACAGTTCTTACATACATGCGCAAACTGTGAAAAAAATCCTAAAAACTGATTTCTGTGACCAAATAATTACTTAATTCTTAAAACTACATAACATTTTCCTTCAAAGGAAAAAAGAAAACTGATTTAAACATTAATGGAAGCCACATGATGCTTGGCTGATTGTACTGACATCAGGAATCAGCCAATGGTGAATGTAAATGGTGTTGTAGTATTTTCTTTCCGCATACCTGAACCCTGTTCGTTGTAACTGGTGTAACTACCTGCCAAGCTGAGGATGACTGTAGAATATTAAGTTACACAACAGATTAAGCCAAACTGCTGGTGCTACCTGGCTGGTTACTGTACAGCTCTGGAAAGGGAAGGACTTGTATTTCTACATAACTACATGGATAAGGCCCATCGCTACTTTAAACCTATAATGGCATTTTATGTTCTGAGATTACAGAACTATGTTACATAGAAACATCTTAATTGCTGGAGATTTCTTAGCCGAGTGATTAAACATGATCAGGAAACCAGACCACTGCTTCATGAAGTACGGGGAAGGTTTCAATCTTAGCAGATCCCATAGATATAATTAAATAAGTCCAGAAGTGGCTTCATGTAGAGTATTTCTGGAAAATCAATCTGGAAAGCATCTGTGAGGGTGTGAGGCTGGACTATGTACACTAGGAACAAGATTATATCACAACAGGTTTCACTCCAAAACAATGTGATTCCAGGCTCTTGGAGGTTTATGCACAAAATGGTCTCTTAATGTCAAGCAACTTGTTCCATGGTGCACTTTTATTTCAGAGCCAGGAATGATTCAGCGGTCATGGTAGACGCCTTCTTTTTCCAAAAATGTTGGACAACTCTTTTAATAAAACAGTCCAAAGTAGAAGCATATAATATGAACAATAGCAGTGCTTTTACTGTGTCCATTCACGCAGCCAAGCAGTCTCTCTTTCTCTGCAGCTTAAGATGAAACTCAAGCAGGCAATGAAGCCACCTTATAACGTAATAAGGCAACTTAATAAGAGTCTTCTATTCAGGCATACTTGACAGACTTTATGGGGTTTAAATGTGTGTAGGTTTTTATTCCAGTTAATGTAACTGACCACCACACTTTGAAGCAGAGAAAAAACCCAGCAATAAAAAAGTGAGTCTACAGACTCAGCTGAACTGAAAACCTGCATGTTATATGAGTGAGGTGTAAGAAGGAAGTAGGAAGCAACCACGTCACACTGTTGGACACACTGGCTCCAGGGCTTGAACTTGTGACCTTACTATTATCTGTAGATTTTAAAAAGCTGAGTACCACCCATTTTTCCACATTCTTATATTTAAATCAACAAGGGAGATACGTTTCTTGAAAGAGAAAGGAAAGGACAGCTAAGCCCTGTCATCTATTATGCAGAAAAGTAGGAATAATAAAGCTGACAGAGTCAAATCTCTCCCTTCTCTGCCAAAGACAGGGTCTGTGCGGGCAGGCGGGAAGACAGACAAACAGACAAAGACTGCAGCGCATCAGAGAATGGAAAATTACCAGAACTCCACAATCAGCTGGTCATCTTTGATCAGCCAGAGCCTAGGCACCAATTACTGTGGGATAATCAGCAGCCCTCAGAGGCCTGATGAGCTGCAGGCACTCTGGGCACAACGGGTCAGTGACCAGCAGGCAAAGGCCTGGTCAACAAGGCTCACAGAGCCAAAAGCCGGCGGTGCCCCTCACTAAAATGCTGCATGAAGGCGGCCAAACAGACAAGCAGCACAGCGAAGCCATTGTTTCCGTCCTGTCAACTCAGCACAGTGGCACTCTCATAAGCCAGACATCCTCTTCACAGACCACTTGGTGGTGGAGGAATGGCGTAGGGTTTGTGAAGGTGCTACTGCGCATTTCTGGGTTTTTTTCCACGCATACATCGAACAAATGCTCACACACATGCTGCTCATACACCTGTCCCTGTAATTCTGAGGTAAACAAAAAGCTGCAGTGCTCAAGCTGCAGTGCACAGTGATGCAACACACAGGAAACAAGTTCCTCAGTGCTACTCTTCACTGAAAATCCTTTACTACTGTGGGACAACACTTAACTACCTAGTTCTGACTTATTTCACATCATATCAGAGGAATGTGGACTGGCAAAACAAAGTTAATCCAGCTGGGATCTCATCATTACTTCCCACTCACATTTCTCTCTAAAAAAGTTTGTTGTCTAACACAAAAAATCTAGCTAGCAGCAATGTCTTAAAAAACAAGCTTCTCCACTTGAAGCAGAACATGATATTCAGCTCATTAATAATTGACATCTCTCTTGTGCTGGGGAACGTTCATGATCGATTAGCTGCTGCGCCCACTCCTCCCTCTATTGTCAACAATACGGTGAATAGGAACAGTTCATAGAACAGTTCAACAATAACTCTTTAGTCATTTTGTCAGTGAGAAAAGAACTATTACACCATCAAAACTGAGTGCTGCATCAGTGAATCTTCTGCTTACTCATACCATACAGTTATCTAACCGAAAACAGAAGCCAGTGGATCAGACTAACTGTGGTTACACAACAACCAGTGCTGGTCCAAGCAGGCTCATATGGGCCAGAGAAAGTTTCCCTATAAACCAAGACTCAGCAGAAGAGTTTGATCTCGAAGCAGTGAAGCATGAAGAGAACGTGTATATGAGGCCATGAGTTTACCAAATAACCAGTAGCTGTTGAAACATTTCAGTTCCAAGTCTGCTGCACGACTTCCGGGCTTAACATATGTTAGATCAGACTAAATGTGTTGAGAATTTACAATAAAAGAGAAGAGAATTTTCTATAATCAAACATGTAAATTACAACAGGTTATGCCAGCTTCGCCACAGTGGACTCTTTTTACATAAGAGAATACGCATACCCAGTATACGTGACTCAAAAGTTCACTATAATTAACATTAGTTCAGCTGCTGGAAACACCTGGGACAGATGTCCTAAAGATGTGCAAATACTGCCGTGCCAACTTTATCAGTATGCCAAACTTTATACAGGGTAGATTGGCATTAGCATAAGCCTTAGATATATCACTAAACTTGACAGCTGCCAGACACGCTGCAGTGTTTATCGACATGACCACCACAGTGAGCAAAGAAAGCAACTCTGAGACTCAGGAAAAGTGCTATCCAATTAATCTAATCGCAATGTCAGCCTGTGAAATAATATAACCGCAAAAGGCTGTGATATAATCAAATAAATATGTACGTGTGTGAACATGACAGATATTCTCTGGTTGTGTGCAGTTTGCTCATTATCTACTCCCATAACAAAGACATGATCAGTTAGTCTCTGTTGACGCAGAGGAGTCTGTGTCATTTGTGGTCATATGACTTTGCAGAGCAGGCCAGGTGGAGATGGATTCCAACGAGCAGATCAAAGCTGGACTGAAGCCCAAAACAAAAACGAAACAAAATACGACTTTATCACAATAGTTTTTTTTCATATTAGTTAATAGCAATCAATGCAACAATCAATGCTGATTTGTCACATTAGTTGTCACATTAGTTGTTTTAGAGGGAATTTAGCACTTGCTTGGGTCTGGGACTGTGCAGTCTTGCATTGTGCATGCTCTAGAACAGAACTGCTTCAGATGATAAAAAAACATCAGAGCTATTACATGTCTTTATGGGAACATGCTTTCATCACAGTTCCCAATGCTTGCTACTGTGCTTCCCGGTCAGACTTTAATAGCCAATATATCTTTTTAACTAACTATCTAATTCTTCAGACAATTCTTCACAACACTCTCCCTGTGTTTTGAACATTGGGCTGTGTTCTTACAAAGTATGTTATCTTCTAGCTCTAGTTTTTGAGTGTCATGCCATACAACACGTCCTCATGGAAATCACAGACTCCGTAATAAGCTACTTCCCATGAGACATGGCGCTCATGTATATTGTTAATAATCAATACACCAGATAAGAGCTACCTGTTTGAGTTGAGAAATACATGCTTCAATTTTTTTTATTATTTTGCAATCACGATACTGGCATGCGTGTACACGGATGTGTACACATGTAAGTAAGCCCATCTCAATAATGACCACCTAGTGGACACTAACAGGTGTCTACAAGATTTTAAATGATTCAATTATTATCACTGATAAATTAATAAACAGTTAATCATGAAAATTCATGAATGTTCCTCACGAATGTAACACTATAATTTTTCATTTGTGTGAAAAACGTATGTCTTAAATAAACATTTTCACATTGTGCAAGTAAGGATTTTTTCTGTCTTTTTGACATGACGAACAATCTATGAACATTTTGTTGGATCATATTTTTCTTATCGCTCCATCACCCAGCAACTGTTGTGGTGGTTACCAAGTAACTGGTGCCACGGCAACACTGATATAAAGCCACCATGACGACGGGAGGCGGGGCAAAAAAAGGACGGGAACACACATCAGATTAAACAGAACTAAAGTGGAAGCAGCATGCAGACAGTCCACTCAGTCAAGTAAATGGAATTTGTGCACAATGTGTGAAGCAAAGGCATCACTATCAACTGAGCTGTGGACAAAGAGTCATTAGACATAAACACTGACATACACACATGCGTCACTTAGTTATGATACAGGGTGTTATTACACTAGCCACACACTGAGGTGTTCACATTAGTGCATAAAGTGGACCTGATCCAAAAAGGTGATTTCATAAATCAAATACCAAAATCTGATTAGTCATCCACATGAGAAAAAGTATTTAGTCATACTACCAATGCAACTGCAGGTTAAGCTTTTTACACACAAGATTTGGTCAGTGACAAACATCTAGGAAGCATCCCAAATATACAGCATTTGTGACAATGTTGGCAAAATCTCCATGCTAAATAATTTATTACAGCTATTCACCATGATTAACCCTATGGAAAAATTAGCACGTAGTGACAAAGCTGCGGCTGTTAAATGTACTGGCTATATACACAATACAAAACCAATCCACACACACACGAAAACCCCCAGAGGACAGCAGTAGTAATCCAAATAGCAAAGATGTGTCAATGAAAACAGGATCCTCCTCCCAGTCCCATTCATCTTCTCCTGGTGTGGATTCAGAAAGAAGTTAGAAACAAAGGAATAAAAAAACTAGAAACAATGGCGAGTCTACCGCATTTTAGGCGTCAATCTGTCTTCTGGGCTGAATCTTATTGTTTTATTTTATAAATACACGTGTCTTTGTGAGGTGAAAAACAACACCTCGCCCAAAAGACTTGGTAGCTAGTGCAAAGTTCCCACTCTGTGAAAGACACCACCGGTCACTCCGTCCTGGGTCAGTCATAATTAAAGTAGAGATCCCAGACCTGAATAAAGCATGAGCTGTTTCAGCACAGGAGGCTCAGGTATCACTCAATATAGGGCCCCAGAGAGACAAAAGGACTCACTGAGACCCATACCATACTCAGGGAGAAGCGATACAGGCAAAAACCTGAAAGGCAATTCCTTGCATACAGTGATGCACCCCCAGGCTCTCCCAGCCTTAATCCACAGTTTAAACAGCCACGGCAAAACGAGGAGCTCAAAGCCCCTTGGACCTAATTAAGTGCTAAAGATATTCTCCCAAAGGGGGACATTCAACGAAATGTGTTCAAAGCAGCGATTACACTGTTCTTTTTCTTGTTAAAATGAGTGCTGACCCAGCCAAATACTGTCACTGTGCAGCAGCCTAAAGATACAAATACTGCACAATTTGTGTTAAAAGTAAGATTAAACGCAGAGTAGTAACATAACTATGCTTCAGAGACAGAGTGTGTCTGTAGAAGGGATGGACTGGTGTGCATGCATTTAAACATAAAACATAACCTAAGATGCTACTTGGTCTTCTCTTTGTGTATGTTTCAGTTTATGTATAATCTGCTTTTAAAACAAAGTGACTACAGTCATGACCTACAACAAATTCCCTCTGTGATAGAGGATAACACTGCTTACCAACAAACACATCAAAGACAGCTCTGCGGTTCCACAGGACCTATTTTAGGCTACTTATGTCGAAATGGGGTCAGCTGCACATTTGAGATCCTGATTCTAAAACCTCCCCTCTGGTTGAATCTTCTCAGGGTGTCTCTGTTGGATCCAGTCCCAGTCAGCTCAGAATATAGAGCTGTGTGTGTGGATATAACAAGAGCAGACAGTATACCTTCTTTGTAATGATGCAAAGGTACCAATTGCCACATGGGTCATGGGTGCTAATGATGCTTACAAGAAGGGATCATTAGTATAATCTGTCAAACTTCCCTTGGGTTTCGTCTATTTTACAGTTCATTTTCTTTTCAAGTATCTGTAGCAGAATAGTTTACTTTGGTACATTTTTGGTACACAATCTTTTCACAAAGGAGAAAACAAAGGCCTCTGTAGTTTCTCACACACACCAACAGAAACGCAAATTTTAGTTTATTTCTAAATAATTCCTAATGACTCACTTACTCTTTCCTTGAAAGACAACCAGACTGAGATAGTGTACCAGTGTACCTGTTCACACCTTCCCCCACAAATCAAACTCATTAAGTAATCACCTGACTATCCTTGGTGTCTCTAGATTTGTAGTCGCTTGCGATGTTGACAGAAAGCACAGGTTATGGATAGCAGCATCAGTCAACATATTGGCCTGTATCAAAACTGAAGCCAAAAATATGGATTTTCATAACATAAACAGAACAAGGTGAGCAGTCAGAAAACAGTCAGAGACAAGACTGTTTATGCTGAAAAAGAAAAACAGAAACACAGAGCCACATCTCCCATTCCTGTCATCTCATATCGATTCACTTACCACAGCACTGAAAGCAAAGCTGACACTGACACTCTGCTTTCACCATAAGCAGCAACAACCTCAACTATCTTGCTGCTATCAGGGGACAAAAGTGAGGCCCTTTGATTCCATCGTCATCGCGCAGCAGGTTTATCTACCCATGTTGCATCACTACTCAGCATTCACATGTTTAGCTCACTGCCAAGAAATTGCCTCTCCTTTGAGAACAGAGAGAGAGAGAGACATGGCTGCTGAGAGTAAGACTAGTTTCTCCCACAGAGTGAATCACAAAGCTTTGCTCACAAGCTTGTCTTGCATTCTCCTCCTCTCTGAAACAGCTGACAGACCAAATCACCACAGTGGGTTTGGTGGCAGACAGCCAGTATTGCCTCCCTCAGTCTTTGAGGTGAGCTAAGCCAAAAGTCACTTTCAAAATTAGAAGAAAAAAAATCATCCAATTGCCTTGGTCACACACCTCTTCAACTCACCTTCAACAAAACAGTAATGACATAACAATTACGGCAAACGAGGGCATCCAAATGTTTATACTATCCAACAAACAGGAAGTTTCAGGCAGAATAGGTGTGTTGTTGTGGATATCACACAGTCTGTCAAGGAACTATCTTTGTAAAGTCTGCATGTAAAAAGGAAATCTGATGTTTATCAGGGTTGGCAAAGCAGAATGGAAATCTCAAGCCAGTGCAGTGTGTTCTTACAGTGAGTAAACTCCCTTACAAGCTAATGATGTTGCAATGTCATTACCATATAAGAGAATATAGGGCACATTATCACACTACACAAAAATTCACAGCGTTATGAGTCACAGTTTACAGCTTCGGGGCAAACAACCTGCCTGATGGCTGGGTGCTGAATGTCGCATTTTGGGCAGCTGCGTTTTAAACATACGCGTTAAATTGTACCTAGACACATTTCTCACAAACTTGCTAAGTCACTAAACTTAACTGTAAATGAATGCAACCCAAATTAATGCCAGTCTATAACATGCTTGCAGCGACTGAAGTACGCAAATGCTATGACAACTTATGCGTTAGCTTATGGCTGTTCTGTCATTTCAGTCCGGGTTGGGCTCATCATTCGGTTGAGTAACGTTCACCTTTTAAAGTAAACCAGGTAAGCTGTTAGCTATTTAACTAAGGTTAGCTAGCTAAAACCCCTTAGCACACTCAGTGGGGCAGAGGTAAATCCTTTCCCACACCCGTGAGAGGTTGTATACGACCTTACGACTTATATTTTCAGTGAAGTTAGCATGCTAAATTTGATATAACTCAGTCTACGCGGAGCTAAGACCAGTGGAGCTAACATAGCTCCGTGTGCCGCATCCGAAAAAACCCAAGCTAGTGCAGCTTAGCCTGCCAAGCTAACAAGCTTTACCGGGACGTGCTAATTAAAACACCGCTTACACATGTTTCATCTTACCTGTGATCACCCGCCGCGACCCAGAAGGTGCCCGGTTAATCCTGTCAGCTATGTATGACGAGCCGTGCCGTGCCAAAATGATTCAAATTCCACAGAAAGTGTATGGAGAGACGCTCACAGTCCAATCGCTTCAGCCACCGCCGCTGAATGGCTGCTACGCAGAGACTCAACCAAACTTCCTCCTTAGCAACGGACCGCCCCCTCCTCTCCCGATTGGCCGCAGCGCGCTGATCAGATGTGATCGATAGATGCAGAGGAGGGAGAAGGACACAGAGCCGATACTCACGTAAAAGCGCAGGTACACGCCTAAACAATTAATAAAGCACACAGGGTATTATTTGTTAGCGCTAAAGGGCGACTTCACTGATTTTCACCTTGCTGCCAGTATACACTTATGCACGGTGGTAAACTTACCTTCCCTCGTTCACATATTCAAATATAATTAAAACTCCTCCAAATGACATCATCTGGGGGACTGCTCCTGCAGCAGACATCCTTTGACCTGACATCCTTCAATTCGATTCTATTGTGGAACCTATATCTATAACGTAATTGCTTTCAGAATTTCCCTCCGTAACATAGAAACATGGTAAGATGGTAAATTGTTTGTAAAACAATTTACATATTCAGACTATGACAGGTGAAATACAAACTAAGATCATCCACATCATTTGAAAGCTATGTAATGTTTATAACCTTCGCAGTGCAAACTGTCATTGCTGTGTATATAATGAGAATAAAGGAGCTTATCTACGTTTACATCTCTAAGACCTTACATGCTTTTCATGACTGGCTAGGAATGTAGTCCACTCCAGCTCTGTCACACAGGCAACGCAACCACTCGTGTCCTACTCATAAAGCCTAAAGCTAAAAGACAGTGTTTCCACAGCTGATACTGGCTGTTCCTCCTCCACCATTCACCTATAAACCATCTTCACCCATTTTTTTTCTTTACTTTTTGTACTGTTTGGTATTTTTACATATAGCAATGCATCAAATGTTATGTTTAAGTTGACTTTAAGTTAAATTGTGGTATGATGCATAATGGGAATGTCAAGTAAGTGTAGATAAATAAGTGCACTGGTGTCCAGCATATGTTAGTCACCTGATTGATCCTTCATTATCTGTTTCTTGTCTGGCTGATGTGCAAATTAGGCCACGTCACGAAAGAGCACTTCAAACCACTGAGGCTCATTTTGATAACACCACAGTCTTATACCTAAAGCGTCAAGCGTTGATCTGCAGACATGACACTCACCATAACGGACCTCTTGTTTTTCTTCTTTTAACATTGTCTTCTCCCACTTCAGAGCAACATGATGATGATTTAGTTTTTGTCAGGTTCACACCAGCGCTACCCATCACCTGACAATGAAACCTCAACCTCTTTGAAAGGCCAGAAGTTTATCAGCATTCCTCACATAGTTTAGCAGCAGACTAAGCTGCAGTGTGGCATGTCTTGTGCCCTGGAAGGTTACAAAACCAACAAAGACAAAAAAGCAAAAAAAGGTTAGGTTAAAAACGTTGTCAAGCCTGTTGTGCTGATGATTATCATGACACTGCATTTCTTTGCAGCGGCTGGAGCTGTGAATTCAGTTCAGTTCAGTTCAAAAGTCTTTGTTCGGGTACAGTATCGCCACTGTTTAAAATATTTGATATACATTTATTAGTAATTAAAGGAACAAAGAATAACTCAATCAACTGGTCAAGGTCAGAGTCACAAAATGCTGCTGCTGAGTGTCTCACGTATCTGTTAGGATATCCTGACCCCTTGTGGTCATTTTGTGTAACTTCACTAATGCGACACGCCGCCACTTAATGGTGCTTTCACTGACTCCTGTTCATCATATGTTCCACATTTAAAATCTGTTTACTTGAGAACCTGTCAAACAGACGTCTCAAAGTGGATTCAGCTGTCACTCACACATGAATGCGGTGAACTGAAAGCAAATATAAAGCAAAAATATATATTTTTAGAAAACAGAATTAAGCCTTTATACATAACAACTGTAATGTGCAGACTGTGGCACATGGACACATGTTGGGGTTGTAATGTCCACATTTGTGATTTTTATTTGTACATGATCTTTGATGACCTCACATGATGTTCCTGATAGGCACACAAGCCAGAATTAAATGATTAATTAATGTGAAATCTCTGTATAACTGGACTGTATCTGTACCTTAAATAACCTATAACAACGGAGTCAGACTCCATGAGGCTGTATGCTCATGAAGACTGATAAAAATAGATATTACAAAATAAGATAAATAGATAAAATTACATAAATCAAAGACAACTTTTGTATCCTAAGTTATCACTAATGGTGGTAAAATTTTCTATTAAAATACACAATATTGTCTCTAATTTATTAGCTATACAGGGTAGTCCTCACATGTTGTGCCACTGCACATCTGTACAGTCTAAAATAGTCTGATTCAACAGTTTCGCTGCAAAGTTGCTTAAAATAATCACTTTTTTTTTTGCTGTCTGATCCTTTAAAACTGTCACATAGGTGTTAATTGACTTCTGTGTTTGCAGAGTGACGTCAGAGTGGGAGGTGGTTTTGTACGGGAAGAGTTTCTAATGTACTGTACTGTAATGTAGTCCAGTACAACATCAGCTTTACCTAAACGCTATATTTGACACTCAGGTGGTATTGCTTTTGAAAAGGCATACCCCTCTGTAACATTACTGTAAATCATAATCACATTCAAGACCAAACTGCCAAATATTACAACTTGAGCAGTAGTTTCTTTGTTATCACATTTTATTTTTCAAACAACATATAGAGTACTTTACACAAAAAACAAGCCATTATCTGCTTCAAATATTTACATAAAAATTTGTAGAGAGACAGAACAAAAACATTCTTTGGGTTTGACCATGCAAAACAATAAATAATGTTCCTGACAGTGCTTTGCATGGTGCTTTGAACAATTAAAAAAAGCTCAGATTTTAGTTGGCTATACATAAAACTGCCCTGGTCCACACAGTCATCAGACATGCCTCGACCTAAGACTAGGCAACAAGAAAAGAAGACTTAAGGTAGGTCAGGTGCACCTCAACACATTTGCTACAGTACATTATGCACACACTCATTCCAAGGCAATCCACATTATTCCAATTTTAAGCAACTGTTGACCAGGATAGAGACAGAAATTAAAAAGAGAAATGTGCGACAGTTTTCAGTGAAAAGCTTAGATTACGTAGATGAACTGCAGCATCCTTGAAGGATGAAGCACTGTACACAAAAGACCTCGAGATGTTTTGCACAGCAAGGCCTTAAAATGTTTTCAGCGACGCTTTTGCCACCGACACACAACAAGCAGGAGCTTGAAGTTGACATCACAAAAGTACAGTTCTCACTCCCTTCATCCCTCAGCAAGGCGACAGACAGTTTGCAGAAGTGATCACATGACTCTTTCTGCAGGCAGGGTTCTGAATCTGCTCCTTTCCTCCCACTCCCTCGCCCTGTCAGCTATGGCTCAGGTGATAATCTGTGGCTCCCAGGACTGGCTGGCCATCTGGGGGCGACACTGTGAGATGACTGGAGGACCAGTTGGGGTCTGGCTGTCCAGGCAGAGGCCGCTGACCATGTGCTGCAGAGCTGTGCCTTTGGGTTTCCACTTCTGCAGAGAGAAAATAAGACGGAAAATCATACATTTAGCCCCTTCAGCGTTGTGTTATTTTTTCTTTTCAGAAATGATGGATATCAGCATAACAGGTTCATGTTAGTGAATAATGGGCTGAGTCAGACTTGGATTACAGTAATCACATGAATGATTGACCTGCTGCAGTCACAGTGGAGAAATGATAGTACAGCCAGCTGGAGAACACGGCAGCCTAACATCCCACAACAGAGAAGAAGCAATTTGTTTTAGCTGATAAAATGTCCAGTATGTGTTCGAATAGTTACTGAATTCAACCAAGACATACCGAGGGGAAAAAGTATCTTGGATTTGCACTTTCACAACTCAAACTACTTAAACAGCACATAAAACAAAAACATAAAGATGTTAGCTTTAGCTGAAAACCAGCTTACAAATCACTACACAAGTGATTAATGAATATTAATAAAAGACTAAACTGCCAGTAGTCCACCTACAGTACCAAAAGGTCATAGTGTTAAAACTGTCTAACAGAAGTGCTAATACAGTTTGTGATGTTAAAATAACTAGATCTGATAAAATATTAGAAACCTCTAACGTTATAGCTGTTCTTAAAAATACTTTTACCCTAGTGAGCAATCTAAATACTCCTTGTTTTTAAAAAAATAAGAATTTCTCTTGATGATATGAAACAAAGTGAGTTCTAACATATAACATGAGAAAAAGACAAAAAAATACCAGAAAAGATTCAGAAACTCTCATATGAACTTGATTAATAAAGATATGTGCACACATTTTCAGATGAACTATGCTACATGTGTATATAAATCCCTGTAACGTGCTTTTCTAATGAGTAAGTTTCTCTTCTCTTCCCCTAAAATCTAATATTTCATGTGAAACCCCTCAGGGTTGAGTCTCTGTGTGTAAAAATGCCAGAGCGATTTTGACAAAGAACTTCAGACTGAAAATAAAGGGAGTGTGAAAGCATGTTTCCTGTCAACAGGGCATCTGTAAATCACTAAGTGTGAGTGATTTGTTTATTAGCTCGCTAATTGTATAATTAGAGCTGAACTTCAGGCAACAACACCGCATTAAAGGGCTAAATCCAGATTTCTGGAGCCATATGGAAGCTTATCATAGTGCGGAGGTGAATACAGGGTTAATCTCAAAATCCTGCAGGAGGGAGAGTGTGAGTGTTTATTTGCGTGTGTAGAAACCTATGACATGTTTGTTGTGTCTCTGTGTGCTGTTTGTCCAACAAAAAAAAGACGAAATTAGCAGTAACAGTAATTAGCACATTATGTATTCACATTGTACAGCATTAACCTCAGAGTGATGTTTAACAGTTTATTTCAGGTTAAATTGAAATGGATTTTTGAAGGCTGTTGTAATATATTTGGAATAAAGCTGCATATGGTTTGAGCCAGTTTCTGTGATTTGAAATATGACTAACTCGTGCCAAAGAATTATATAAGTATTTCATTACATTTATTCTTGTTGGATACGCTTCTAAAAAAGCATTTACTCAGGCACTGGATATAAAATCTCCAGGTAAACTGAAAGTAATGAAATTCTTTCTAGAACAAACAAAGATAGAAAAGCTAGATTTACAAACATTTATGTTAATAATAAAATCAATGTTGTGAAATATTCCAAGTGATCAGGGAAAACCCACTTTTATTTTGGTGAAAGATGTCATGTCTAAAATGTATTAAATTATAAATAAAAGTCTAATATCAGACTTCTAATAAACTGTGGATTGTCTTATTGCTGAAATATGGCTCCATGTTTACAGCTTTTAAAACTTCACCCTGAATCTCCTGTTGCTTAAAGAGAGAAACATGAAAAAAAACAAGTAACTTCTTCCTGTCTGGGGGATTAAACACTCAGGACAAAAAGACCAAACGTCTCCAGCCAAAACTGTTTTCTTGATGATGGGCAAGCTCCCAAAGAACTCTCAAAGGATTGCGATGGGCCTGCAGAGAGACGAAAGGATGGCCTGGCAACAGTCCTGCAAACTCATACACATGGTTCGAGTTAATAAGTCCCTCGTCAATGTCATAAATCGAACATGCAGCCAGCGCCTGGTCCACATGGGATTATGTGTTCAACATTCAGAGTGAGGAGGGTGAGGAAGGAACAGGGTGGGGTCTGAAGTTATGGGAGCGCTTGTTCTACTGCTTCCATAAAACCGACAGTTCTCGTTTTGGCAGGAGCTGAATCACATCATCTCAGCCTCCTGCGTAGCATCTGTCCTGGAAACACCTGCTATCTCCAGAGTGGCACATTAAGGACACATTCAGCACTTCGTTCCAAAATGAAACAACCATTTGGAAAAAGTGAGACTCGACCAGTAACATGAGTGATAGTGGAAGATTAAAGCGAACCCTGTTTCTCTTGTTAACCCTTCGTTAACACAGAAACTACTTTTGTGAGAAGTTAAGTGGTGCTGCTGTGGTGGAGATGAAATGATATTTCCTCTTACCTGTCTGGGCTCTTTACTATTACAGTGCTCCATCTTGACCTTTGACCCTGCTGTGAAGGCTGAAATGGCCAGACAGTGATCCTGCTGACGGATCAGTGGCTCTATTAGCTCCCATCTCTGCAACACACAGAAAAAACAATAACTAGCTGCTATCATTTAATTTACCAGTGAGAGTAAATCTGAGGTGTTGTCAAGTGTTGTACTTGAACAAATGTACTTGGTTAGGTTATTAGTACTTCTGCTTATGTCAACAATCTGATATTTATTCAAATATAGTGCTTAAGCACAATTTCAAGGTACAGTACTCGTACTTTCCATTTGATGTAATTTTTACTGTACAGTTGACGCCTTTACGTAGACTGATGCCCAGAGAAACAATTTCTTAAACGTGTATTTGTACTTTTTACTTTTCCGTTTGAGTAAATAATGTTAATTTGTACTTAGTTACTTTAGTGGAGTACTTTTAAGTAGTTTTGCCTTTTTGAGTATTGATTTCGTGTACCACCTTTTCATAGTTTCTGGGAATAGTTCAGACTTTATGAGTCCCCCTGATGGCGGGCTCCTGACCTGTGACTGCGGTCTGTTGGCTCCGATGCCCCTGCACTCTGCCAGGCCCAGGCCATCGGTCCCACGGGTCTCCAAACACAAACCGCCTTGTTTCAGCACACTGGACACCGCTTCCTGCTCAGGAACCCTAAAGGAGCCATTGACAGAGAGGAGCGAGGCCAATGAAAGTTCTTATTACAACCAAAAAGAACAGATGGATTAAACTGTCTCGCTGCCCTACTGAGTAATTGAATCACATAACTAAGTAATCCATCCTGTTTCAACACATACTTGTAAAAATATACAATTAGAATTTGAGACACCGTGATTATTAGGAAACAAGCAGATGCAGCCAGATAGGCGGATACTTCGCTTGAGAAACAAGACAGTGGGAAACACATGAAATCCGATTACTCTGCCATGTATATGCATAACCAACATCAGCAGCGTTACTTTACTCAACTGCTGCAGGTATAAGCGAATTTCCAGCAACCAGGTTTCTTAACGTCTTCCCTGATTACCTGAGAAAGCTGGTTTCTCTGAGTAATCTGAGTGCATGTAAATGTATGTCTGTATGTCTGGATACACGTTCTTCACATTGTGCGGAGTTGTGTGTTCACACGTGCAGCACACAGCAGGAGAAAGTCTGAGCTGGCTGACTTGGCTGACCAAATAACGTCTGGAGAAGCTCAGGGTTCCAGCGCATGTGCAAAAGCTGTAACAGATTCTCATACAAATCTAGATTATAGGCTTTGAACTCAGAGGTCATGACATCCCAAAGGGTTTGTTTTTCTCTAAATGTGCATGTTTTATTTTAATTAGATGAAAGTTGATTATGTTTGCTTCATTTCAGCCTCTTGGCTTCCTTTACAAGAGTGAACACACTTTTCAAAATTAAATGTTTTCTAATGACATTTGGATGAAACTTTGTATGGTGTTACATAACATACTGGAAGCTCTTATTCAAACACTTCACCATCAGATAATATAAATTAACCTGTGAGGGATTTACCTCAGCTCGGGATAGACGTTCTCCATGTACCAGCGGAAGGGTTTGCAGTTCAGCTTCCGCCGCAGCGTCATGCGATCTGCGATACTGCAAGAAAGAAACGTGAGGATGTAATCGAAGAGATGTCAGGTGGAGAGGATGACAAATAAGAAAGGGGGAATGGAAAGAGAACCATGTTAGGCACAGTTAGAAAGACATTGGTTGATAGTATGTAACTGACCACATAGGATGTGTATAAAACATAGTATCTGAGACATAGCTGAGGAAAAATAAAACCTAACCTGTTGGAAACATAACCAAACTTGTATCTGAGCCGCTGTCTGTGCACAAGGAGACAAGAGGATAACAAACCTGCCAAAGGCTTTGCCCTGGGCTGACGGCCTTGCAGAGTAGTAGTACTGTTTATATTCATCCATCCACACCTCAGCAGCCCGTCGGGTGTTTCTGCATGGACACAGACACAACGGCTGCTCAGACACAATAACGACAGTGCTGCTGGCATCCCTGCAGTCAACTCTAATAACAGCATTACACACTGGAGCCTTCGGACACCAGCTTCAGTCTGCAAAAAAAACAGCTCCACCAGGAATTTGATCATGTTTTGAGGCCTTGAATTCCAGGTAGATTTGCAACAAGTGAAGACAAACTGTCTCAGCAGAACAAATCTGAATTAGATATTTATGCAGCTATGCATGCACCTGTCATCACCAGGAAGTGTTGGAACAAATTAATGTGAAAAAAAAGCAATTTTAACCTTTTGTTTTGTTCCCTGTATTTTATTATGGTTACTTCCTAAATAAAATTGCATAGTGGTCTCACACAATTTCAGGTGCAGATAAAGTTGTGTAATTATTGTTATTTGTATTGTTTTGTTGAGGAATGATATAGTTTTTTTGTAGCCCCCCGAATAAAATTCAGTCACTTAGTCATGTCTCATTGTCACTTGAGTCAAAACTTGGGAAAAGCGTGAGACTTCACACTGATCTGTGCAGAATCATGTGACACTTAAGATTTTAAGGCTGACTAAAAGATTAACCTTGTTGGCAGATGGTAAATTGTTTTGCGTTGTAATAACACAGTTCAGCAGACAGGATGTCAACAGATCCACCCACTCACTTAATGTAGGTGAGAGCGTTGCCTTCTGGGAAGTCGTATGGGTGTCGCTTCCTGAACACGTGACCCACGCGGCTGCAGGGGAGAATCTCCAAGCTTCCGCCGCACATCCACACCCGGAAAGAAAGCTCTGCAGGTGCGGGAGGACAGACACAGCTGATGAGGACAAACGTGTAGTGGCGTCTGTTTACCTAAGAATCTGTCTGTAAATATCACCGTCTGATCCGCATCATCCCAATATCATTCATGCAGCAGATGGCTATAAGCTGTAAGAAAGCTGTTGTAGTGGATAATTTAATGCTCTGCTGCCTTGCAAATCTGAAGGACACGTTTGGCATTTCAAAACTCAGACTGCTGGACCTCTGCATCATCCCAAAGCATCTGCAGTCATCTGCAGAGCCTGGCATACCACAGCACAACCAAATATATGAAAAGAAGATGTTAAACATTCCAGTTTGTTTCTGTAAGTCTTAAATGTTCTTTCAGACTTCCCTACACTCCTGCATAAACCTAACTGTTGTTCTTGTTCCAAAACTGTATTAACATGAGGAATCAAGATCATTCTGAAATGGGGGGGTGTCTTTTCTAGTAGGATGTATGTGGGATATTAAACTCACCAAAGTTTTCCCCTCCCCAGATGTCCATGTGTGTGTCATACTGGCCCAGGTGGTTGAACCAGCTCTTGTCCATGACAAAAATCCCACCTGCAATGACGGGAGTTCTGCAGAGTTCAGAGAAAATAAGTCACATTTAGAATTGGCCACAGAGAGCTGGAAGAACATGGGGTCGCATCAATAGAGACACAGCCACTAGCAGGTAACCTCTAAACAATAAAGAAGAAGAAGTGATGATGAGCTCTGTAGAAATACCTGATTGGTTGTGTGGGGTCACTTCTCGCCATTTTCTGCTCAATGGGAATCTGCTCCCACTTGAAGTGGAGACTCCAGTCAAATCCTACCAAAGGAAAAAAAAACAGCATAGAGACAGACAGATATTAAAATCTGGCAGCTAAATTTACAACTTCTTTGTCTAGACATCAGGCCTAACACAGCCAAGAAGACAGTTAAGAGTATCCTGCTGCTGTCCAATAAAAACCTTTCTTGTTATGTCATGAGGAGGCGTCTGTGAAATGTGGGATTTCCTTGACTGTAACATGATTTGTGTGTTGTATCCTGACCTCCTCTCAAATCAGCAGAGGCAGCCAAGTAGGCAAAGTTATCCAGGCTGATGACGTCAATGATGGGACTGACCACTCGCGTATGGTCCTGCAGGAGAGGAGAAGGACAGATGGGATCGTCATTATTGAGACAGGTCTTAAACGTGATTGGACTTTTATTTTTTCACCTTTTAAAAGTGTTTACAGGCTATTTTTTACTGCTCTATAAAGATGTCACAAAAAGTCTTAACAGTCACATTTATCCGCTTGGAGACACTTTCTATTTCAGCGGTTTTGACTTAGTTTCTATTTATTTTTACACTGTAGATTAATACTGGTGACATCAGAACCATAACGTAACATATATGGAGTTATGTAGAAAGCGCAAACAAAATAAAACATATTTAACTCCTCAGTTTTGCAAACTTTTGACTTTCTCTCAACCAAGTTCTTGAAATTCTTAGGATCGTAGTTTTACGTTCTATAGTTTTGATGTCTTTAGTACCAATTTAATAATGTAGAAAATAACACGTAAAACGTAATGTTAGTAAACCGTAGAAACTAACAAACAAAAATCTATTAAGAAGGTGTGTTTAACATATATATGAATTTTTTTAGCTTTAATTAAACTCAAAAGTTTATTTCCAGGAAGCATAAACAAGAAATTATGATGTTTGTCACAACTGGTTTATGTTTTATCTTAGTTTTAAGTTATTTCCGTGTTTGTTTTCGCCTTTTTTTTCTTTGAATGATCCATCATTAGACACACCCTTCATCTCAGTTCAGCAACATGATTTACCTGAAACTTAAACCTCAACTTAAGACCACATATCAAACGTATCAATGTGCGACAGTTACACTACAGTTTGAGTTAATGATTGGTCGTCTGTTTGTTTTTTAACTTAATTTTAATGCTTAGCCATGTTTGTAATATATTTTTATGACAAACCTTTTTAATGTTACAAGCTAAAATGTGTTGATCTCACATTCAAGTTGTTCTTTATTCTGCAATTGTTTCTAAAGTTTAATTTATTTCTGACTTATTTTTTCAATATAAGCTACAAAAAAATATAATATCACAAAATACAAAACTCATCTGCTGGATGGGAACAACAGTATAATAATATATGTCAGTAATTCAGCATATTTCACTTATGACTTTGTCACTGAAATCCGACTTCTGACCAAAGATCAGAAACTGTACCACAATCTATCTACAACTCACAACTAGAACGTTTTGTTGCACAATACGTGACAAGAATATTCAGGGTCAAGTGACAAGTCAACAAAGTATTTAAGTCTTCTTTGCGTGGGTCAAAAAATAAATCAACATGTATTACATTAATGGAGTTTAAATACCAGATCATGCTGTAGGGACAATTAGTCAGCCAGTGGAGTGTGTGACTAACAATGATGATTAACTGCCTGTGTGGATGTAATGGTTTTGAGACGGGGAGATGATTACTGGCAATAGCCCTTCACAATTTCTCTAATGAATTATGTAAGTGCACTGTAACACTTGCCTTTTTTTAAAAGTCTCATCATGTTGTAAGTTTGTATTTTCGTGTGTGTTGAACTGAAGACATGTAGAATAAAAAAGCGTGAATGGTAACAAATTGGGGTTAGGGCATAAATATATCGTTCAGGTGTAATGTTCAGAGGGGTTTCTCACCCCTTCTGGAGAATTAACTATGTAAACACAGCAGAGGACACAGCTGTTGATTGGTGTTAGTTTGCGTGTCTGCGTGCGAGTGTTGTCTTCATCCATCTGTGCCAACACTACCGTTTACCCACGAGGCATCTCGACTGTGTGTGCTTGCATGTGTTTGGGCAGTCAAACAGCTTAGCATCACCACGATCCAGATCACTGTTTCCAATTAGAGCCTTTTCTCTCTCTCTCTCTCTCTCTCTCTCTCTCTCTCTCTCTCTCTCTCTCTCGCTCTCTCTCTCTCTCTCGCTGTTTGCACCGCC
>JAUYWH010000014.1:3639809-3660686 GCA_034779795.1 Ctenopoma multispine | reverse complement strand
AAAGAAAGAAAGAAAGAAAGAAAGAAAGAAAGAAAGAAAGAAAGAAAGAAAGAAAGAAAGAAAGAAAGAAAGAGCTTCCCTCTCTCTTCCTGAAAATCTCAGTTTGGTGACAAAGGTGAAGGACACAGCTCAAAACCACCAAATCTACAGTTTACAGTTCAAAGACCGAACTGATTACAACTAACATCTGTTTGTGGTTCACCAGCAGTTTACGGCACCAGACTGTCCCTTTTTTTATTCTAATCTCTGAACACCAACATATCTCCAAAGCACAGTTTCATTTTCTTCCCGCGTTGAAACTACCTGAGCAGCTCCACCTTTGGCACCTGCCCTTAAATGATTCAATCCTGTTTTAATCATTCTGCTGCTGCTGCTGCTGCTGCTGCTGCTGCTGGAGCGAAACCCGCTGACATGTTGGCGCACATCCTCACACGCAGCTGACACTATTTTATTGGCTTAGTAAAATTGTGAAAGAGACTCCGGCGTGTTGTATTTCCTCAGCAGTCCCTGTTTACTCCAAACACAACAGGATATGCATATTTAATTGAGCTGTCTGTCAGCTTGGTTATCGACTGGTAGCAGCAGTAAATACACTGATTTATGTCTTTGCCCCTAATGAGCCATATTTTGTCTTCCAGCCTGAAAAGTTTGGTGCAGTGGATTAAGCAGGGTTTATTCTAGAGCTCCAATAAAGTGCTGATTGTTCAGATGACAGTGTGCAGCTATTTCGATAATCAAACAATCTGTTCAGTTATTTTAACACATGCCGCATACAGCGCCTTAAATCTGTGGATTTGATTGTCAGCAGCGAACCTTCGCATATGAGAAGCTGAAACCACAAAATCAGTCACATTAAAATGTGTTTTAGTTTTCTTTAAAACGGACTGACACTCAAAAAGGCAGATAACTAATCAATTAAAAACCCTTCAGCACTCCAGTCCTCCTCACTTCATCCCTGTTTACAGCACAAGCTACAGGTCTTTTATCTCTCTACACCTAATGCAACAGAAAACCCTGCAGCCAAGTGGACCACATCTCCTAATCCGATCTGGCATGGACCCAGCTTCAGTCCCAGCTTACACTGCTCAGACCGCGTCTATACGTTGCAACCTGGAGGGTGTACAGCAACTCCAGCCTGACGACCACCACACCTACAGTCACATTGTTTACCAGGGGTTATTTCCACTCCTCCGCCCTGGCGCAGGCAGCAGCAGGCGAACACAGACATGACCTGAGGGAAATAGGTCTTAAATGACCGGATTTAGTGCAGTGGAGGCAGTAGAAGGACGTCTCTCCGTGTCCGGTTTAAGCTGACAGCCCGTGTTTTTCACCTCACATGTTACATCCAAGAAAGGTGTCAGCATAATATTGTTTACGCACGACGCGCGGGACTTACTGAAAGCCGCTTAGGGTACTTGAGGTTCTCTCAGGCTCGGAGAAAGAACGAGAAACGAGGAAAACACTGACAACATATCAGCAGGCTGCTGGTTGTACAGTGCGTGGAACAATGGTCTGGCTGCACAGGAGGAGGTGGAAGACGGTGTTGAAGTCGGAACATCATGTCAAAGCAACGTATTACTGCTGTGACACCCAGCTGCGCATCTTCACCACCTACATCCTCATTATCCCAGATTTCACAAACATGCACATCAACATGCAGCACACACTCTCCTGCAGCTCGGCGCCTCCAGCGACAGCGCCGTGCGCAGCGCCGCTCTCCTTCGCCCTTTCCCTTTATCCCCCCCCCCACAGCCGCGCTCACTCACTATCAGCGGGATGGTCCTGTCCTCCCGGTGGATCTCCAGCCGGCCGGGGACCAGTTTCTGCCCATGGCCCCTGCCGCGGGTCTGCGACGGCGACGACGGCGACGACTGAGGCTTGTTGTCCTGCCACAGGTAATAAAACGTCCCCAGGATCCACGCAACGGTCAGAATCGCGATGGCGTTGGCCCGTATCCTGCGCATGGTGAGCCCATATGGAGGGCTCCGGAGGCGAGCCCGGCTGGTTCAGGTCCGTCCGCGGCAGAAGGTGCAGCCTCCCCTCCGGTGATGGTCTGAGCCGCAGCGCAAGCAGAGAGCCTCTATCTCTCCGCGAACAGGCTCTTCTGTCGGAGCTCTGCCTCTCTCCTGGGATTTGCGCACTGATAGAGCCACGGTCCTAGCGCCGAGTCATATCATCCCTCTACACACACACACACACACACACACACACACACACACACACGCACACACACGCATCCACTGGCTTCGAAGAGAGGATGTCCAATCTGCATCCAGCTACTGAGATCGTAAATTCAGACACATATAGACAGAAATCAGCGTGAACAGTAACGTGAACAGAGGAGCTGTTGCGCGCTGTGCACATTGTCTGTTGTTCTCTTCTTGTGCCATTAAAACAAAATAGTAAAAACCCTCTTGTGTAATTTATGCATTAAAAATCATTGTGAATATTCGAGGGCAGCTTGTGTCTCTGTTGCTGCCACAGACATCTGCTTAAACAGTTTTCATAGGGTCTACTTCTTCAGTATTAATGGCAACTGAAATTAAAAGAAAAATCAAATAATCTGCACCACCTCAGGCAAATAAGACGTTCACGTGGCTTCCATATGCTCCCCCCCTTTTAGAGCAAATCAGAATAAAAACTGCACATTTTCAGCAATGTATTTATCCTCAGTGCTTAAGAAGACCTGTTTTTCTATCTATGCATTTTAATCAGGAGCCTCCAACTCACACAAAGTAAATTCAAGAATGCAGCTGAATTGATCATGAAGAAAAGAGAAACATTTGCAGTCTTTTAACACCAGCTTCATGAATATTCGACTTCTCCTGAGTTAAGGCTGCATTTGCACAGATGACCTCTGCAACTATGACTTATTCAGTGTATGAATAAATAAGAGGTGTAAAAAAAAATCTATAGCAGCATTTAAACCAGCGAAGAAATCAGAGCAGAGCAGTAACACCCCAGAGGCACAACAGAGCTGAGGAGGCTGTTTTTTTTTTTCATTTTATTCCTCCTCTACCAGAAGAATCACAAAAAACAGCCCACAGTATGAGCTCACCCAACCCCACCTAACAGCACCGCCCTATATTTGTATATGTGTGTGTGAGACATCCACACAGCTGGGTCCACCACTACCAACATCGGGAATAAGGATTGCCAAGTTATCCCTCATTAGAATCATAAGCATAAAAGGAAGAGGATCCAGAAACAGCAGGGGGTGTGGGGCGGGGGGCAGATTGGAGTTAAACGAAATCAATACTTGATGAAAAAAAAAAAATCCATCTGCAGCTGTGCTCTGTTACATCATAAATCTGTCAGGCATTTGTGCAATTATTTTGTGATGATGCATGTATTTGGTTTCTGTGTAACTTTTCATTTAAATTGATCCATGTGCACGTTTTTCTCCATCACTCTCAGCATACAGGAACTTTTACAAAGGCCTAACGAAGCGTTGTAGCTTTATAAAGGTTAATAAACGAGTTACTAATAGATCAGTCGTACATTATTAATTAAGTTTGAAGGATAAAAAATCCACTTACTGACTGAACCTTCAGCTCATTTAGAAACAGAACCAGACTCGACTGAGCATTTGTTAACAGCGCGTGATTACACTTCGGAGATATGTTCCACAACTTGAGAGAGAAACAGAGAAACAAATACAAGAAAAGCGAAGCACAGTACAATGCAGTAACCTGTAGAATGAAAGAAAGACATTTAAATGTGGCTATGGGACAGTGGAGTTAAAATAAGGACCAATATGGGACATGTCAAAGGATAATAGGATAAAGTTATGATATGTAGACATGCGCGGGAATATGGATAATACAATACCATCCAGTAAAATAGTTCTAGAAATGAATCATCTCTCATAACAATGTTAAAGTCAGGCAGGTTGGATTTTATATCAAACAAATCAGTCATTGACGTGAAAGAGCCTCCATTCTTCTTCACTTAATTGAATCACCTTAGTGTAACTGCACTTTAAAAATCAAAAGGTCTAACAAGCTGCAGGGCAGAGATCTATCCGCTGTGTCCGCTGCCTCTCTGAAGCTTTGTATGGCGCTTAATCTCATTACACATACAGTGTAAGCGGTCTATTCCCTCGCCTCCGTCCTGTCATCGAGAAGCCTCTCGGCCAACAAGATCTTCCTCCGCATCCAGCTTGTGTATATAGAAGGGGAAGGTCACAGGGGTCAGAGCCACATCTGGCTGGAGGCTGGAAGATATTTGTCTTTATTTGTACGGACAGGGCTGCGCCTCTTGTGGCGCTGCTGTCACTGTTATCTGTTGGAATGGCAGAGATGCCCCAAAGCATGGAGGGAAGAGTCGCAGGGAAAGGATCGTCACACAGCAGTCACGCGGAGGTGTTGCTCTGCATTCTTTCAACCTCTGGACCTGGTAACCCAGCCTCTCCTGGCCTCTTAATGTGAAGATTAGTGGGTGCAGAGAGGAAACGATGGCTGCATGTGGAGTTTCCAGCAGGGTCAGTCCACCACTCATGTCAACAATCCCTCCCTTGAGACTCATGGAAAGACAAAGCTCCACGTTGCCATGTCCACAGTGAAGAAAAGAGAGAAATGGGAGGCTGGGAAAGTTAAATATACAGGGTGGGAACCAGGACTAAAAAATCAACATGTAATGAATCAGCATTGATTGACCAGCGAAAAGATCTAATTTCCTATTAAACGAACAACCAAGCAGTCATCAACATTTCAGTCAGTTATAAATGTTAATAACCTGTTAATAAATGAATTCTTACCCAGATGCTCTGCAGCTTTTTTCCATAAAGGAAAAAGCTCAAACTCAAAGCCTGGAGGGGGAAACAGCTCCAAACATAAAGTGAGAACATGATTGCTCTTGATTTATAAAGCATTATTAAGTGATTCAATGCACATTACTTATAGTTCCAGTGTGTGAAAGCTCTGTGTAGTTGCTCTGTTAGGAAATATTACAGAAAAAAAACACATTTTAGATTGGTAGTTTGATATCATCACATTTCTCCTCAAAACACATACAGAAATCTGAACAATAGCAGTGCTAACATGCTGCTGTTTGAATGGATCATTTTAAAAAAGAGTTGTGTTTTGAGTGTTAAATGTTCACATTTTGCAGCAGAAAGTGGGATCATAGATACAGGCTTTGGTGTTTTCTGTGTGTGTAATGTGGGTTTTCTGCAGACACGCCCACAGATCATCAACAGCCTTTTACTTCCGCTGAGAATCACTGCTGGCATTTCAGACAACTATGCCAAAGCTGTGACTCCAGGAAACTGTGTTGTGCAAAGACAAGCACAGAAATGCACACGACAGGCACACACAACACATGCACACACACACACACACACACACACACACACACACACACACACACACACACACACACACACACACACACACACAAACATGCACTTATTTTAAAGGAGCCACATCAAATACACACTGAGGCCTTTTCCACAAAGGTAAGAAGAGAAACACATGTCTCAGTGTAATTCCATGCACACACACACACACACACACACACACCATCTCGTGAGCCTCTAGGGAATTCTACCATGATAAGTGTACAATCATCTCATCACCTCTCAGCTGTAACCAGTGATCATTTGTACAAGTTCTGTCTTGTACAGCAGAAGTCGACACACTCAACGTTTCCCGTGGTGCTTCGCTGTGGTGAATAATCTCTGGATAACTTCAGGGTTGAACTCTACTCTAAATTCATCTTCTGAGGGTCACTCATTAGTAAAAAACAGCAACAACACATCCACAGAAACGTCTCATACCAGTGTTGTGGTGAAATTCACTCGGTTTTCCAACTGTTTGCCCAGTGTGTTGCAAACACACAGCTGTGTAGCAAGTAATCAAACCCTAAGTTAAGATGCATGTTTCTTGACTGGAGTCAACTTAAAGTTATCTCATAGCACTTTTTTGCCAGTTATCACTAAATATAAACTCAACACCGTCTCGTTAAGTTACTGTTAGGTTACTGTACTGAGAGCAGATACATCTTTATCCAAATCAGTGACGTCTATCGGAACAAAGCAGGTCAAAACGGGTGGAGCTACAGGATACAGAAACTTATGAGCAGGAAAGTACACTAACCTGACATGTCAAATAGTCTTTCGCTTGTGTGTCCTGTACTTTAAACCCCACCCATCGCTCACTCCAGCTGAACCTAACACACACAAATCATGAGCAAATATTTGCTAACAAAATAAAACCTTGTTTGTCTGCTGTTGGGAGAGCTTAGCTTTATCTTTGTCGCTGCCACGTATTAATGACATGACACAAATGTCAAATTCATGCTGGAGCCAAAGGAAAAGTCAGATACTCACCAAGTAGTTGAGAATGTGAATGTTTGTCCCAAACTTTGTGACAAACCCAAGAATATATTTAATTGGGCAAACTTAAAGCTCCAATGTACAACTTAAGCAAGCTGTAGCATGAGACTCTGCCTCTGCTGCCATGCTCTGCACAGCCCTTCAGGTGCTAGTCAAGTTACAACAGTTGCGATGCTGCAAGACTGTGAATCAAATATTTCAACCTCATAGTGGTGCTAGAGTACTCTGGGGATCATCATATTCACCAGGATTCACCTGCAAAGGTCTGTACACAAGTTCATGGAAAGCCATCTTAGTTCAGTCTGGAATGAACTGATGAACCAACATCATCATCATCACCTGTAGAGACACAACAACAGTCTCAAAATCAACTCATCATGTCATCATTGCCATCATAACTGTTTTTCGTTAGTTACACAAACAAGAACCGTTGAGGAGTTTTGTCTCTGCCAGCTGTGCAGTGAATACAGTGAAGCCAGTTTGGGTGGGCTGGTGAGAAACTGGGCATACTCCTGCTGGAACATTTTTTCCATTTGCACACTGGTACACAACTCCAAGACGTGACAGCATCCCAGTAAAACACACACTTTAAGAAAAAAAAGTACAATAATTTCCAACCTGATGAATTATTCTGTGTTCCTCTCAGCCTCGTGGACACACAGGATCTGCTATACGATCGTGTTGGAGCTCTCCATATGGCCCCGGCAACGCGTCTTTCAGTCGAACATATTCTGCCGGTTATGGCCGAGTTCTCAGGCTTGATCCTGTCTCCCTGCCCAGACAAGGGAGTCATCGGGATCCATCTGAGGCCCCGATGTAGAAAACAGTTGGCAGACTTCACTGTGAGTGTGTGTGACTAACTGCGTTGCTGAGCAGTCGGGCTGTTGTGATTCTGTTACTCCAGCTGGCTCGGCTCAGTAAAGGAGGTCCATTAGTGGGACAGTGTGGGTATTCAGTGCCTCGGTCCTAAGGATAATGGGCCTATCAGGGAAAAGGCTTCCAGATGAGATGGAGATGTTGACTCTCCATGAATAGATTTTCTTTTCTATTCAAGAGGATAAAAGAAGAAGGAAACAGGAAAATGAGAATTTATTAAAAAAATGTGCATCAAAATCTACCTAAAATAAAGTAGTCATTACAGTATGTAAGTAATAACACTGATAGATTGGTGTTAAAAATGGGCAGTTCTAATATTAGAGTAAAACTTTCTTCTGAAACAGGGAAATAAGGTGTTATTTATATGTTGTGTTGTCATGTATGAATTTTATTCTGCAGAGTAACAAGTAATGTTTGCCTCCAAAGTGTAGTCCACCAAACGTATAAAGTGACATAAAACATACTCATGTAAGATACACATATCCCCTTTCTTTAACTATAATTAAGTAGAGTATTTATTCAACTGTGCTTACTTATTTTCTACCACTGTCTTTGATAAGATCACAAAACGGTCTAGGTATATAGAATATCTTTTGGTGGTATACATAGAATTTTAAAACTGGCTCACATTGCATTTACTGAAGTCCAGTAGTGACATAAATATTTAAATAAAAAAAGATGAAAATGTTATATTTTTAACGTTCTACATGGTGAAGCATTGACAGGGAGGTCTCACACACGAGTGAAAATGTTTATTACTGCTCTGCAATTACGCTCCTTCAAATCAAATCATTTTGATGGGAAATTCATCATCAACACTCTCAGACTTTATACAGTATACACACAGCGGTACAAAGGTGCCCCCAAAAAAACAGAACTCAGAAACAGTCTTAGCAGAGGATGAAAGGGTAAAGGGAGGTTATTACTGTTTGAGATGCTGATAATGCTACAACTTCTTAAGAAGCAAATTTGTTGCAGGAAATACTTAGATGCAGACTTGCTGGTTCAAAACAGAACAGATTCATGCGTCACTGGGCAATGGCACCGTAAACCATTAAAACAAAACAAAAAAACCTCATTCATTGCTTTACTTCAACTTCCAACAAAACTGGGAAGTCCTGCTTCGTGAACTTCCTGCCAGGCGGATGGTAAACACGCACATTTTTAACAGTATCGTCAGTAAAGCTGCACAGATCGATCATACCTCTCATTCATCTCACCTCATCTTTAAAGTGCTGTACCGTCGTGATCTGCCTTACAGTGAGACCGTGTAACGTTAAGGAGGAAATAAAAATAAAACGTTAGTCTCAGAAGTATTGGGAGTTTTTCAGCTACAGTCGCTCTTGTTCGGCCTCAGCCAACAGTCGCTTATTGGGGTTAATGCTAATATTCAGCTACGGATAGATGCAGCTGTGTTACTGAAACACTTTTAGCAATACAAGGACGTAGCTTCTGATTATTCTCATTACTTATTAACCGTTTAGTCTATAAGATGTTTTTTCATTCAACTGTCCAAACAATCTTCAATTTAATCATATTTATATATATATAAAGGAAAGTAGATGCTCACATTTGAGGAGCTGGAGTGACAACTGTTTTGTCAACTGAGTGATCAGCTCTACACTGACATGTTTAAAACGACTTACTGCTAACCTGTAGTTGTCATTTTACCCTGGCTGCTGTTCAAAAGCTACATAGCGTCACTGAATCTAGTTCTACTTCATAAACTTTTAATACGTCTGGCAGAGAACACACGCAAAGTCTGTAAAAAGAAGATGAGGGGAAAAAAAGCTATTCAATGTCAATCATTCGCAAACTGCAAAAACAGAAAATGAAGAACATAGCTGTGAATAATGTTAGTCTGAGAAGTCACCTTAAATGTTTAAATTAAATACAAAACCATAAATTCAACACCAATCTTCTTTTGCTTTGTCAGTACCAGCACATGCTAATAAACAACTTGTGACAGACATAGAAATACACTGGAAGTACAATCTTCAGAGTCACAGAAGGCATTTAAACAGTACTCCTGTAGAGTGGACATGGCATATCAAGCAGTGTTTGAGGCTTACACAGTGTTACAGAAGGGGAGGGAGGCAGAGGCAGGGAAAAATCAGGCTTTAATCATCTTCCTCTGGCCATCCGTCAACAGTGCCCATTTTCTTCTGAGACGACGTGCAGGGCAGCGAATCCCTTCTAGCATTACAGCGACACATGCTTTTCAAATGTCACAGTCTACCTCTCACTTTCTCTTTATTTGTTTCTTGCCTCCCGTTTGGTGACCCCGGACATTCCTCCTCTTACTTCATGCACAGAGGTCGGAGACTTTGCTTTCAGACGCAGGTCCTCTGAGTGACAACAATGGTGCCCGAGGTTAATTCGGGTTAAAAAAAAATGTCTGCACGTGTAGTTCTGTAAGGTGCCTTTGGATACAAGTGTCTCCAAGACTCTCAACAGAGCACTGGAATCCACAAGGATAGACGGGGTAATTATTTATTAGTAGACAGTCATACGAAGGAGGAGTAGTTACTGCTCAGTGGGACACACATTGCGGTCTTTGCAGCAGAAGTAATGCACCACCACACCGTTGGGATACCTGGCAAACGCACTAAAAAAAACAGATAAGAAACAGAAAATATCTTAATGCATCACAGCAGATAAACAAGCATGTAATTCAAATGTCTAAGAGTAAACTAAAAATGGACAGGGTATGAAATTAACAGGATCACACCGCATAAAATCTTGTTCAAGTTAATAAAACTGGAACTGCTGACAGAAAAACTGATAAGAAAGATGATAGAAAATAGAAGCTTTTATACCATGATAATATCATAATCCCATTTTAATTAGGATTTTTGCGATAACCTCAAATAACTCTAAGGAAAGGCGTCTAAAACTAGAAGAGCCTCAATTCCTACACTAAGAAAGACTTTTACCTGTTTCCGATTTTCTTCTTGCAGACTCTGCAGATCTTTTCCTCTGTAATCACACATTTAACCTGCTGGTGGAAGATCCGTTCCTCCTGCACCTGAAAACACAGAACATGCCTGGTGAGCACAGACAGACATAAAGTATTATGTCGCATATGGTAAAGACAAGGAGCAAATGGATGCATCTATTAAACCGTTTTCCCATGTTTAATAATCAGATTAATCACTAACAACATTCATTCTGCAGAGATCTTTATCCTTGTGAAATACTGAATATTTTCATTTTCAACCTCTGAAAAATAGAATCAATTAAAAACTGCTATTAGTCAGTATTGCAGGTAAAAATAACGTAATTTATTGTTAGCATTTCATTAACATTCATATTTTAATTACTTGTCATTATGGTTACGCAATGCTCCTTCAACAGTGCTTTCCACCCTTTTCTTTTATGCACTTCCCTCAGAATCCCTGAAAATGTTTAACAGTATTATGTACTGAAGACAGTGAAAGAAAAATATTCTTCTGACAATTCTCTCAAAGTTTGGCACAAAGCACTGAGCCACAACTAGAGCTGAAATTATTCCTTGAGAAACTCGAAAAACTTGATTACTAACAATCCTTGATGCAAATTCTTTGCCTTGAACCTTTGCTTAATCCAAATATTTAAATAAAGTTCCCTGTTTCTCACAGATTACGCGCTGAAAAGAGAGAAAACGTCAAAGGTCGAAGTCTGGGATCACGTCAAGCTGTTATCTTTTCACAGATAATATTGTTGCCAGAAATGAAACAATATTAAAATAAATCTCCCTATAACAAAAAACAATTAGTTTAATTCATCCATGTTCATTCTTCGAAAAAAAACAAAAACAAAACAACAAAATTATTTCTTATCCGATTACTCGATTAATTGCTGGAATAACTGAAAGAATATCTGATTACTAAAATAATCGATAGATGCAGCACTAGCCCAACTTTGCTTACAAAGACTGAGCCTTTAGTGGATGGTCCTTTAAAACACAATCATGATATTCACACCGCCTACCACCAATTAACTTTCCAGCATTAAAATCTTGTTGCTAACATTCTAAATATTACTACCAGAATGAGTAAAGTTGGTTCAAAAGAGACCATGTTCAGGAGCAGGCACAGGTAAAAAAAAAAAAAAAAAAAAAAAGACACTTCTAATAATCTCCTGAGTTGTTCGGATAACAACGCGTTGTGTATGTGAATTTGAAAAAGCATCAGTTCTGCAGATGAAGAACTAACAGTATTCTGATTAATTCATAATTATGAAATCATTATGAAACCTTGAAATATAAACATCTCCCATTTGGAAATATTCAACATATTTACCTAAAACACTACTATACATAACATATTTACCATATCAATACCATATCAGGACTCACCCTGAGGAACTCGGCCTGTAGCAGACTCTTCAACACCTGGTTGCAGCGTTTCCTCTGAGCCTTCTCCTCCAGGACGCTCTCCAGGAAGACCCGGATCTCTCGGATCTGAGTATTTGCTGGGAGAAGATTGATGGCCTGGAAACCAAACAGATTAAACAAAAGATTACTTTGTGGACTAGTTGAAGAAAACACCTCCCTTCTGATAAAAATTACAATAAATCTAAATAGATTTTTTTATATTTGGTGTCTTCTCTAATCTTAATGTTGTGGTGAAACTATTTCTGAACTTAATTCAGAGGAAACATTGCTAAAGACGTACAACAAGGGAATTTCCCCATTCAGTTAATTCATTTCTCAAAAAACTAATTATACTCACCAATTAAATCCCCAAAACTGTCAACAACACCCCTCTTACCATCAGAAATCTAAATGGCTCCTTTACCTCGACTGTGCACAGAAATTAAACACAATCAGGTCCAGCAGGCCTCTTGTCATTGTGCTTGGCATAATTAAATTAGTACGAGCAGCCTAGTCACACTCAGTTACCTTGAAGTGAGTGAAAAGTGATTTTGTGTACATCACAGCAAGAAAACACTGAACGCACTGCTGTATTATGGATCATACAGATTACCCTTTCAAAAATGGTAATGTGATCAAATCAATCACTTTTGGTCGTACTGAGATTTTTTTGGGTGATTTATCATGTCAGCCGATTCTTCTTGTGACAAAAAACTCAAAATGTATGTTTTTTATGTATCAATGAAGTGTACATGTAAGTGTTTATAAGTATGTACTTTAAATATCTACAGTTTGCCGAACTGTGGATATGGGACTGCTTTGCTGCCCCTGGAGCTGGACCTTTTGTTTGGTCCAGATAGAAACTAGCTACTTGAACCCACCATAGCAGCTGTTCTAAATGTGTAACAGAGAGCAGTGAAATGTGATAACTGTTTAAATATGTGGCTAACAACACACACTTACAGTCACACGTCTCTCCTGGCAGGCATTCGTGGCATCACACTTGTTTTTTAATGAAAAGTAGCAGTAGAAATATTTGCACAACAATTGAAGAAAAAAATCTTGCGCACTTTCTCACCACACCACTGCTGGCCAATCACTGAATGAAGTGGGTGTAAATGTCACGTTTGACAATCTGACCTGCACTTTTGTTTGAACATCCTGGCCCCATTAGCCTGCTCAGAAGATGTGACATGTACAATTAAAAACATTGCCAAATGAAAAAAGCTTATAAATGGATTTAAACATACAAACTGCTTCATGTTAGAAGTGTTGTACAGTCTGTCTCTGTCTCACTTATTCTAGTTTTCCAACGCTGTCTGGGAGTCTGGGAGTGAGGCCAGGAAATGGAAATGAAAGCATGGTGGCATTAAAGTAAGGGAGCTCATAAACCTGCAGTGTTCCCCTTGAGAGAATCCTAATTTGACCTGCCTGTGGACAGACCGAATCAACTTTAAATCTCAGCTAAAACACTGTTTGTTATGCTGCATTTTATAACAATAAAATAAGTCAGAACCGTTAAACTTTGCATTAAAATATTTACTGGGACACAGCGGAGACGTTAAAAGACTGAGGCTGCTTCTTTGTGTTAAGACAAGAAATAATATATAATCTGCTGATGACGTCTGAGAGAGAGATTTTTTACAGTTGGATCTGGTGCTGGACGGAATACCGGTTCATACCGAAAACTGTTTTTCTTTTTTTTTAATGAAATGGATTTGATTGGTGGATTGACTGATTGATTTTTCTTATACTGCAATACCAGTTTAAATAGCCGTAACAATGTTCAGACCGTAGTGCAACAGTAAACTGTTTCAGGGGGGAGTTTTTTCACTGCTACACCGCTAAACATGCATGTTTGCTTCATGCATGAAGCTAACCTGAAATGACTCCTGTTGTGATCTGGCGCTCTTTTCTCACTTTGAGATTAATATGATCAACACCCACTTATACATGAGAAAAAAATGGCATTGAATACCGTGAAAAATACCGTGATATAGAATTTTGGTCATACCACCCAGCTCTAGTTGGATCCTTTTTAAAATCACAGACCCAAAAATCTTTTTAAAGCATTACTCGTGTGGCGTCTTATTTACTAGACAGCAGTTGGTGGATTATGTCATTAAGGTCTGACAAGAAAAATAGGTCATGAGCTAGTTCCAAACACAATAGCTTTCATTCAGTTGTGGGTATTTAGATCAAAAATATGAAAGAATTTTATCAGGGATGCTCACATGGCGATGCAGACGCCTCTCTGAGGAGATCAAAACTATTCTGTCACACAGACAGCAGCTTGATTACCCCTGACTGTGCGAACCCTTCTGATCACACTCAAACTAACAAAACAAACTAAATCAAAATGTTGTGCGCAGTTCAGTTGATGCTCTAATTTCACACCAAATGCCAGAGAACTCATTTTGTATGAGTGTGAAATTTCTAATCATGTCATTTTATCTAATTTTCATCAAGCCTAAATGAGCGGATTCTTATCAGTTCCTGTTTCCCCGCCACATTTTGAATTAGAAAATAATTATTTCTTTCTGGTTTAATGAGCAGTTTGATGTATCGGTCAGACTTTGGTAAAGTCACAAAAGTCACAGTAAAGTAAAATGCTTTTCTGTGACTGACAACTTACTTAACTGACACACTTTGATCTGTCTTGGTGCATTAAACTAGTGTCAGTGTGACAGAAGTAGAAAAAGACTAAGGTTGGTCCTAAAGTCACTCTGGTGAAGAATTAAGTGCTGGTCTGAGATTTACCTTGGTGGTGTTGAGTTTGCTGTGGTGCAACTCCAGGACCTGCAGGGCCGCCTGCAGGTTGGCCTGAGGCTCCAGGAGCTCCATCTTGATTGGCCCCAGGCAGTGGGCATCTGGGGGTGACAGGTACATTCGCAGAAGAGAAAGATAAACCTGCAGAGGAAAAATACCACTGTTAATACTCCAGTCCACATTTGATCTGAATAGGAATCCTAAAATGTTAAACTACCGGGGATTTGTCATGGAGATACTTAGAAACACAGAAAATAGCACAAAGTCAACAAGACCACCAAATGTAAGTACATCAAAACTACAGTGTTTTACTATAGAATACAAACAGCAGATATCCCCTGTGTAACTAGAGAACTGACTGCAGCTACATATTAAACACACAGATATGAGAGGTGACAGTTCTAACTCTTGGCAAATTCCTCAAATGTCAAATTATTTCTTTAAAATCTACCATCAGGGATCATGTTGCTTGACTCTGTAAACTACCTGAGTCAATATTCTCTATAACTTTTTAGACACAGTAATTACCCACTGACTTTGACCGTTTCCTCCAATCCTATCCAGTGCTTCAGTAGTGGTTTTGTTTGGTTACAGAGTCAAGCATCGTGACACATAGTTGCACATATAACAATGCCAGCTGTCATTTCTGAAATAATCTTTCTTGTAGAACTAGAAATGTGTCCCAGGAAGCCTGGACCATAAATAATCCATTACTGTAGCACAACACTTTCTGCAAACAGAATGGGACACAGCACAAAGAAAAAGACAGCAGAGTGTACAAAAAAAACAAGCAGTCATAACAAAATAAACGTAACAGAACTGTAAGAAAACGGAAGATAATGCAACAAGAAACAAACTCCAAGTTGAAAAAGTAAAGATTTGAAAATAGACAAAATTAATAACATAAAATAAGATTCTTACATCTTTATTTCCTTCAACTGAACTGTTGTAGTGCCGGTGACAGTATCTGGAAAGACAGCACACAGAAAACCATGAGGAAAAGGTAAATGATGAAAAAAATATCACTTAGTAACTGTAACAAACTTTTTCATATTCTCATGTCTAGCTTATTTTTAGGAAAGTTATGAGGCAGGTTTCCAGGACATCAGCTGGAAAATAAAGGACCACTAAAAGTAAGCATTACCAGGCAACGTTAAAAGAGTCTCTTTTATCTCTTAAAAAAAGAGTTCTGCTAAATCCTTTAATGTTGGTTATAATGCACAGTAACAAGGTAATCAGCACAGCTCTGCTACGGCACATGATCAGTTTCTCTTGAGGCCTTTAGAAATTATTTTGCTGCCTGATAGAACCAGCTTGAAATTAAATATTATTAAAGGGCAGAATCTGCCAAATGAACTGCGGGTGTTTGCAGAAGTACTCACTCTTCAGCCATGTGAGTGTCTTTCAGGATGTGCACATAGATGAACAGTGCCTGCTCGTGTTTACCCATCCGACCCAGAAGCAGTGCACGTTCCTCCAGCAGGCCTTGGAGACAGAAAACAAGGTCAAAGGTGAAGTTACACCCTTCAGCTTGTATATACAATAAAAAAAAATCTTTCCTCCTTGACTTAGGACATATGTATTTGAAATAATTAGAAACACAACAATTATCCTTATAAGGCTGCTGTGTATATTCTGATATTGAAATTTGTGGTTTAGAACCTGAATATAGATACCTGAATATATAATAGAACCTGGTATATCGATTAGTGTGTAAATTTACCATCAAAGGGAAAGTCGCTGATGAGTCTGGCAGGTTCATAGCCGGTGGAAATATCCAGGAAAGACAGTAGCTTGTTCCTGAACTCTCCCAGTTTACCATGCTCCTTCCCAGCGGCAACAGCTGGAATTCCTAGAACAAAAGTTTTATTCATAGTGTTTTGCGGAGAAAAGACGGGATAACTGTAAATGCAATTTGAATAATCATATTTTTAAGCAAAAAGCTACACGCAGTGTTTTGCTTCAGAATCACTGTAAACTTTCTGTATTGTAACTTCCTTATTCTTCACAGTAAAACTACATACGATAGGTGAAGCTGAAAAAAAGGAAATAACCCATTCACAACAATAGGACTCCAACACTCCACTGGTGCTTGGATAGTTACAGTGTCTGGGTGTACTAGAAATAGTGAATCTCATTATTAAAAATCATAATAATGTCCAGGAAACAATATCCTATTTTGTACTGTGTACTGCAATATACTTCCCAAACCGACGTGAAGCAATAATGTGCCGCAAGGACAAATTTATTTATTAGCTGCTTGTATTAGTTTATTTCCCAGAGAGTGCACATTAATGAGCATCACTGCAAATGTTGGATGTGGTTTGCATTTAAATGTATAGTCACTAGATGAGCATCGTGTCCTTATCCAGGCTTAATTAAGTAATAAGAATAAATAAAATATGAATTACAAAAATGTATTATTCTTTTATTCTGACTTTCAGAAATGATACAGGGATTTTTGTTAAAAAAAAAAAAAAAGCTTAAGGATTATGTTTCTCTACAGCTCTCAAACAATAATTACATATTTCAATTGAAAGAATTTCCATTATTCTCTTGCTTTGCTTCAGTTAGACCTTACTCATATATTTGCCAGTATCTCGAATGACAGTCTGTGTTGGGATAAAAATAAAAAATAGATACTGAGAACTTTAATTAACTTTCATACCTTCTGGCAGGGAGTTGAGGTACTCTTTCATAAGAGTCTGAACCTTTTCCAGGTAGAGCTGGATCAGCACATTGTGAAATGCTGGACCCTTCTCGTCCCACATGTAAATGATGTGCTCTAAATATGGGATGGCAAGATCCCTAAACCCCTCTATCAGGAAGTTCAGCACCTTGTCTCGAGGCAAAGTCTCCACCTCTGTCAGGTCCTCAGTGAAGATCTGGACAGGAAAAGAGAACAGAAGTTATTATAGTTAAAAAGGCTCCATGTTCTCAGTGCTTTCTGTCATTGTATTAGTGACAGGACAGACTAGTATGTATGTGACATTTTGTGTAAACATTTGTGTCCCACCTTCAGGCCATCGTCAGGACAGATCTTTAACACCCAGGGAGAAAACTCAAAAATGATACCCAGATTTTCTGATCCTGCGTTGTAGGACAAAAACTTAGTGAGTGATTGGTTTAACATTATCAACGAGATTAAAAGGAAATGCAATTATTATTATTAAAGTGCTTTTATTTTTTTATTCATACCACAGAGGAAAGCAGAGAAGGCAAAGACTTTGCTTAACAATAACATACCCTTCATCAAATCATCTTTAACTGTCAGCACATATTTACTCTGACATCACGGGCACACGGATTTAAGCAACTCACACAGTTAGACATGAAAGTTTTGTCTATGGCCGTCCAAAAATTACACCACTAAATTAGTGGGTATCTAGGAGAAATGACAACTTTGACACTCGCTCTAGGTCACAAAAGATTTTAGCAGGTCATTGATCCTTACCCAGTCTTTGCAGATACTGCACTGTTCGCTCATGACCCTTCAGAGGAGAGTTGGCCTTGGTGGACTGGTCCAGCAGCACCTGCAGAGCTGCAAGAAGGCAGTTGAGATGATGGGCGACCAGTGAAAGTGGAGCAAAAACAAATGTAAGTATATTCCGAGAGACACAAAGTAGAAAAATGTGATCTACTCTGACGAAATGAAAGAAGCACGAGCACAGTGTTAAGCGACGGCTGGGAACAGCTGGTTTGAATTGGCAGAGGAAAACGAGAGCAGCATGACATCACAAGCACAAATTGCAGCAGATTGCGATTAAAACCAGCCACACTCATAGCGAGTACAGCCCAGAATCTGCCGCAGTATATCACCAGCAACCGAATGACATTAAGACAGGTCTGATCTACGAAGATGACGACTCAACCATATGCTGGAAACCTCTGAGATTAACTGTGTAGCCTGACAGAGCGGATCCACATATAGTGTTAACAGAACTAAACTTCACAATAGTTCTTGTATTTGAATAAGAAGGTACTGAGGAGAGAAAGGGAGACATGACTCTGGCATCAAACTGTTCCCTGGTTTAAAATACTGTAGTACAACCTCCACTTCAACAACAACTCGTTTGAAAGAGGAATTGAGAACAGATGCTTCATTGTGTTTATAGTTGTGTGTTCTGTTGTCATGCTGAAGTCTGCAACTGATATACCACACTCCGACAAATAATGCTGAACTATGATATCAGTGATTGATTTCACTGTTTGCAGCACGATAATTGGCCACTTAGAGAAACTTGTAACAGAAGAGATGTCACCAGAAAGTGATTCTTGGAATTGTGTTTTTCTTTAAAAAGTGAAATAAGATACAACTCTGTCACTGACATTAATCTGTTCTTGTAAACGTAATTCAACATATGTACTTTTTACTTTAGTATTTAACTTTCCATTTAATTGTTTTGCCAATCTGAGAGTTAAATGGTGAGATAATTTACAAAGTATTTTAGCTTCCTCTTGCAGTAAAATAACTTTCTGATTCTAATTGAATCAACGGTTTGATAATACCACCAATAACCCAGTTTAGATTGCACGTGCATATATATGTCTTGAGTGTGACTCACAAAATGAATAAAAATTGTTAAAAAAAATCATGCATAAATGTCAAAGTCAGGCTGTTAAAGTGCAAATATAATTCAATAACAAAATAAATATTTGTTATTCTTCTTCTGGTCTGTATACTTTATATATTTTATTCTGAGCATCTTTGGCAGAAATATTGGCAGAAACAACTCACATTTAAAAATGTCACAGTTCTTAGTGTACACATAAAATTCATATTAACATGTTTTAAAAGGTTTAAGAACAAAACGAATCAGATCTTTGTTGTTCGGACCAGTCAAGACATATATTTGATTCATTAGTTTGTACTGTGTTTTTTAGGATAGTAGGGGCATTAAAAAGGTTTTACTGCATACTGAGTATTTCAAATATGTAAACATCTTACTTCTGCAGATGACACAAATTCTACAGGACACATGAACATACAGTAGGACAGTAAAAGCACATGTTGTTAACCAGCATTCAGTCTCTTACCTTTCTGGTGCAGGCCCTTCTTCTCATAAAGAATAATGAGCTCGCTGTACTTGTGGGCTTTCTTCAGAACGTACTCGCTCTCCTCGATGTGGCAGTGGTTGTTCTCAAGACGGAGGAGCGGGGACACCAGGGCCACGTTTGTCTGAACAGGAAGAGGACGAAGTATGAATACCAAACATTTATCCATCCAGTCCTTTACTGCTGAAGATTTGTTTTATCCCAAGACTAAATGCAGGTTGCTTCTCAGATTATTTCACCCTCTTTGCTTCACAGTGTGTTTATAATTTCAATTATCCGGCAGAGAAGCTTTGTTCTCCAGCGAGGACTAATTTAGATTGTCCTCTGTGATTCCTCTAATGTAATTATGGTCTTTCTTGGAGTTCCACTGATTAAATTGGCTTTGTTATACATCTAAAGAGAAACATCTGGTGACGTTTTATCTGAATGCACAAATTTCTACATGGAGAAGTGGCAGAAACACTTACATCACACAGAATCAAACCATGCTGAGGAGAGACCTACTTTGGCTGCTTATATCTGTATTTTTTTTTTAAACTATAGATGACTTTTTACACACCAACTGCCTACTAAACTGAATGTTTTGCTTTGCTGCCCACAGCAAATCATTATTATTATATAATTAACACCAGACCCAGTTTACTGAAACTATGGACTCCACACACAAATGTTATTATATGCTTAATTTCATGTGGCTGTAATAAAGTAAAATAATGAGTAAAACAACTTCTTACTCTTCATATTGAATAATCATAAAGTAATGTTTTTACTTGTCAAGGAGTAATAGGTAAAGAGGAAAATATTACCCTGCTCAGGGTAAAGAGCATGTAAACCTTCTTACAAATGTTTTTACCACACTACCTGGGCACAGCTAACTGCCTTGAGTAGCTGCCAGTTTCTGTTACGAATTACTGACTTATAAATAATTTCATTTTGCTGTTAGAAGACAGTGAATATGGAAATTTGTAAGAGCTGATAGCATTAAATAAACAAAAAAACACACACAAAAGAATACACCTAACATGTAGCAAACCAGCAACAGACTTCAAAAGACTGTGCGCTGCCACATGTACTGAACAAAAGTATGGAAAAGGAAGATCATCGTCTTACGTGTAGGTAACATTTCAACAAGGTGGTATCAATGATCTGCAGGAGCTTTTTGCGGCTCTTAATCGTAGGGGTGCCCTCCATGAGTGGAGACGTCGTGGAAGGGTCAGAGTCATTCAGCTGTTTCACCAGGTGACTCCGCTTCTGTGAGGACAACAAAAAAGGTTGATTAGTAGTGGTACACTCAAATTACATTTCCTTGAAACACTATTATTTCACAAGCTTTCGTTAGTGTATATTAAGCATAATACAATATCCTTCATTAAGTGGAAGCTGACCATGTGTTCTACTATCATGAGTGACACCACACACACACACACACACACACACACACACACACACACACACACACACACACACACACACACACACACAC